>JAHLJT010005437.1:26747464-26768467 GCA_031308135.1 Acheta domesticus | reverse complement strand
TATTCCTATCCACTGAAACCCGTCAGACACTGCTTGATCGGTCTCACAAATGATCACTGGTTTCAGTCACTGTCTTGTGAATTACACATTCTATCTTTCCCCAAAACCTACGTTCGCGATGCATGTGCTCACGCTACAGGCGGGTTTCACACTCTTCGGTTTACCATACACTCTATCCGTTGACTTCCCAATGCTGTTCGGTCTGCATCACACTTCTTTAACGGTCCGAAATGTAATACTATGCAAGTCTATTAAGTTATTCAGCACTTAGGGGTACTTTTCCCCAAATAACTCGCACCGCTCGCGCACCACCTCCGTCCGCTAGCGTGGCTTCCGCTCGTCTCCCCTTCTCAACCGACTTCTCGCTGTCCTCTCCTCGTGTCTCACGCTCCACGTGACGCCCCCCTTCCCCTCCGTGTTGCCATGCTGCCTAGTTATGCTCGCGCCGTTTGTATGTTCTCTGGTAGTTTAAGTTGAAATGTATCGCGTTTCTATTTAGAGGCGCGGTGCGTTTTCATTACCCCCCTCCCCCTTTTATTTGGATTTTTCTCCGCAAAATTCAAGGACTTACATTGGTTTTTACTAACTTGACACTTGGGGTGCGATGACTCTCCCTCCACAACATGGGTCTCCGCCGATGTCGTCTTAACTCTCCTTGTTTGATGGTCATGGTCTCAGATTGTAGAAATTGTAGTGTCCCACTACTTCTTGGCTTTCATTGACTAGTTTGGCAACATTGGTGTTTACTATTTGGTCGATGATATATGGTCCCTCATATAGCGGGGAAAAACTTCGCGTATAATTTTAATTTTGGATTAGAATTTTAGGCACGCGTAATAGTACTGTCTGCCCCTCACTTGATATAACATACCCGAGGAAACTCAATCTTTTTAGTGAACCACGTTGACTTCTTCAAGTTGAGCACCAAATTATTTTCTTGTAAAATCTGGAACAGTTCTTGCAAATCTTGAAAATGTTGATCGATGGATCCTGCCTGCACGACAATATCGTCCACATATGTCGTTACTCGGTTCGGCATCCTTCCTTGTATAATCTGGTCTACACATCGAATCAGTGCTGCTCCGCTTTTTCGTAACCCAAACGGTACTCTACAAAATACGTAGCATATCCCTTCAAATGAAAATCCAGTATATTTCTGGTCTTCTTCGGCCACCTTCATCTGCCAGTAGGCCTTGCTGAAGTCGGTGCTCGAGAAAATGATGCTTCCCCCAAATCTCTGTAGTGCTTCTTCTACTGATGGTGGTGCATCCCTAAATGGTAGTGTCACTGCATTTAGTCTCCGAGCGTCTAAACATAACCGTAATCCTCCGTCCTTCTTTTTCACGATTACCATAGGATTCGTGTACGATGTTTTTTCTTTCTTAATGATACCATCGTTCACCATAGATGCTAATAACTCCGCTACTTGTTGTCTCAGTGCGACTGGTATTGGGTAATTCCGTTGCTTGAATGGAGTGTAGTCCGTAAGTGAATACGGAATTCAAACCCCTTGATTGGCTCTCGATTCTTCTGAAATACTTTCTTGTTTTCTATTAATATTTCTAACAGTCTGGATCTCTGCTGATCTTCCAGTGCTTCTGCCTGGTTGACTTGTTGTCGTAGTTTTTCTTCTATTCCCTCTTCCGATAATACGCCCGTACATGCTTCAAATTCCTCTTCCTTCCCCATATCCATCTCGATTCTTTGGTATCCTATTTCTATCACTTTGCGGTCGAGGTCAATAATCGCCCGTTGTTCAGATAAAAAGTCTGTCCCTATGATCGTTGGATATAATAAATTCTTCACGACTAGAGCTACTATCTCGTACGCCTGGTCGCCGATTTCAGCTTTAAACATGATTTGTTTCGTAATAGGGCTTGACTTCTTTGAGTTGCTCCTATCACGAATGCCCTATTCATGGCAAGCACATTACTTGCTTTCCTTTCGCAATTAATTCATTATAAAATTCTTCTGATACCACTGTTGTAGTACAACCAGTGTCAACCAGTGCTTCTGTTACCACCCCCTCACATTCTATTTTGATCGTGGGACATTTTCTCATGCGAACTTCCGAACTTTTCTTCCTCTGCCACGGTTGTGATTCATAAGATACCAACCGAATCGTGTTGATAGGGACCACATTCAGTTCTTCCTTCCTTGTGTCCGTAATGGGGTCGCCTGTCATCACGGACTCTATCTGTTTAAGATGTTCCCTGTCCTCCACTTGGGCCCAGGCCGTGCTGATGATGGGCGTCCCTTGGTTCGTTCCTCTCTCTTCTTCTCGACGGTTTGGGTCTTGTCCTCTCCATTGCGGTCTTTGATTATTCTGTTCCGATTGCCCCCGACTTCCTGTCTCATGTCGTATCACTGGTTGTCTGCTCCACCACCGTTCCCTTGTCTACTGGCTGGCTCCATGCTCAGGGTGTTCACATTTCCTTCCCTCTTGTTCTTCGGGGCATTAGCAAAAGTTAGGTCATACCCTCCTAGTGCGTTCATGAAACTTTCTAGATTGGTGTGGTTCGCACTTCGTAAATTGTTTTGGATCGACACAGGAAACTGGCGCGTCAATAGACATATGATTTCTTGATCATTCATTGGAGGACGTAGTGTTTTACAATCTCCAACGCGTTGCGTTGCGTATTCCCGCATGGTTCCCATCGACTGGTTATAATACCCATTCATCAGATTTAACTTTACATTCATTTGAATCTCGTCGTTCCAGTACCGCTCGTAAACCGGTCTTGAAATTCCTTCAATGTCTCCGGAAATGCATCGAATGTGTCAGCCCACGTTCGTGCATTTCCATCCAGCATCAGGTATAGGAATTGGACCTTGCATCTTTCCGATGTGTTGATCACGGCTAGATGTCGTTCTGCTGCTCGCATGAATGCACAGGGGTTTACTCGACCATCTCCCGAAAACTTTAGTGACTTTGGGGGCGTGAACGTTGGTATTCCACCCGTGATGATTGGCATTATCCGACATTCTTTAATTAGTTCCACATCGGACTGCAAGGATGATACTTTTTCTTCGCATATTCGGATGTTTCCCTTTATTTCTTCCTTGATCGATTGCTGAATCGTTCTTGTGTCTTCTTCCCTCCTATGCACCTCGTTCTTGACTTGAGTCTGGATATCCGCCATTTTGCTCTCCACTGTTCGGATCTCCTCTCGAAATTGACCTTGTACCCCCTGGATTTTCTTGTCCTGTACGGCAATCTGACTATTTACTTGGTGATGTAACTGAGTTTCCAATTCTCCGCTTATTTGGCTTATCTGAGACTTCAGTTCCCCCTTCTGTTCCGAAAATTTCTCTAAAATCCACTGATCTTGGGCTTCCACTCGTTTCGTAAGTTTAGACACTTCATTCTTTGTTATTTCGACTCGTTGATCGAGGATTCTACTTGTCCTCTAATCTCGTCTCGTAACTTGTTATACCGTTCTTCAGCTCTCCTATCCTGTTCTTCAATTTTTCCATTCAGTTCTTCAATCTTTTGTTCGGTCTTTTTGCCCTGTTCCGCCGATTTCTCAATTTTTTCTTCAATCGCCTTTGCTGCGGCTTTCTGTTCTGTCATTATTTGCCCACTCAATTCCCCAATCTTACTATCTAGTGTTTTCATCATATCCCTTTTTTGATCGTCCATTGCCTTCAATATCGTTTGTAATATGTCTGTGGAAATATTTGTTCGATCCTTCCGATTTGGGTTCCCTGCTGCCTGGTTCATCGGTGTTGATGTGACTTGTACTTCTTCGGTAAAACAGTCGCCCGACGAGTCGTCCAATTTGCTTCCGAATCCGGTATCCCCATTTTCCAGGAATGTACTTCCACCTATTCCTTCATCCGCGTCTCCTCCACGCTCTATCTTTTCCTCCCGCTCTAACGTTGCTTTCTGAGCCTCCATCTTGCTACCGCCAACTAAACTTCCGCCCCCAATTACTTCGTAGCGCTCACTCATTTTGTCCATCTACTGTAAAAAAGTTTCCGTACCAGCAATGCTACTACCACTAGCTTATCTACACTCTCACTAATGCTGTAATTATTCGCAATTCTACTAATCTGATCCCCCAAGTAATTGTACTACAACAATGCCTTAGCAATGATTCTGAACATTCACTATATTCACTGTTCGTTTTAACTTTTGCATGAAGACCACATTTGCATAATCTACTATGTGATCGACCCAATTCCTTATTACACGATTACTGCCTATAATATCAAATACACACTCTTTATAATTAAGTTCTAACATCAATTATGCACATAAATTCAATACCCAAATACTCTTCATAAACACATCACATGTCTCAAATACTGCAAATAACCCTTCTAGTAAGTTCCTGAAAATAATAACATCAATACCCTCAACACTCTGCAAACTGCTATAATAATTCACAATCAAATTTCACACACTCCTAGCACTTCCCTCAGTAATACATAAACATACAATTTGTTACTTCATAATCTTACCCACAAAATTTCAACGATACAACTTATTTTCCTTAACATTGAATTATTTTCCCTTGACTTTAATCTATATTGTCATTTGCACACGTATTTATTCCCACAGATATTAAAATAATACACACTGTATTTCTTTTACACATATATAATGGTTATGCTACACACTGTTTTCTAAATTGACTAATTACACAATTAACAAAATAATATTTACCTTCACAATTACTATTGTATGTAAATTTTCTACATTTTCTCTATACTTCCTCAACAAACATTTAATTTTACTCAATGAACAATAAACCACTACCCGTACCCACTATATTATTCCAATCTTTCTGTTTATCAAAACTGCTATGTATTCTAACATTTTCCATACGTCGTTGTTAATACAAGACTTATTAATTGTATTTCCCAAATGATCACTTACACATACACACTGTATTAGTGTAACTTTTGTGATCACTAAGTAATTATTATATCTTTACACTTGCTACACATATTTCTGCCCATGCACATGTTATTACAGTTATTCCCACCAAACAATAAATTCTTGCCCCTGTCTACAAATTGTTTTCAACTCTACTTTGTTATACCATTATACTACATCAACACAATATTTTATATTCCCCCAATTATAAATTTTCCCTTCCAACATTACTTTTTATAACTGCTTGCACGTTTTTACAATTACTAATAACTACCATCTAATAACTCAATACACTACAAACATTTTTTTTTATACGGTATTATCTTTCAAACTTGATTTTACTCACACTGTGACTTTCCAATGTTTGGTTACATTTGCCAGGGCCACATTTCTTAAATACGCGAGTACAACCTGTTCAGGCGCCAATTGTGACGTACCGACTGCTCGGGGTCAATCGTGACTTACCCGTGAAGTGGCACGGTACAATAAATTTGTTTGTTTCAGGCAGGGCTCGGGATCTTTTTCGCGAATGTGGACCCTGGGATGTTCGGGGTACAATAAATACATACAGTTTATTATACAACGACAGTTTGATGTTTATTCATCTAATATCACTATTACACTTTCGAACACTGATCCCCTATGCAATGATTACTATGTTTTGGTACCAAAACTTAATACCTTCAATGCTAGCATCATACCTGTTACCACCTGAGTCACGTCGCTTCGTTGGGGCCCGGCGCCGATGGTGGCGGCGGCTTCGGCTCCCGTCGCGTGGTCCCGGAGCCGTTCGGCCCCCAGCCGGAGATGAGTAGGCAAGTGTTCGCCCCTCACGCTGCTCCACGCGTATCTTCTACACTAGTGCATCTAATTAACTTATGCTTGTCCTGACAGTCTGAACTCCAGATTTGGGTTGTAACTGATTATGCTAAACACGTTACACTATATTACTCTCTGAATCACCGGTGAAATATCGGTAACCTATACCCACGTGTTCTTGTTCTCCTCACGCGTCATCATATAGTTTCATTATGGAAAGTTCCTATCCACTGAAAACCCGTCAGACACTGCTTGATCGGTCTCACAAATGATCACTGGTTCAGTCACTGTCTTGTGAATTACACATTCTATCTTTCCCCAAAACCTACGTTCGCGATGCATGTGCTCACGCTACAGGCGGGTTTCACACTCTTCGGTTTACCATACACTCTATCCGTTGACTTCCCAATGCTGTTCGGTCTGCATCACACTTCTTTAACGGTCCGAAATGTAATACTATGCAAGTCTATTAAGTTATTCAGCACTTAGGGGTACTTTTCCCCAAATAACTCGCACCGCTCGCGCACCACCTCCGTCCGCTAGCGTGGCTTCCGCTCGTCTCCCCTTCTCAACCGACTTCTCGCTGTCCTCCCCTCGTGTCTCACGCTCCACGTGACGCCCCCCTTCCCCTCCGTGTTGCCATGCTGCCTAGTTATGCTCGCGCCGTTTGTATGTTCTCTGGTAGTTTAAGTTGAAATGTATCGCGTTTCTATTTAGAGGCGCGGTGCGTTTCAATATATATATATATATATATATATATATTAGATACGAATGTTTTTCAACATACTTAATGATTAATGAACATACAACGAGAAAATTAATATATCATTTAATAAAAATTAGTAGAATTGTGCAATTGTATTGTATTTGGTTGGTATAATGGATGTTTTCAAAGCAGTCGCGGGTCGCACAAGAAGATCCAGCGGGTCGCCAGTTGGAAAGCCCCGTATTAGAGTTTACTAAACTATTGATGTTTTCAAACATCAATGGTTTTTGGTAGATGTATTATTAACATGGATGTTTTAATTTTGAATATTGATGCTTGGTAATGCGGATGTTCCACCACAGTGTCGCATCACTAGAGACCGGATTTTTATGTAATTACATATTTTTTGTCTTCCTACTTGCCGTTCTCAAAATTATAATCTTGGCCAATCATAGCCCTCGTAACACAATATCCAATTGTTTCGTTACATATTTTGACATATTTAGTACTATATTACATATTTTACATATTTTCCTGTTTTCACAATATATTTTCTTATTTTATCAACTTTGTTCAATTTAATTTCATACTTTTTTATGAAAATATGTATTTTTTAATCAGCATTTTCCCTACATTACTGGGGAAATCTAAGTGTCCAAAATATCTTTGACACCGCGTTTTGTGATCTGTAACCTTAATTTCCGAGAAAAAATTACGATCGCCGACATGTCACACTTCGATGAAGTTGCTAGAGTATATGTTTGCTGGTCGTAGATCTGGCCAGTTTGTGCGATTAGTCTGGCAGCTAAACAACGTTCCTGGATTATAATAGATTACGCTTTTACTACTGACGAGAAAGTTGTATGATGTTAAGTGAGCACTTTTTTTAAATGTAATTCCTTACTATGTAAATGGTTTTTAATTAAAGAATTTTAATGTTACATATTATATCCGATTTTATATATTTAGTACATATTCTTACTGTTTTTATTACATATTTATATACATATTTTGACGTTTCATTCTACGTATTTTTCCGGTCTCTACGCATCACCGCTGCGCCCGCCCGGCGCAGGAGCCCTCCGTGCCGCCGCCGCCGCCGCACTGAGGCCGTCGTGACGTCATCGCGGACGCCGAGAGAAGCCGAGGCAGCGGCACGATCACGTTCGCTCGGCAGGAGGCGAATGAATGAATGAATGCACACGCGGCCGCCGTCTGCACGCAACCAGATGCAGACCCGGAGGGTTAGAGGGATTTCTTCGTTTTTGGAGGAAAAGAAAAGGGAGACGGGTAACGGGTAATAAAAAGGATATGTGTTGTGGAATGTGAACAACTTGCATTAAATGCGTATGCAGATAATTTGTATAATAATAATAATGATAATAATAACAATAATAATAATAAGGAAAAGGAAAATAATAAGAATAAAAATGCTACTTAACATGAAATGTGAGACATAAAAAAGTTAAGAAATCGTGGAGAGACAAACCACTCCATGGGGAATATGTCTAAAGAATGGACAAAATACAGATCAATAAAGATCTTATTTACAGATCTTAAAAGGGGAAGAATGAACCTACAATAGGAAGCAGTGTTCCAAGATCAGGCGTTGAGAACATATTTTGAAAAAGCAGTTCTCAAAATTTCCCAAGATCATAAATGACGCATTTGCCAAGAACAAGAAGAAACCATTAATCATATCGTCTGATCTTGTCCAATTCTAACGAAGACAGAATACTTGAAAAGACACGACAAGGTACATAGTTACCTCTACCGATAGATCTGTATCACCTTCGAAATTCTAAACGTATGTTCCAAATGATACGAACATTTACCAAAACCGGTGACGTCTGTCAGACAGTGTACGATTCTGTCCAAGAAATCCAAACTGGTCGCACGATAGCGGCAAACAAACCTTATATCGTTATTCGGGATTTCGAGAAAAAACACGTGTCTACTTGTAGATGTTGATATTCCATAAAACGGTAACTAACGAGGCAGAGAAACGTCTAAAATACAAGAGTTCGGAAATCGAGATCAATCGAGTGTGGGGCGTAAAAGCACAGGTCGTCCGATAGTTATGGGAGCTCTGGAAATTGGTCCCCAAAATTTGTGTAAGAACTTGGCTAAACTCCTAGGTCATTCAAAAGTCTGGGAAGTGAATGATTTCTTTTTTTAGAAACACATTTTGTGCAAATTATTGTAGAGACGCCGACAATCCCTAGATCAGCTCCTTACGAAGCTGGTCTTCGACGTAGATTTTATAACCTACCGACTCATAACATCTTTAGTCGTGAATTAGAAATATAATAATAATAATAATAATAATAATAATAATAATAATAATACATTTATAAATGGTCTTTATTTGCGTAGAATCTCGGACCATAAGGCCCCGTCTTCCGCCTAACCACTTTAATTTACAAACTCTTGCAAAAATTACAATGGAGGGGTTTGGGCGAAAAATAATATCCAATGATATTTCGCGTTATAGGGGAAAATACAATCTGATATTTTCATCTGCATAAAATTAACCGTGGAAACCATCACTTACAAGTGAATCTTATTGTCATTTGTTGACTATTTTTGAAATTTCTTGCAGTGGAGAGAAAGAAAGAGAGAGAGAGAGAGAGAGAGAGAGAGAGAGAGAGAGAACGAGAGAGAAATATGTGAGAGCTACAACTTATCATTTTAAAATCAATAGTACTAATTTCACCCCAAGTGATGTCAGTTGCCATCATTTATACTCAGTTTCAACAGTGAACAATTAGCAGAAGAGGAGGGATAGAACAGACCGCCGACGTTTGGTGTTTTGATGAAGACGCCGTCTGTCATTTCAGTCACCTGCTAAATAAGAGGTGACCGCGTTGGGCGAGCGGAAGCGGTCGGCGCAATTACTAGCAGCTGCCAGCAAGCGACAGGTGCGAATCGTGCCAGCGGCGGATCGCAAGGCACATTCGCACAAGCACGCCTGTTTTGCGAACGTTTGTGTAACGATGTAAGTGGCAAACTCTTAATAGAAAACGATTTCGTGTTTTCTTGTCGTTTTGATTTTTTGCAATGGTTATTCAATTGTTTGTTGTTTGATTTTGTTGTTTGTTTGTTTGTTTTTCGTTTTTTTGTTTTTTTTTGTTTTTTTGTTTTTTTAGATCACAAGATGCATGCGATTTTCGCACTTGCAAGGTATATGCGTTAAATGATGAAAACAGAGATATCGTGTTTTTTTGACAAAATTGAATTGTTGGCATTCATAATGCATGATTGTGTTTTGCAGATCACAAAGTGTATGCCTCGAGGCAGGAGATATTCGCTTTAAGAATGAAATGCGAATGCATTACGTGAATTTGTATTTTCTTAACAAATTGTGTTTTCGCCACACCGAATTCAATAATTGTTTTTACACATGTTGCCCAGTGTACACGTTATTCGTGTTAATGCTGAAAGCGACATTCACTGCAATAAAGGTATTTCCTATTTCCTTGACGCATTGAATTGTTGGAACTCAGAATTCAATAATTGATTTTGCAGATAGCAAG
This sequence comes from Acheta domesticus, assembly GCA_031308135.1. NCBI lineage: Eukaryota > Metazoa > Arthropoda > Insecta > Orthoptera > Gryllidae > Acheta > Acheta domesticus. The sequence goes on along the minus strand of JAHLJT010005437.1, from coordinate 26,758,521 downwards.
GTGCATGCGTAGTCACTAGTTAACGATGAAATCGACAAAAACTGAATCAAAGCATTTCGTGTTTTCTTGGCGACTTGTATTGTCAGGACTCTAGAATCAATATGTTATCGCGATAGAAGCTTTTAATGCAAAATTGGCGTATTTTTCTATTATCACCCAATTGTCGGGAAATCTACAATATTGATAGTCATTTTTAAATGAATGTCTTCATATTTCTGTTTGTAGAAGGAACGTAGGAGAATCTATAATTTTTTATGAATCATGAGTATGCTAATTAATTTTCTTTCATTCTTTCTTTCCAGAAACGATCACCAGAGGATTCTAATCGAGACATGAAGCAGCATAGCTGCTTAATTTTTGATCAAACTTTTAAGGATTAGAATAAAACAATTAGATAGACGAAATTGAAACAGAATAAAATCTTGCTATGCAAAATTTATGTAGACAGACGAATATTATTTCAAAATCCTTAAACTTGCAATCAATCAATCAAGCTGAAGAATTATGCCCTCAAACGGACACTAGAAACGATGCAACCCGCAGTGCATCTTGTAATTATTATGTTCGTTATATTCTTTCAATGATCAAGAAAAGGATATGATATTATATTTTTGATGTATTGTTAATAATACTCCAACAAATATAAGTTCCTAGTTCTTGTAAAAAGGTCAACACCTTTTGAAGATTATTATTATAATTTTAAAAAATTCCGTTGGGAACAAAAGGTTTAACATCAGATTCCAAAGCTTTTTTACTAAGATTCCTTATTAAAAACTATGAGCTTAAGTGTTCTTTTTAAAGAGAGATGACTTTATTCTTATATTTTAAAGCAGATTTCAAAGTTAAAATCTGAAGTTTTCGGGTTTAGTAAGCGACCTGAATGCAAGCCAAGGAGAAACCCAAGTGTGGAGCAACAGGAAAGATACAACACTTGTGTGTGGTAGTGTAGTGCATGTAAGTGTGTGTGTGTGTGTGTGTGTAAGGGGTGAGGGTGACAAGGAAGAGGGTCTCGGACCTAGGACACCCCGATCCTGCACTGCAGTGACGTCAATTCATGCTCTGAGCCACCTCTCCTGCTCAAATCGTTCGAGAAATATTTAGAGATTTTAGAGAATAGCAGCTGAACAGTTTCGGTGCCAGAGTTCACCACGGACGGACAGGCAGTCAAAGAGAAAGGGATTTTGCCGTCGATCGATTTTTCGGCAACAAGGAGTCTGGCTAAAAAGAAGTAATTTGCTATATACAGAAACAAGATTTATCCACTTTTCCTTTCCCCTGGCTCGGCAATAAGAGTGATTGTGTCGAAAATTCGCCATTTTTCAGCGCACGATTACAATAATTTTTCTTCTTAGACAGTAAGGGCGAGAAAGTAAAAATTACAGGTATTACAAATTCAGTTTCTCCGCACTATTTCAAATGCATCATGTTTACTTCCTATCATCAGTTTTAAAACGTATCAAAATCTCCCCGCATCGTTTACCATAACTTCAATCACCAGAATACGCACCTCCCGATTAGGCGGAAACTCCACTTATAAGACCTGTATTAAAAATAATTTTTTCTTTAATAACTTCAAGAATATTTTGAAATGTGCCTTTCCTGAGGTCTCTCTTTAAACAATTTCTTCCCAAAATGCAACTTAAAGAATTAAGTATATTTTAAGGCCACAATACAAATGTAGAGTCTCAACTAAACTTTGTAAAATCTGGAAATGTTTATACCAAAAACAACAACAATGGGAGGGTTGGACAGAACAAGTGGAGCGGTGTAAAAGCTGATTGATTAGTTATTCCGGGCGCGTCAACTGCGAAGGCAATCCCGTAAGTTTAGCACATGTTTTATCGCGGGAAGTGACGGTAATACGACGCACACCGATCCTCTAAGTGTAGTACATGCTTTTTTTTGCGTGGCAACTGGGTGACAAGATCCGGCGCCGACCTACAGAGTTTCCGGACCAGGCAGTTCACACCAGCGAGGCACCGCCCCAGTCGGACAAATTCGAACAGGAAGCCCCCTACTCGTTTCCCCCACGTGTGTTGTTGTGTAATGCGTCTAAGTGTGTGTGTGTGTAAGAAACGGGCGAGGATAGGACAAAGAAGCGGGAGGAAAGATTTTGCACTGTCCCTGGCCCGTTTGTTAAGGTACAACTCCGGCATTCGCCTGGTGTTGATCGGAGAAATCGGAGAAACCGCGGAAATCTACTGATCAGAGCAGTCGGTCTTTAGAATTCTCCTCGACACTGGGACTGAATTGTACCTATGGTGCGATTTTTCTAACTGTGCCTCTCGAGCCCCTTTGTTCACGATGGAATATCACACGACATTTCACGTCTTTCTCGGCCCTGCTGCAAGGAGTGGCACGATCGCAAGCACTGCTTGAATCGCGATCATGCGATACCTAGCGGCACGACTGAGAAAGACACGAAATACCGTGACATATTCCATTGTGAAGACGGGCCTTCAGAGACAGAAAAATCGCAGAGTAGCTGTCTAAAATCCTGCCATTGTCGGGGCCCGAACCTAGGACTTCCCATCAGAGTCCTTACATCAGTGGCATCAGTTGATGTTCCGAACCCCTAAGTAGGTGAACTTGGGGTCTAAAGAAGTGTTTCTTTAGACTAACCCACTTCTGTCGATTTTGGGTTCTTGTTGAAACATAGACCTAAAAATGTATCACCCTCCTAAAATTCTCTTACTTCACCCCAGTTGGAAATTCTTCCAGTTAATGTCGGGTTATCACCCAGTAAACTCTTATTAATAGCAAAGATATCCGTTGTATTCAAAATCCATTGCATCAGATATCGACCGCACTCTGCCATCACCCTGTCCTCTTCCGGGAAATTCCGGGCGTGCAGATCGCAGAGCTCGGAACTAGGCCCTCTCTACGGCCCGGATTTCAATGCAAATGCGTATCTTCCCCCGCATCCAGAGAGTTTCCTTCCTTGGCACGTGCATGAAACATCTAATTTCCAATGGTTTAAACATTTCTGTCAATGACTCAATATTATGCCCATATCACATGTAAACTTTATCGTTACTCCTGTGTATAAACAAAACTTATTCTGATACATTTAATATTTAATTTTGTATGTTTCTATACACGTGGGTCATAGTTGCTAATATCTTATTGCTTTTATCTCAATTATTCTTGAAATTTAACATGAAAATCACGATTGTGTCGAATATTACTTGGCTTCGAATCCGTCCTGAAAATCGGTAACGTTGACGAATTGTGAATACGTGATTTGAACTTCTAGAAGTTACAGAGCAGTCTTATCCGACAAATATGAACGAAACATGATGCAAAAAAGAAACTATCTTCTCTTTATCGAATGGTATGAAGTTTGTTGAAATGGTTTCTCGTAATAATGTTCAAACGTGTATCTAAGATAGACTGTTAATTCGTTTGGCGGCAGAAGTCCCATTGTGGAGACTTATACTAACTGATGCTACTGATACTTCTTTCTTCATATAAATGCGTACAAATTATGAGAAACAATGTTTAAATAGGTTAATAGACGTATTTTAATGTATATTTCTGAGTTTTTTTTGCATAAATGCCTACATATTTCAAATATTTTTAGTGCATATAAATCCCATCCCTTTCCCTCACCCTCACTCACTCACTCACACACATTCGCGCGCGCGCGCACACACACACACACACACACACACGCACACGCACACACACACAGACTCGCACACAGACACACAGACACAAACACAGACACACACACAGACATACACACACACAGAGACACACACAGACTCACACACAGACACAAACACATAGCCGCGGGGCGCCCGACGCGACGCGAGGCGACGGCGCGCGTGCTGTCGCATGCAGCTCTCTGTTGGGCGCCCAGCGCAGCGACGAGGAAGCATTCCTAATCCGCCCCCGAGTGTTGCGAAACGGGCGCGAGGCAGGCGAAGGAAGAGGCCGCGAAAAGAGACTGCGGGAGCGGCAAAGTGCGCATGTGTGTGGGACAGGACGAGTGAGAGAGATAGATGGGGGGGGGAGAAAAAAAAACCTACAGAGAAACACGTCGCACTATGGTCACAATCGGACAATAGCGGGCAATAAATATATAGATGAGTAATAAATAAGTAAAGAAAGGGCAACTATTTCGAAATCACAAAACACCTGCACAGAAAAAAAAACCAACAACGAACAATCGAAACATAACTAGGCCCTACAATGTACTTGTAGTTTTATAAAATATTTAAACGTACAGATTTTTAATACATGCCGAGTGATTGATATTTTATTGATTCTGGTCGCGCCAACAGCTGAAACTATTGTTCCCATAAGTATAATAAATGTTACAACTCCGAAGAATGCGGTGCTCCTCTCCCACTGGTCCAGAGAGATCCAGCGCTGATCCCTCCTCTAGGTACGTGTACAAGGTACGGACAAGATCCTGAATGGTCTCCCGACACGACCGGTAGCTTGGTTGTAAGCGTACGTGCGTAAAGGAGTAAGGGGAAATCATACGACACGAATGGGAAGGATAGACGGCGCGCGGCCCATGGCCCGTTATCTATCGTTCTGGAATTGATCGCAGGAACCACGAAAAACTACTGATCAGAGAAGCCGGCCGCTACAATTCTCTGCCAGTCAGGGACTGAATTCAATTCAATACGAACGTTTTATTGGAACTCTTACGTTTCAAACCACACAATTATAGTGGAATACACACGAAATAGACATAGTTTCGTTAAAAATCCTTCTTATTTTAAAACTAATTTTTAATAATAATAATAATAATAATAATAATAATAATAATAATGGAATAAAAAAGAGAAAAAAAGAAATTGGAAACGTTTATTTCTCATCAACTCGGACCTCACTTCTGCAGGTGCTTGAATCATACAAATCGGACAATTTACGACAAAAACAAACAAACAAACAATTTTTGTCCCCGATTTGCGTGATTCCAACCACCGTGCGAGACAAGAGCCTAACTCACTCCAAAGCGCCGCGAGCGAGCGACGTGTGGAAAGAGAAAGAGAGGGAAGATAACGAAACATCAGGGCTACTGCTGCGCCCCGCGCCCGAGGTTGCCGTGCCGCAAACGGCCCCGAGGCGGGAGGCAGGAGGGAGGACAACAAATTTGCATGCCTCTCGCCCAATGAACGCTACTGCCATCTCGTGCGCGCGCGTGAAACCACCGCAACGGAGCAGCAGAGGCTGCCACCTCTAGCGAGCATAGAGGGAAACTTGTGGGACGGGAATGCTGATAGTGGCGCGATCTATGGATTGCGTTAGTCGGTTGCGGCGTTGATGTTGGCGAGAGGCGCACAGGCCATTTTTGGCGCTGAATTTAAATTCAGGAATCTAGCGACGCCGTTTCGAAGTGCACATTTTGCTCAATATACAGTATACATGTAGAGTTAACTTTTAACAAATATCAAACTAGTTGTGCTACAGAACGGTACATACATTCCCGTATTATTTTTCTATTTCCTTTGGCTTCGGCAAGCTATTCGGACTTGCCATATACTCTTGCCAGCTCTCATCTATCGCCGCCCAAATTACTTCTTTTTAATTTTTCGGTTTCTTACTTGTAGAACGGAAATATTATTTTTAGAATATTAGAGAACAGAAATATTAAAGAAAACTAGTCTTAAATGGCAATTTTATTTGAAAAATCAATTTGAGGAATCATTTTTGTTTTCGAAAATCTTCATTTGAAGTAATTTAAACAACTTTAATTCACAAATCCAATAGTATTTATAAATTGTGGGAAATACATTTTATCGGTGTCATAGATATTTAAAAAAAATCACATTTGTGTAATTTTTGATAAATACAAAAAAATACCCTTAAATGAACTTTACGTCATATTAAAGAGAAATTAGCAGTATCCGTTCGAAAAGTTTGAAAAAAATTTGGAGTAATTTTTGACAAAATGGCGATTGAGCGTTTCTGAAAACGCTGAATTCTGAGCTAGTTTTCACAGAAATGGTTGAGTTTTCGAGAAGCTTGATCCAACATTATTTAAAGCACATTTACTCATAAATATAATGATGTAAACAAATTGCCGCGGTTGAGTTTCCGAGAAACTTTACTTGACATTATTTAAAGCACATATACTCATTAGTATAATAATGTTAACAAATCGCCGCTAATGTAAATATTAACGACGTGAGTGACAAGTTAAGCTACATTTTTGCAATTTTTGAAAAAACAAAAGAATAGAGCAATATGGCTTTTTTATCAACTAATAGAGTACATTTAGCACTACCCGTTGCAAAAGTTTGGAGCCGTTTTTGAGAAAATCTTAATTTTTGAATATTGCGCAAAACCTATTAAAATTTTAAACTAGTGGTGATACAACAGTACTTACTTTCCCGTATTAGAGGAAACAGCTATATAGTACTGAAATATTGCACTTTATGCGCTACTAACATCTTAGCTTACAACTCACTGTTTCCTTCGCAGTGTTGTCAGAACTATGTGAATTCTACAACAGCACAAAAATAGAATACAAACGTTTTGTAACTAAACTGTATTGGGAAAAGAAGCTTGATACCCTGGACAATATAGAAATGCATTCCATAAGGCTATGATTAGAGAAGAGTATTTTAAAACCATGCAACAAATTCTCTACTCACTACAAATGGTACAGCATTTGGTACGAAAACTAAGTATTTTCATGCAAATATCAACGTAAGTTAGACAATTTATAACTCCTTTTCATACAGCTCCCTCTGGTCACAACAGTGACTCGTAATTCACAGATATTCTCGAGCGCAAAGTGATTTCCACGGTTGCAGCCCCTGCATTGTCGCTATTCTGAGAGCTATTAATTCTTTTTACTTATTTCAAATATTTCAAAATAAACAATTTCTAAAATATTAATGTGTAAGTGTATAAGTAAATTTCGAATGTAAGGAACGAAGAAAGAAATAATATACACAAAATTGCACATTCTAATTTACGACGCACCCAGCTGTCCGAAGCGCAGTAAATTTACAGCGGGCTATTATGTTTGTCACAAAATTGTAGAAAAACTACTCGTATTTTGAAAAAATTAAGCATGACCTTATTTGAAGATGTGTTTTGATAAATGCATGGAATTGAGAAAAAGATGAATTTTAAAATTGTAGATGTAAGAAAACGACGAAAACAAAGCGCAGTCAATTCCGAGAGGGCTATTATGATTGTCATGACATTTTAGAAAAACTACTCATCTTTTCAAAAAACTCAAGATGACCTTATTTGAAGATCTGTTTTTGATGATCATTTTTCATTAAGAATACTCTTGACTGCTGCCGTCTATCGCCGCCGAAACTACATTTGTTTTGAAATTTTTTATTAAGTTTTCGGTTTTCTAATAGTAGAACAAAAATATAATTTTAAGAATATTACAAAACTATTAAACCCTGTCCTAAATGGCAATTTTCGTTGAATAACTGTTTTCAAGAAAATGGCGTTTAAGCGCTACTGTAAATGCGAAATATACTGTAAAAGCTCTTTTTCACAGAAATGTTTTGAGGTTTCGAAAAACTTCATTTGAAGTCATTCGAAACTCTTACACGCACAAAATTAAATAGTGTTTACAAATTGCTGAAAATGTGCATTTCAACGGTATTAGTGAACTTTCAAAAAAAAACATTTGTGTAATTTTTGAAAAAACAAAAAAATACTCTAAAATGAACATTAAGCTATATTAAGAGTGCAATCATCACTATCCATTCGAAAAGTTTGAACAAAAATTTGAAGCCATTTCTGAGAAAATGGCGTTTTAGCGTTTCAGAAAATTCAGCGCAATTTTGAATTAGTTTTCACAGAAAACTATTCAATTTTCGCGAAACTTTATTTGGCATTATTTAAAGCACATGTACTCATTAATATAATAATGTGTGAGCAATGCGCCGCTAATATAAATATTAACGACGTGAGAGACAAGTAAAAAAACTACATTTTGCAAGTCTTGAAAAAACAAAAGAATAGAGCGATTTGGCGTTAATGTCATCTCATAGAGCACATTTAGCACTATCTCTACCAAAAGTTTAAAGAAAAAAGTTAGAGCCGTTTTTGAGCTGGTTTTTATAATTTTTTAAAATTCCAAATATTGCGTGGAATCTTGTTCAAAACCTACTAAACATTTCAAAAAAATGTACATGACCTTAATGAAAGAACTTACTTTTTACAACAAATTTTATTTAAAAGAAAAATCTCTATCTTCAATTTTGTTGTTCCAGAAAGACGCCGAAAAAAATTCAAACTTTTGCAATTTTCGAAAATTCAGAGGTATCCGTGAATACCTTAATAAAGTATTTTAACCTTAATAAGTGTATTTTATTTTATTCTAACAAGAAATTTAAAGAAAACATTTGGACCCATTTTTGAGGAAATTTTGAAAATGTCCGGGAGGCATGTAAAGTACCCCCAAATTTTGATGAATCATTTTCAAAATCTCAAAGCTTTGACTCAAACGAGATCGACCGGGGAATATCCATTTTGGAAGAAATCAGACGTATGGTTTAGGCGCTAGCAGTGCTCACAGACGGACGGACAGACGGACGTTTTCCTTTCAATTGGTTTTTCGGTATCAAGGACCCACAAAAGAGGGATTCTGGCTACACTACGTGTTAGGGGATTTTTTTCTTAATTTAGCAACCGGTTGAAACCAGTTGCTGGAGTCCACTTTTTCGTTATCAGCGCCCGGCAATGATTTTTTTCCGCCGAAAATTTGCTGTTTTTTCGCGCAGCATTACATAACTTTCCCTATACTACGTGTATACGTACGCATACGGGAAAGTAACTAGTGGTGCTGCAGAATGGCACAGACTTTCCCGTACTAGTTTTCTATTTCATTGGGTCTTCGCTAGCTGTATGGAATTGCCACATACTCTTTCTTGCCATTGCCATCTATCACCGCCAAAAGTACATTTTTTTGTATACCAACATTATAAACAATCCTTTTCCATTAACAAAATCGTTCATAATATGGCATGTTATTGCACGAATCATTAACGACATTGCTATTTCTGCAGGAAATATGAGCCATCACTGACGTAATAGTCACGGCCTCTACATATTATCAGTTATCAAGCTTAAAGAAAGCAGTGGTATCATGTAAATAATTGCAGTGTTCGCAGTAAAATAAAATACGTTATGAAAAAACGTACTTTTAAAAACTGATTTATTAATTTATTACTCCTTTAATTTTTTTATGTTTTTATTTAGTAATATAACAAGAACAACATAATAAGAACAAGAAAAACATCAAAGTAATTCTTGTGAACATGTACATTAATTGTACAATTTGATAAATTGGTCATTGACACTCCAGAACATGCATTTATATCTAAAATGCTTGTTTTTTCTTTGCTTTCTGCACTAACCAATTTCTTGTTAGCTATTTGAATATTGTTATTCACCGATTCTTCGATGTATGACTCGGGTACACTTGTAAACCGCCATCCTCCATGACGTTTAAGTGTAGTGATATCACCACCATAATCTGCGAGAAACGTTGCGGATGTTCTCCTAAACGAATGACCAGAGTACTTTTCTGCATTTGGTAATTTTAAAAACTTTGCAATATTTTTTGGTATTTCGGAAATGTATTGATACCAATTGGATTGCAGCTGCATTTGCCATGATCGTATAACAAAAAAGTTTTTTGTGTTAACATGTAAGGGTCTTAAGGAAATATATTTTTACAGACTTCAACAGAATTAAAATTCTTCACTGGATACGATAGTAAATATTCCGGGCTTGTCATTTTTTGTCGCTTTAATGTTCACTATCAAACAGAATCTTCCTCTTTCACAACGTTGATGCACAAATTGTACAATTCGACACGTCTACAAGCACCAAATGTGCCAAAAATAGCAACAACCTGAAAATCATACCAGTTATTAATACAATACACCAGTTAATAAATAAAACTTAACTATTATTGCCACTTTCATTATTATAACTAAATTAAAAGGAAAGTTTCATCATCAGCTTTTGTAAGAAGTGTGTTTACATCTTCTTGGGAAAATACCATTGCCTTATAGGTTGATATCCTACATTTGCCTGTTTCATAAGTAAACTTACTTTATGAAAAGTTCCAATATCAATATTGTCTTTGATCTTTTGCATTGCCTTTAATTTGGAATAAGTGCACCATAGTGTCGATGCTTTACATCCTGTGGACTTAATGTTTAAAGAAGCGTGCATTAAACTAACAAACGTCTTTATTCTAGCATGTGCATTATACAAACTTGACCAAACTGCTCCAACAGATGCAAAAGAACAACAGCTTCGCATTATAAATTTGCATATTTTTATCCATTCATTTCTAAATTTAAGTACTCTTTCTTATAAAGTTTGCAAGACTTTTTCGGTATCATAGCATTTTCTGCTTTTGCAGCTTCTTCCACAATTTCTCTAGGCAAATCCATTATGTTTGAACCACAACTTTCAAACTAATTGCCATTTGTAAACAAATTAGTTGCTTAGGTAGCATTCATGACGTCAAAACATTAATTCGAGAACTACTACAACCACGAATTACAACTTAACATCCAATATTTTCGTTTCCTTAAATCCTTATAATACTGTTATACAAAAAATAGTGTATGCAACTCGTTTATAATGTTACATTTTTGCACTCATAAGAAGATATTACCGAACTCGATCCTAACGTCGTTTGTTCGGTAATGTTCTTCTTATTCGTGCAAAAAGGACAACATTATAAACTAATTGCATAATATACTATTGTCATTTTCTTAAATTTTTGGTTTCCTATTGATAGAACAGAAATATTTGTTTTAGAATACTAAAGAACACAAAAAACTAGTCCTAATTAGCAATTTTCATTGAAAAATTATGCCGTTTTAAAGAAAATTGCGTTTTAGCGCTGCTAAAAATGCAAAATTTGAAGCTCATTTTTACAGAAAATTGTAGAGTTTTCAAAATACTTTATTTGAAGTTATTTCAAGCACGTACACTCACAAATATAATAATCTTTACAAATTGCTGGTAATATGCAATTTACCAGTAATATTAAAGATGTGAGAGATCGTTCAAAAAAAATTACAATTATGTATTTT
>JAHLJT010005437.1:26689749-26740438 GCA_031308135.1 Acheta domesticus | reverse complement strand
ACATTGCATAAAATTTGAAAGTGAATGTAAAATGTTCCCTTCAATAGCTACTCACTATTTATGGAATTAACCCAACAATCTCCTTTGTTCTTTTATATGTTTCATTTCAGTGAAACACAACTGCACAACTCTATGGCATCCTGTTTTCTAGCACAAGTCCACAAGACAAATGATAGGAATTGTATCTGTCAATGGGACTGTCACCAGCAGACGTCAACTGACGGACGTCAACAACGTACGTTTTGCGACGCTCGTATTGTCGCTAGCCATTGTTCGGATGTCGCCTCCAGTGAGTTTCCATATTTTCTTAAACATCACGAATTCCAATCCGGACAGGCATTACGCGTTTCACGAGTGACGCAGGGAGCAAGTGACTGTTAAACACCGGTACCGTATCCCAGGCGGCAGACTTCAATGAATTAAGAATACAAATGCTAATCCCAAAGTATGACAAATGACTCAATTCTGGTGATGATTATTAAAACAATTGTGCAACAATGTGCTATATCTGCTGCAATAAAGTTTTTCCTATGAAATTGGGTTTCCTTTCTCGTTGATATCGTAGGGAAACTTACGTTCTGGATGCGCCTCTTATCTAGTTCTGTATGATTTGTAGAAAGGAAAGGAAATAGATATGATAGCGTGTGGAGGGGCAGATTATAAATTCACACTCGGTACATTAAAATGAAATCCCGTCATTGAGAAAAATTTGCCTGTATAATTTGCTAAAGACGTAATCTAACTGTTACTTGCCACCACTTTCGTTCTTTGCTTTTTTTTCTCAGAGTATTTTAGGTTTTTATCGAGCTAGAAGTGCATTACTTAATGATTCGTTTTACGTAATGATACATAGTGCTTTCATTAATTTGGAATATTTCAAACCTCGGAAGCACGTTTGATTAAAATATTACAATGATTGCCTCGATAAAGTGTGAAAATAATAAATATAGGTCTTTCAATTTTTTTATAAAAACTATAATTTCTTTGAACGAATTAACTAACATGATTTATTTCTTTATTGTCCGGATATATGGTATGCCGTTATTTTCAAAAAACCTTTTCATTTTTCCAATTTGATAATTATTAGTCGTGGATATCTTTTCAAGTCCAACTTAGGAGAGTATAAGTACAATTTAGACGACCTATATCCCATTTTGAACCGATTATACGCTTTCAGTTTTCCTCATTCGTCTTTTCCAGAAACAAAGTAAAACACTATATTTTACAGAGAAAAAATTATAGGTTGTAGATTATTTTGGTGTATATTTTGTTTAAATTTAATCTTTATTGAGAGCAAGAAAATTAAAATTAAAATTTGACAACAATACCCTAATAGTATTTCAATATGCAAAGTACTTAAGTGAAATTTTCATTCCAAGGCTGGAAACTGAATTAATGAGGCGATTGTAGTACTTACAGTCTACGAATAAATGAAAAAAAATATTTATAAGCTTCAATTCTTAAAAACAGAAATATTCTGCACAATTTTAAGAGTAATGGATTATAGATAATGTAATATCAGCCGGTATTGCTGCAGAATACCAGATCAGCTATATTGCGTGGTTGCTACTAAGTGCTTTATAAAAAGAAGGTCATGGAGACAATAAAAGATGCAAATAGAATTGAAAGTTTGTTCGAAACATAATTAGCGGTTTTATTGATTTAGTGTTTCCGGACGCGTCAACTAATATGGTCATTAGTCCTGTATATGTAGTGCTTGTTATATCAGGGAGGTGGGGGCGTTTTTCTCTAATGGATCTGTTGGGACAAACTCTAAGCTCACGAGTGGTCTCTGGACAGGCGTGGTAGTGTAGTTCATGTATGTGTATGTGTTCAGAGAGAGAGAGAGAGAGAAGGGACAGAGGTGAGGAAGGGAAGAACACGGTCCATGACCCGTTTGTTAGAGACCTGCTCCGTCATTCGCCTGATGTTTGTCGGAGAAACCACGGAAAACTACCGATCAGAGCAGCTGGCAGCTAGAATTCTCCTCCAGATAGCAGCTAAATTCGCCCTAGCTATATCGCTAGTGTCGAAAATCCTCCCACAGTCGAGACTCTAACTCTAGAACCTGCCGGTCAGCGAAGCTGAGTGAATTAGTGGAATGTGTCACTAAAAACAAAGATATAAATCGTGCTTATGAATTAAAAAAATATTTTGATGAATCTATTGTCAGAGTAATTCCTCAAAAATCGGTTATAATCTTCGAAAAATCATACAGACTTATCGTAATTGGAAAGAGAAAGAATCTCGAGGATATAATGAATAATGGAAGAAGAACGAAATCTTATTTGGTTTATACAATTATTCTATTTCCGGAAAGGTGCGCATCCACAAAACATGTTTTTGTTACGTCCGTGTTTATTATTTTATTGCTCTAAATATGTACTACATTAAAATATGATTAAGAAATTTGCAGATTTCCTTTTTTCTTCTTTTAGAGCCTTCCCTTCTGCCTGCGATGAAGAATTCTTTGAGTCTGGTTGGTTGAAGTGGCTGTAATCCATCGACTGCTTCATCTTTCAGCAGATTGTGCCTACTACACAATTCTCAGATGAATGTCAAACTTTGTTGTTTTTTTATTAAGGGTTATTATTTCCTTTTTCTCTTCTGAACATGCTACGAAAATAGAGGGTGAGTTTTACCTCCCTACGGTGGCCTCGTGCGAGCGAGCATCCCATTGATGAACTTAGCAGCGATCGACGGCCGAAAGGGCAACGTTCTCTCACCCTCCGTGCAGCTGTGGACGACGCTGCCCCAGGTACTTTGAGGCAGTCATCAGTGAAACCAGCTGAAGGGTATGTTTTCCTAAAGTCTTGTTGTAAAACCATCCTGACGAGATTCAAGAAAAGAAGAGCAGTATGAACTGCGAATTTTGTAAATCGTAGGAATACTTCTAATAATAACGAGCATTGCGACTTCCGGCTAAAATCTGTATCAAAATTCAAGTTTCTGTAGTAAATGACCTTTCTACCAAATCATTTTATTTTACTGATGCCACCATAAAAAATCTAGTCATGTATCTCCTAGCATGAATAAATTAAAAAAAAGAGATGAACGAATATTAATAAATCAGAACATGCTTGCCATTGATAGAGCAACCGGGTAGCCCTCGAATTGGCAGCATCATTTGTAGAAGTAACAGTTTAAAGAATAAGCGGAGGGAACGAACCCACAGACCCGGTGGCGGCTGATCGGCCGAGACACGGCGAGAACAGGCACGCACCACCACACTATCTCACTTTCTTTGCAAAATTATAATTAGTAACTTCAGTGTTTTGATTTTAAACCTGTAATGTAATTTTCAAAAAAATTGTTAAAATGAGAGTACTGACTTGAAAATATGAACAGATCCGTGCATAAAACGATGTGTGGAAATGTAAGATTTTCACTCTCGGTGAAACCTGCCATGGTCGAACTTGACTATTTAAATGACCCGCCGCAGGAGCGCCGCAGCGCCACAGGTAACCCCGACCGCCACCCCAGAGAGGCCTTATTTTACGTGGCGACACACGGACCATCAGGCCCGCTCTTCCGTTCGACCAGACAAATTCGCTACCACTCCTTTCACCATCTAGCGGAGAAAGAAGATGTTATCTCGGGGGAACGAAACAGGCGATTTGAAGGCATGCGAAGAATTTTTAAAATTCCACGGCTTCGATCGGGTTTGAACCCTCACTTTTGGGTACAACAACTATGACGTTTTACCACCGAATCCGTAAATGAGGCCCGAATCCGAGGTCGGAGCTGAACCGGAGCGTGGGAGCAGAGGCGGAGCCGAGGCGTTCGTCACGCTTCAACAAGCACTCGCAGCGTCGACGCCAGTGCACCGGCGCCACCCAAGCCGCCTCAACTCTTAGGAGGTATAAATGGGCCCCGCTGCGGGCAGCGAACAGTTGAAATTTATTTGACGAGAGATACGAGAGTGCTAGCTTCTTCAAGGAGATAAGTGATCTGGTGGCGACATACCAACGGCGTTTCTGGACTTTTCGACTAGTTATGCGGCAACTTCGCAAGTGTTATTGGACTTCTCCGCTCTCGGTGATATAGCTTGTCTACGGTACGTCTGGAATTTCGGAAATGATTGCATTGCCTCTGGTACAACATTGTGAATTTGAATAAAAAGCCTTCTTTTTATAATTTTGGGTAATTTTGCTCACTACAAAACCCTTGTTCCTGGGGACAGCAGTGATTTTGAAGAAACTGGTTCTAATGTTTAGTGAATGTGAGGTGTTGGTAACATTGTCACTCTCATTTGTAACATGATTACGTGGATCCTCGTTTATTATGAGACAAGCTATTTATCTATTTTACTTTCTCGTACTTAAGAAGGAATTTCCTGAGAAGAGAAGGTTATGTAATGCTGCGCGAACAAAAACGGCGAATTTTCGGCAAAAAACCTCATTACTGGTAATGAAAAACTGGATAAATCCAGTTGCTAAATTTAAGGGAAAAAATCCTTTAGGGATGGCATGTTTTTGGAGTATTTACAAATATTCGAAGCAAAAGTCTAAGAAAAATTGGAGCTGTTTTTGAGAAAATATCGTCATAGCGCTTCTCAAAACGTGCAATTTGAACTCATTTTCAATAACAATTTTGAGTTTTCAAAAATCTTCGTAAGAAATCATTTGAAGCAATTGTACTCTCAAATACAATATTATAAAAATCGTCAGTAATGCAAATATTAACGGCGAGAAATATTTGAAAAATTCATTTGAGTAATTTTTGGAAAATCGATTACTACATCAGAATCACACTAAAGTTATGTTATTCAGTGCATTCAGCTTTACCCTTACAAAAAGTTAAAACAAAAACGTTGAAGCCTCTTTTGAGTAAACTTTATCACTTTACATATTGTTTATAGGGATATTTTAAATTGAAATAAGATGATGCAACAATTATTATAAAAAATATACTAGTAGTTTCCTGTAGTTTACAAAGATATGCAAATTTCCTACTAAAAAGTACGAAAACATGCCGATAAAAAAGTGCTGAAGGTAAAATAGTCTCTCCCCTGTATATCCTATATTTTTCTTAATTTTCACAAATACACTCATCGTCATAAAAAAAGCTCCACTCAGAAGGACGAGGCGGATTGGGATCATTGTTGGCAGGCAGGTAGAAGGTACTACGCATACTGATAATACGCATACTGAAGGTACTACGCATAATGATTACACTTTCATATTTGTAGGACCAACATTTATTGCGCTGCACAGCCACAGACGATACATATTAGAATGGCGTGTGGCTGCCATGGTGGAAAATACACGCGTTCAGACGTTACGGCATGGAGTTGTACAGGTTTCGAAGGTTGTCCTGTGCTAGTTCATCCCATGCAGCTTGCACCTGAGCGCGCAGTTCTTGTAGATTTGTAGTTAGGGACTGGGTCCTGATCGCACGCTCCATAACACCCCAACCATTCTCGATCGGGGAGAGTTCTGGCGATGCGGGTTGCCATGGCAGAGTATCTATGGCTGCAAGGCATGATCTCCTGATGGCTGCGGTACGCGGACGCGCGTTTTTCTGTTGAAATAGGGCATGGACGTGGGCGTGCACGAACGGCAGAGCCACCGACTGCAGGACCTCCTGAACGTACCGTGCGGCTGTCACGGTGCCCCCAAGGAAGACTAACGGTGAACGGGAATCATCACACCAGGCTGGCGGGACGTGTGATGGGATATTACCAACCGCTCATCGTGGCGCTCCCCACTGCACCTCCAGAAACGGACCCGGTGGTCGTAGCCATCAAGACTGAAGCGGGACTCGTCGCTGAAGATGACCTGCTGCCACTCTGCATGGCCCCAGGTCCATCGTTCCCGACACCAGGCGGTTCTGCAGCAACGTTGCTGGGGTGTGAGGGGCGTCATAACGGTTGGCGTGCGGCGAGCCGTGCGTTGTGGAACCGCATGCCAATGATACTGGCACTTACAGGATGTGACGGTGCAGGATGCACAGCCCGCTGAATAGCACCTATCGTTGCCGTTGAATCTGTTCGCGCGTGGCGGACAATCCTTCGGTTCATCATCCTCCTGGTGCGTGGCAGACGTCCTGCATGTTGTGTGTGCGTGCTTTCCTCAATCCATTGCCGCCAACAGCGGGCGATGGTGGGGACCGTACGAACGGTGTGGAGCGCAAGATGGCGACAGGACCAACCAGCCTCCCGCAGACCCACGATGCGCCCCCTGACGAACGCGTCTAACTGGACAAACGGCTGTCGAACGCGTCGCCTAGGCAAAGTGTACGTGCAGGTGACGCTCTGGCGACGCTACCCGATGTCGCAATGGCCGAAGTGGACGTTTATCTCGGCCGGTGGTGCGACGTCACGCACCTTCCACCGACCCCCCAGCGCACGGCCGACCGGGAAAACGAAATCATTGGCCTAGCGGATGGTATGCAAAGTACCCACAGAGTTTGCAGCGGATCAGTTGGGTCCTTCGGGGTGCAGCTTTTTTATGACGATGAGTATAATAGGAACCTTCAATTTATTTTAATTTTAAAAAATTATTACTTTATCGCGCTTACGAAAGAACTTCTTAAGAAGAGAAAGTGATGTAATGCTGCGCGAAAAACGGCGAATTTTTGGCAGAGAAACTCTTATTGCAGAGCCCTGGTACCGGAAAGTAGATAAATCCAATTTCTATGTTTAGAAAATAAATTCGCTAACACATAGTGGAGCCACAATCCATGTTTCATAGCTCCTTGGTACCGAAAAATCGATTGACGGCAAAACGTCTCTCCTTCTGTTTGTCGACTAAACCATTCAGCCGATTTGCTCCAAAATTAATTTTCCCCGTTCGATCTGGCTGATGACGAGGTCCCTGGAATTTGAAACAGATATTTTAATTTTGTGGGGTATTTTACATGAAGCTCCTGGAACATTTTCAAAATTTAAAAAAATGGCCCCCACAATTTTGGTTAAATTTTGTTGTTGGATATTCTGAAAGACGTTTAAGAGAATGACTCAGGTCTCATGTTGGTTGAAAATTCTGATTTTCGAAAATTGAAAAAATTCCAAATTTTTTCGGCGTCTTTCTACAACTACAATTATGAAGATACAATTTTTTCGTAATGAAATGTGTTCACAAAAAACAGATCTTCAAATGTCATGTCCAATTGTTCAAAAACATTAGTATTGTTTGCGGAGTTTTGTGTAAAACATAGGCACTTTTTATTTTCTTTAAACCATTTTTCTTAAAAACAGCACATTTTTATATTGAATAAGGACCTTAGATAGCTTAAAGAAAGCTTAAGAGAATGGTGCAGGTTTCATGTTTATTGAAATGTTTGATTTTGCAAGCATTAAAAAAATTTAAAATTTCGACCTCTTCACAACTACAATTGTGAAGATAGATATTTTTTTCTTAATGAAATGTGTTCATCAAAAACAGATCTTCAAATAAGGCCATTTTTTTTTTGAATTAAGAATTTTGAATTTTTTTTAAATAAGGCCATTGAATTTTTCGAAAATATGAGTATTTGTGAATTGGGAGTCAAAATTAGTCGCCCGCTCTGAAAATTCGTCGCTTTCTCATCGTAATTTCAGAGGTGTTTTGAATAAGGTGTATGTTAGAATATGTATATTATTTTATTTATCT
Source organism: Acheta domesticus (assembly GCA_031308135.1). Lineage (NCBI taxonomy): Eukaryota > Metazoa > Arthropoda > Insecta > Orthoptera > Gryllidae > Acheta > Acheta domesticus. Next base: position 26,732,843 of record JAHLJT010005437.1, on the reverse strand, counting down.
TTGTTCGTTTCTTACATTAGAGCTTTTGTCATACGTTTACAAATTAATCTTTTAGCAATTATTTAAAACCTATTTGAATTAAATATGAATTAAAAATTGCTAACTTTCAGTCACCCGCTCCCAAATTACGTAATTGGGTGCTACGTAAGTAAGAATTGTATATTATTTCTTATTTCATTTTATTATTATTATTATTATTATTATTATTATTATATTATTTCATTTTGAAGGGCGTCCTTTAATTGTGTTAAATATGAAAATGAATAGATGAGCGATCATTGGTGTGTTGTAACCCATTGTTGTAACGCCGCACTGATAAACAGTAGGCAACAATGACAGCTGTGCTTTGTTCGCGGTAATATAAACTAATACTTTGATGTATTTGTAGAATATTACAATAATGTTTAATAATAGCTATTAGATGTTACTACTATCTGTTCGTGAATACACTGCTCACCTTATTCAATAAATCCAATGCCAGAAATATATTTTTACTTTCTCGCGCTTTTTCATTTAAAGTTTTGAGTAAAATAAATATATTGCTTGAAACTATTTAATTATTGCACCAAATGTTGTACAAAATTGCATAAAATGTGGTACAATTTCAAATGAGTTTTACAAAAAATGATGATTGAGATGTGTTAATTTGGAGTGAAATTGTGGAATGAATACTAATATTTCATAACCATCACTAATGGTGAGAAAGTATGTGCTGTTACAGCACGACTAGTTTTACTTTCCCGTATACGTACGTATACACGGAGTGATTATACGTAGTATAGGGAAAGTTATGTAATGCTGCGCGAAAAAATGGCCAATTTTCGGCGGAAAAAAATTAATTGCCAGGCCGTGAAAACGAATAAGTGGATAAAACCAGTTGCTAAATTAAGAAAAAAAAATCCTCTATCTCGTGGTGTGGTCAAAATTCATGATTTGTTGCTTCTTTATACTTAAAAATCGATTGACGGCATTCCGTCCGTCTGTGGTCAACGCTAGCGCCTAAACCGTTCGGTCGATTTTCTTCAAAATTGATATTCCCCAGTCGATCTGATTCTAGTCGAAGCTTTGTGATTTTGAAAAAGATTCTTTAAAATTTGGGGGTACTTTATATGAAGCCCCCCGGGGATTTTCAACATTTTCGCAAAAACGGCTCCAAATTTGTTCTTTAAATTTCTTGTATGAATAAAGGAAAATACACTTTTTAACATGGCACAGGTCTGATTTTCACGTACAGCTCTGAATTTTCGAAAATTGTGAAAGTTTGAATTTTTTTCGGCGTCTTTCTCCAACTACAAAATTGAAGATAGAGATTTTTTCTTCAAATAAAATTTGTTCTGCATATTGAGTTCTTTAATAAAGGTCATGTAAATGTTTATCACAATTTTGGTAGTTTTCGTGCAATATTGCGTGCAATATGTGCAATTTTAAAAAATTACAAAAACAAAATTTTCTCAAAAACGGCTCCAAATGTTTTCTTTAAACTTTTGGTAGGGATAGTGGTAAATGTACTCTATCAATGACATAAAAGCCATTTTGGTCTATCGGTTGGTTTTTTCAAAAATTACAAAAATGTGAATTTTTTTACTTGTCTCTCACGTCGTTAATATTTACATTATCGGCGATTTTTTTACATTATTATATTTTCGAGTATATATGCTTTAAATAATGTCAAGTAAAGTTTCTCGAAAACACTACCGTTTTCTGTGAAAAGTAGCTCAAATTTCGGCATTTTCAGAAATGCTCAAACGTCATTTTCTCGTATATGGCTGCAATTTTTTTCTTGAAACTTTTGTAACGGATAGTGCTAATTACACTCATTAGTATAGCGTGAAGTTTATTTTGAGTTTTTTTTGTTTTTTTCATAAATTATATAAATGTAAATTTTTTGAAAGATCTCTCACATCTTTAATATGCACATTATCCGCAATTTGTAAAGATGATTATATTTGTGAGTGTAAGTGCTTCAAATAACTTCAAATAAAGTATTTTGAAAACTCAAAAATGTTCTGTGAAAATGAGCTTCAAATTTCGCATTTTTAGTAGTGCTAAAACGCCATTTTCTCTTAAATGGCACATAATTTTTAAAAGAAAATTGCCATTTACGGCTAGGTTTTTGTGTTCTTTAATATTCTAAAATTAATGTTTCTGTTCTACCAATAGGAAACCGAAAAATTAAGAAAATGACAAAAAAATGTACTTTTGGCGATGATAGATGGTAGCTGGCAAGAAAGAGTATGTGGCAATTCCGAATAGCTAGCGAAGACCCAGGAAAATAGAAAACTAATACGGGAAAGTCTGTGCCATTCTGTTTCTGTTTTTTGACAAATAAATAAATAAAATAAATACGGTCATGCTTAATTTTTTCAAAATACGAGTAGTTTTTCTTTAATTTTGTGACAAACGTAATAGGCCGCTGTAAATTTACTGCGCTTCGGACAGCTGGATGCGTCGTAAATTAGAATGTGCAATTTTGTATATTATTTCTTTCTTCGTTTCTTACATTCGAACTTTGTTATAGACTTACACATTAATATTTTAGAAATTGTTTATTTTGAAATATTTGAAATAAGTAAAAAGAATTAATAGCTCTCAGAATAGCGACAATGCAGGGTCTGCAACAATGGAATTCACTTTGCGCTCGCGAATATCTGTGAATTAGTGACATTGTTGTGACCTAATGGAGCTGTATGAAAAGGAGTTATAATTGTCTAATTTATGTTGATATTTGCATGAAAATATTTAGTTTTGCACCAAATGCTGTACCATTTGTAGTGAGTAGAGAATTTGTTGCATGGTTTTAAAATACTCTTCCCTAATCATGGCCCAATGGAAGGCATTTCTATATTTCCAGGGTATCAGGCTTCTTTTTCCAATACAGGGTTACAAAACTTTTGCATTCTATTTTTGTGAAGTTGTAGAATTCACATAGTTCTGACAACACTGCAATGGAAATAGTGAGTTCCAAGCGAAGATGTTAGTAGCGCATAAAGTGCAATATTACAGTACTACTTAGCTGTTTCCTCTAATACGGGAAAGTAAGTGCTGTTGTAGCACCACTAGTTTTCAATGTTATGCTTAATTATTTTTCTTCGTAGAGATGAGAGGCCAATTCATCTGATTCAGAAATATAATCATAAATAATTCCTTTGTTTCATTTACACAATGATTTGACAGATAAAGTAATCTCATTTGCAACTGAATCATGCAAATAAATCGTTGTTTAGTCTCTCTCTTTGGTACACTCAAGGGTTTGTGCGTTTTTAGCAGACGTTTCATCAAAGAAATAATTAAATAAAAAACACAGTAAAAACCAAAATTTTATTAAGTTTGAACTGGAAGGTTTTGAAAATGATTATTTTATTCCCCCAATATGCGTACTATAATGTATCCATACACGTACCATACCATAATGTATCCGTATCCCTACTGTAATATGAATGTAACCTGTCATGAGGAACTTTTACAGAAGGAAAATAAACGAGAATGAAATTTTATATTTAATTTTTGCAAACCAAATTCTTTGAGCAGAGGCCACGCCCTTAAATTACAGTTACAATTAACAATCTTCCTGTTTCATTGTGATGGGATCAAACTATAATATTTGAACTGTGTTGAATCTACGGTAGCTGGTTTATGTTCAATCTACGAATGTATTAGCTATATTTCAGTTTATGGACCATGAATGCAACCACTCACCGACAATACTCAAGAACACAACTTGAAGATTCTGATAGTTCTGATTTGAAAACGGCTGATACTACAGACCATCTACAATTCCCTCGTCGGCAGTTGTCCGTCGCCTTGAGCCAGTTTTTTCGATTAGCTCTACCGAGCAGGTTAATTCCTTGTGGGCTTGTAAAAGGTAAAGGCCAATAGAAAAAAACCTGTCCGGTGTTCCAATCAGCACCAAATGAACCACTTATTATGGCCTGCGATTATGGTTGCTTGTGCAGACGAATGCACTGCACGTCTGATTTAAATATTCGATCGGAAAGAAAACGTTAACACATACGTAGGAATACACACACCTTGTACACACACTCGTATACACACACCTTGTATTCCGAGCACCAAATGAGCCACCTTGTGTGCTTCTATTTATAATATAAACACAGAGGCGTATCTAGGTATTCAGGCGCCCATGGCCAACAGAATTTGCGCCCCTGTGGGGATGCTTGAACTTAAGGTTGTTGTTATTTGTTTTAACGGGTATACTATAAATAGCGCCCCTAGTGAGTGGCGCCCATGGCACGTGCCATGCCTGCCGTACCGTAGATACGCCACTGTATAAACATGACTGCTGGTGCATGTTTATTAAGTAAACATGAAAATGATTATTTCTTAATGAAATAACCTACGAGTACTAGCTGGACCGGTACGACGTTTCTACACTTTGTAAATCTTTGGTTTGAGAGAAAGAAAACAGCTTTATTTCAGCTCAACATTGAACGGTTAATTTGAACTGAGCTGTGTGTTTCTGAGTTGTATGTTATGTGAAGTGTATTTGAACTGAGCTGTGTTTTGTTTCCCCTCCTCTTTGTTCCAGACAGAAACTGACGACAACAGTAGCACCTTACTTGTATTGGAAAAATAAGCCTGATACCCCGGACAATATAGAAATGCATTTCATAGGGCCATGATTAGAGAAGAGTATTCTAAAACCATGCAAAAATATTCTACTCACTACAAATGGTACAGCATTTGGTACGAAACCTAAATACGTATTTCCATGCAAACATCAACATAAATTTGACAAGTATAACTCCTTTTCGTACAGCTACATCAAGTCACAACAACGACACGTAATTCACAGAAATTCGCGAGTGCGAAGCGGAATTCCTTTGTTGCATTTCCCTGTATTGTCGGTATTTTCTGAGAGCTAGTAATTTTTATTTCAAATTAAATAAATTCTAAAAAATTAATGTGTGAATGTATAACAAAATGTCGAATGTAAGAAACGAACAAAGAAATAAATTACAAAATTGTAAATTCTAATTTACGACGCATCCAGCTGTCTGAAGATCAGTAAGCTTACAGCGGGCTATTATGTTTGTCACGAAATTATAGAAAAACTATTCGTATTTTCAAAAAATTGTCGGTATCAAGGTTCGGTATATATATCAAGGTATTCGGTATCAAGGGCCCGCAAAAGAAGGGCTTCTGGCTGCACCACCTGTTAGGAGATTTTTTCTTAATTTAGGAACTGGATTTATCCGTTTTTTCTTTACTAGGGCCCTGTAATAAGAGGTTTTCTGACGAAAATCTTCCGTATTTTCGTGCAGCATTACACAACTTTCACTACACTATACGTACGTATAGTATACGGAAAGGTAAAAGATCGCATGTTAATGCTTAAAAACGATTTTCGATGCTCTAGGAGTCTGATATTATGTCACAAAATCAGAACTTCTAATGTTTTTGTTGTGAGTCTAATAATTTGAACAGATCTGTAAATATATTGGTACATACCAACAATATTCACTAATAAAACTATCGGAAAAAGATAATTAGGATGTCCAAAATCATAAGTTGGATCTGAATTTCAGCTTTGAATGCACTGGAGACTCGCCTCTGGAGAAATGAAAGCAAATAAATTGAGTCTGTTTTTGAAGCGCGAGTCAAATAACATACTAAAGAAAATATAACTAATTGAAGAAAAAGAAAAACAAGGAAAGAAACTAAAATGAAATCTTACAAAGTAATGGCAATACTAGTATTGACTTATGGAAATGATTTATCTAGTTTAATAGCTAAAGAGCAACAAAGAATACAGGCTGCCAAGATGACATTTTTAAGAAAACTAAAAGTTTGCTTAATTTAGATAAAATAAGAAATAATATTCGATTTGATATATACAGATATTCAATGAACAACCGCATTCAAACAGATAATCAACGCTGGATACAACATATAAATACATTAGTTAGAACAAAATAAAAGAACCAACAATGTTAATTTATAAACCTATTGGAAAAAGAGAAATAGGACGTACAAGTAAAAGAGGTTGAAATGAAGATGGAACAGGCTCTGAAGCATAATCCATGGTAGTGAAGAAGAAGATGAGCAAGAAAAAAGGTTTGTCTGACGTGACTCATGCCAAAATAAGTTGTTATTGATGACATCAATCTTCTGAAACGTATCGGATACTGCAGGCTTGGAACGTAGTTCTGAGAATCGCGATGATGTACTTGGGCGCGCAAGTGAGAAGGATTTACGGTTGTTGCACAAATTTCTCGTCAATTCCGCTGGGCGTCGCGTAGCATTGTCGAGGTATTTTTATCTCGGTCTCGAGCCCCGGCGCGAAATCGACTTCTCGCGCCAGTCGACTGGCGCTTCCGTCCAGAGCAAGCCTTCGCGTGTCTAGCTTTCACCTGGACTTCAGGTGTTCTCAACCTTTTTCTTCCATTGATCCCTTTTAAAAGAATGGATTGCTTAATTGACGCTCTTCAATTTTACTTTCTTGCACTTACTAAAGATAGAAGAGAAAGTATTGTAATCCTGCGACGGAAGACGGCGAATTTTCGACACAAAATCTCTTATTGCTAAATCTAGAAAAAAAATCTAGCACGTGGTGAAGCCATAATCCATCTGTTGTGCGTCCTCCATACCGAAAAATCAATTGACGGCGAAACGTCTATCTGCCCGATCGTCTGTCTGTGCACAGCGCTGGCGCATGAACCGTTCAGCCGATTTTCTCCAAAATTGGTATTCCCCCATCGTTCTGGCTGGTGTTGTGGCCTCTGGAATTTGAAACCGGTATTTTAATTTGGGGGGGGGGGTACTTTAATGAAGCCTCACGGACATTTTGAAAATTGACTAGTGGTGGCACAGAATGGCACGGACTTTCCCGTATTTGTTTTCAATCTCCTCGGGTCTGAGCTAGCTATTCGGACTTGCCATATACTCTTGCCAGTTGCCATCTATCGCCGCCCAAAGTATGTTTTTTTGACCTTTTCTTAATTTTTCGGTTTCCTAATGGTAGAACGGAAATATTATTTTAAGACTATTAAAGAACACTAAAACCTCGTTCCAAATGGCAGTTTTCTTTTAAAAATTTGGAGCCGTTTTTAAGAAAATGGTGTTTAAGCGCTACTGAAAATTGGAAATTTGAAGCTCTTTTTCACAGAACATTTTTGAGTTTTCAAAAAACTTAATTTGAAGTAATTTGAAGCACATACACTCACAAATACAATAATGTTTACAACTTGCTGGAATTTTGCATAATAAAGATGTGAGAGATCTTTAAAAAAATTACATTTGTGTATAAAAAACAAAAAAGCCCCAATTGAACTTTACGTCATATTAAAGAGTGCAATTAGCACTATCCATTATAAAAGTTTGAAGAAAAAATGTTGAGCCATTTTTGAGAAAATGGCGTTTGAGAGTTTCTGAAAATGCCAAATTTTGAGCTAGTTTTCACAGAAAACGGTTGAGTTTTCGAGAAACTTTACTTGACATTATTTAAAGCACATATACTTATCATTATAATAATGTGAACAAATCGCCGCTAAATGCAAATATTAACGACGTGAGATACAAGCCAAAAAAATTAATTTTTGTAATTTTTGAAAAAACAAAAGAGTAGAGTAAGATGGCGTTCATGTCATCTAATAGAGTATATTTAGTGCTATCCCTACCAAAAGATTAAAATAAAAATTGAGCCGTTTTTGAGATAATCTTGTTTTTGTAATTTTTAACATGCACATATTGCATGCAATACTGCGCAAAAACTACTAATTTTTTTATAAAATGTACATTATCTTGGAGAACAAATTTTTATTTGAAGGAAAAATCTCTATCTTCAATTTTGTAGTTGTAGAAAGACGCCGACACAAATTCAAACTTTTGCAATTTTCGAAAATTCAGAGATTCCAACTAACATGAAAACCACGCCATCCTCTTAAATGACCTTCGGCCTATCCAACAACAAAATTTAGTCAAAATTGTTGGCGCCATTTTTTTGAAAATTTTGAAAATGTCCCAAAGGCTTCGTGTAAAGTACCCCTCAAAATTAAAATATGGGTTTTAAGTTCAAGAAGACACGAAATCGGCCAGATCGATTGGGGAATATTAATTTTGGAGAAAATCGGATGAACAAATTGGATCGGATTTAGTCCTAGCGTTGTTCACAGAAAGACGGACAGACATTTTGCTTTCAACTGATTTTTCGGTATGAAGGACCCACAAAACAGGGATTCGGGCAGATCGGGCAGATTGGGCGATTGTGTTAGAGGATGTTTTTCTTAATTTAGCAACTGGATTTATCCACTTTTTCATTATCAGGACTCGGCAATGATTTTTTTTCGGCCAAAAATCCACCGTTTTTTTTTTGGGCAGCATTGCATAACTTTCCCTATACTATACGTACTTATAGTATACGGGAAAGTAAAAAAAATGGTCCAAAGCTTTTTATTAAATTTTGTTGTTGAATAGTGCGAAGGACGTTTCAGAGAATGGTGCAAGTCTCGTTTTCGTTAAATCCTCGATTTTTCAAAAATTGCAACAACAAAAATTAAAACTACAAAATTGAAGATAGAGATTTTTGATTCATACAAAATCTGTTGTACTAAATTAGCTCTTTAAAAAGGTCATGAACAAGGTTTTGAAAAATGATAGTTTTTGCATAATATGCGGTTGAAATTTATCCTCTGATTTATTTACGATTTATTTCTCAAAAACAACTCCTATTTTTTTAAAAAAAATGTTCTCCACATATGTCATAAAGAACGGTAAGTAATATGATGCTAGTTGCATTTTCAGGCATTGGTCGATTTTTCGAAAATTAGAAAAAAATTCAGTCCTGCAAAATTGAAGATAGAGTTTTGCCTCAGCCAAAGTCTGTTGTACGAAATTAGCTCCTTAAAAGAGGCCATGTATAAGTTTTGTAAAAGTTAGTTAAAATTAATGAAACACACTATATGGGCGGCCCGTCGTACATAACGATAACATTGTAATACTGCGTGAAAATATGTGCTGTTGTAGCACCACTAGTTTTAAAATATGATGCACACAACATTACCGTAATGGTAAAAATAATTGCACATAACTTACTTATAGATAATATTTATACGAACAATATGAACAAGGTTTGAAAAAAAATAGATTTATTTTTTAATTTTTATTTGATCTACTGCTGTTTTTAAACTTACAAATATAAACAAATTTTCAAAAACAAAATTGCAAATTAATTACGATAAAGTTTTATTTTATTAATGTGAATGATGTGAAATTCCAAAAGAGGAGCGATTTGTTTGTTATTAAGTGTATTTTTGTGTTATAAGTGTAAGCTTTTTATATAAGAAAAAATAACAATAGTTTCATAAATATTTTTTGTAATTTATGGAATCTTCATCATCATTATAACGATCCGTCATACTCGGATATCGACCCCCAATCGACCACTTGTACTTCATCGACCCCCTTTAAAATGTCATCGACCCCAGGGGTCGATACAAACCCCGTTGGGAACCTCTGATTTAGATACATGAACATAGGTGCGCGGGAAACGAGGGCCCAGGGGGACCGTGGCTCTGTCCCCTTCTAAAAGTTTTGAAAGGAACCCTCGGCCGATGTCGTTTGTTTTATTACATAAAAATCATTATTTCTGTATATGATAATTCAGAGATGAAAATGCTTAAAATCCACAAATGCATTTTAAAATTTGCAGTACGTATAATTACTATAAATGGATTGATACCTACATTAGTCTATCCCCATATTGTTACCGTACTTGTGCGATTGAGTATTATCTTCTAGAAACATAAAGTGTGAAAAAAAAAACCTTTTTAGTTAGTTGTAAAAGTCAGCACTTGCCATGCTGTACTCTTACGAATTCGAATTTAGGAACTCGTTGACTCGCTATTTTTCAACCGTTAATATTAATTTATATAACAAGGGATTTAAGTGGAGCTTTATTTACAAGAGAGAATAGTTGTGACAAGAGCGCGAGGGACATATTTCTGCCGAGTGAATAAAGCTCGTGTCATATACAAAACTTTATTTTTAAATAATATTTAAAAATATAAATAATATTTCTTCGCATGCAGGCCTATGCCAAGGACGAATCACTAGAGTTGGAGGCAGGCAGCCTTCTGGGGTCACCTTTATGTAGCTGTGTTTTCATCTGGTTTGCTTTGTTTCTGCATGGAAGAAAGGAGGAATTATTGAATCAGGCAAACGATATATATTATTTAGACTGAGAAATAAGAACAACAAATTCCTGATGATATCGTGAAAGAAGCGGAATGTGCTGTTTGCAAATCATTCCGCGAAAACTCGAGTCATATCTAGGAAACCAGTGGTGCTAAAACAGCATGTACTTTCTTGCCCTTCGTAATGGTTTTATCATACTATTTATACCACGATTTCTCTCCGAATTAAGTCATCATTTTTTTAAACTCATTACAATTCCTAGAACATCTGGTATGAAAACTAAACATTTTCAAGTAACATAATTTTAACTGCTTTTCAAACAGCTAAATCATGACCCAACAATACCCATTTCCATTGGTGTATTCCAATCTGATATTTCCTGAAGGCTAGCACTTATTATTTCATATATTTCAAATTAACTCCGCCTGGGGTGGATGCTCGGTGGATCGAGTAACCAAGCTGAGTGCCCTTGCCAGTCCCAACAAAGAAGGAGGGTTTGGGGGCCAGACTAGCAATCTACCCACTGTAAAACACACAACTGCTCATAGAACCATACATAGCCTCGGATTTGGACCAAACAAGTTGACGACAAAGGACGCAACGAAAAAGGACTAATCGATGGAAGAAAAAGGAGATATTACGACTTCGAACGTAGAACGTCAAATCGTGGCAGAATTAGAAAAGAAATTATAATGGAATTGGAAGAAAAGAAGATCGACTTCTATTGTATCTCTGAAACTAAGAAAAAGGGTAAAGGTAGAATAAATAATCATGTACTAGTATATAGTGGCCCCCAAAAGACCAAAGGGCCAAAGCTGGTACATATACAATTTTTACAGAATATTGAACAAATTGACTACATTGATGGGATACAATGTACTACATGAATACAAGTGGACTACAAGTGATGGGATAAGTAATGAGTTATTAAAATATGGTGGAAAGAACTTAGTAGATCAAATGACTGTATTATTTAATATTATAATCAAAGTCGAAAGAATACCTCTATTAAATACGACACAAAAAGTACTATCAAAAATAATACTACGAAAGATACAGCGAATGGAATTAATCCGAATTTCTCCAGCTACCGGTATTTTTATTTCTATCTACGTCTTTGGTTAAGGAAGACGAGTGACTGGAGATAAGGACGGAGAGCGTGACATATTCCCATCACCGTCTCTAATATACATGGCGTGCCCTAACTTTCATTTATCACACAGCAACTCAAACTGACACGATTTGTATTAAAAAGCGACTACTCTATATTTTCCCCAACTGGGAATCGAACCTGGGATCGCGCCACGGCAAGCTAGCACCTGTCTGTGAGCCGACCCACAGGTACAGATAAAATATCAAATGCAAATTTTTAAAAATTGGATAAGGAGTACGAGAAAAGTTGTAACCCCTTTTCGTTTTGGGCAGTGCACGCCTAATCTGTTCTGTCTTCTGTTTCTTCGAAATCTGAATCTGCGGGTCATCAGGCCGCACGCACCCGGCGAATTGCGGCGACTGGATTGCGTCCTTCTTGTTTGATTGAATGAATAATGATTGCGAGCGCGTCTTCTGCCAAGGTCATTAGCGCCGCGAGTGCAGTGCATGTTTTCATCACAGGAGGTGGCGGTGATGGCGATATCCGGCACCGACCTACGTGCTCTAAGCTCCACACTGGTCCCTCGAGTTGTATGGTAGTGTTGTGAATTTATGTGTAAGCAAGAGGTGAGGATAGGTCAAGGAAGAGGAAGGAAAGATCGCGCGCTGTCCGTGGCCAGTTTGCTGGGTTATTGTCCTGGCATTCGCGTGGAATTGATCGGAGAAACCACAGAAAACTACCGGTTAAAGTAGCCGTACGCTAGAATTGTCCTCCACACAGCGGCTGAATTCGAGCCAGCTGTCTAGCTTGTGTCGAAAATCTGCCACCGTCGGGAGTGGAATCCTGGAACTTCCCTGTCAGAGGCACTGCAGTGACAGCAGTGGATGCCCTGAGCCAGCTTTGCCGGTTTGCCCCCGCGATGGGGTTTCCCTCAGCCCCGCTTTCCAGTTGATTCCCTTTCCCTTTGGATACCTCAGAAGGGTGTCGATCGATGTTTTGGGAGGAGGAAACAATATAGTTAAGTGTCCATTCATGAATGACGGAAAGAGATGTTCTTGCACCCTCAGGCACCCAGAGAAAACAAGAGGTCCGGGGAAGTGGATCCACGGGGGCCCCTCATTGAAAGAAAAATTCTGCCCCCAGTAGGTAAACAATATTCATTTCTCTGCGCTACAGAAAAAGCGGATAGCGATCAATTTGAATCCGAAATTAATATATTTTACTTCCTCGTATGCGTATGCATATACGGAGTGATATACGCAGTACTGAGAAAGTTGTAACGCTGCGGAAAATCGATTTCGACATTTCAACGGAAATACATGTTTTGGGGTCCCCTGATACCGAAAAAGTGTTTTTTTTAAACATCCATATATATTGTTTCTTTTCATATTTTATGCATGTATTTTTAAAATTTGTAAGTAATTGTCGAACACGCTATCTTCCAAGTCGGAAGAACGGTAACAATGAGCCTGAATTATTCCGCCATTCAACAAAGGCAACCATTTTTCTTTAGCGTACAAACAAAGGGTGTTGAACATCGATTTAATTCTCCGATATTTTTAGACGATATTTCAGATGAAATATGTGATTCGGTTGACTATTTCGGGCGAAATGGGTGACTGTGATTGGTAAACATGAACATAACTTTCCTAGAGCAATTTCTCTTACAAAAAAAATCTCCCCTGTCATATCAAACATATCACGTTAAAAACACCTCTCAGCAAGCAGATCAAACCTTTTCCAATCGCTTACATTTTGCCTATACGTGATATTTGAAGACAAATGTCGCAATGGAATGCAGAATGATGTGTTGATCGCTTCTGTTTCATAGTGGGCCTCTCTCACCCAACTTTACTTCTGCCGTTCACCATTTCTGCCCCATTCATTTAGAGGCAGTGTTGCGAACGCGAACTATTTGGCACAACTTTTATCTCATTGTCAAACACCAGTCAGCGCTCTTTCGAGTGTGAAGATAGTATATTTGATTGACCACGTCGAAGTACTCCAAAATATACTGTAAAATAATAGTAAAATCTCTGTTTTTTTAAGACAGTAAGAAACAATTTTCCCCTTACCGCTCTAAGTTTTTAATAGAATAAGTTTAAACTAGTACAGGTCCCTATGGAAAAACTTTCAATGACATACGTTTTTTTTAAGTTATTGAAAAAGTTATTCGGTAGGAGTACTTTTTCCTTTTATTAAATATGTAGTAATTTTTTGGAGGGATCAGAAGATATTAAATGCAACAGATCTCACCGGGAATTTTGAACACAAACTGACGAAAAAGTCTGCGAAATTCGTCACAACCGAAGTGCTGGCTCACGGCCTAGGGGTTGCTGCAAAAATCATGCTGTCATTCGCACAGTTTCTCTTGGGGGAAGCTTCCCCGCGAGCACCCCAGTCGGGAGCTAGAGCCAGTGCAGGCGGTGTGGTCCCCGGCTGGGGGAAGTACCTGTAGGAACAAATGCCCCCAAGCCGACATGTTCGGCGCCGGATCTGACCAACCAGGGCGGAAGGAATCGTCGTCACCATTCACTACTCTCACGCGACAAATGATCCACTGTTGCCACGCGTGGATAATCAATCAATGAACAAATCAACCAATCAATCAATGAACGAATTCCTTGATCGTCGCCTTAAGAGGTCTAGGGATCCGTCATATATATCTGTTCGTGTTTAAGGGCTTCGCAAACATTTTATCCGTATTATACAGGTAGCCAACGACACCAAATTGAATGCGTCGACATTGTCGTTGCCTTTGCATCGTTGGTCGGGAGGTCCTAAGGTTGTACACTCGACGGTGGTCGCGGATTTTCGACACAAGCTACAAAGTTGGATCGAATTTGGCCGATGTCTGAAAGAAAAAATTTAGGGATCCGCTTCTCCCTTCGGTAGTTTTGGTGGTTTCTCCGATCAATATCAAGTGAATGCCGATTAATACCTTGATAACCGGGCCGCATGTGATCTTTCATTCCTTATCCACGCTCCTTCCTCTCCTCTTACCATACACTGACTTACATGTACTAGACCACTCTACATCTCCGTATGAGGGGGGACCAGCTTCGAGCTTGTCTCGACCAAGGCGGTGACCGCTGGCGGAGATACCTGGATGGAAAACCTCGAAATCCTACGTGTAGGTTGGCGCCGGTCCTCACGTTTTAACGGGGGAGGAACAACGCCACCTCCAAGGATATAACATGCAGTACACCTACGAGATTAATGACTTGAGACCGGATTTTTATGTAATTACATATTTTTTGTCTTTCTACTTATCGTTCTCAAAATTGTAATCTTGGCGAATCATAGCCCTCCTAACACAATATCGAATTTTTTTGTTACATATTTTTACATATTTGGTACTATATTACATATTTTACTGTTTTCACAAAATATTTTCTTATTTTATCAATTTAATTTCATATTCTTTTATGAAAAGATGTATTTTTTTAAATCAGCATTTTTTCTACATTGTGTGTATCATTGACACCACGTTTTGTGATCTGTAACCGTAATTTCCGAGAAAAATTTATTACCACCGACGTGTAACACTTCGATGAAGATGCTTCAGTGTATGTTTGCTGGTCGTAGATCTGCCGGCCAGTTTGTGGACCGGCTTCTATTGCGATTAGTCTGGCTGCTAAACTACGGTCCTGGATTACAATAGATTACGCTTTTCCTGCTGACGAGAAAATTGTTTGATGTAAAGTGAGCAGTTTTTCTAAATGCAATTTCTTGCTATGTAAAGGGTTTTTAATTAGAGAATGTTAATATTACATATTATATCCGATTTTACATATTTATTACATAACCTTACTGTTTTTATCACATATTTATGTACATATTTTGACGTTTAATACTACATATTTTTCCGGTCTCTACCAATGACCACTATTGGCCTGCGGCAGCAAAAATTTTGCTTCACCAAACCACACAAAATTGTTTTCTAAAAAGTAGCACGTGCACTAAAATAACAAACAGAATACTCTAGTATAGCACTAAAATAATTTAATTTTTTTAACTATAACAGTGTTCAAGAATTCTGCAATGAAGTGGTGTAGTGTATTCAAATATTCAATATAATATTTCTTTTGCCTTACGGCACCAAGAATATAAAAAATGTCGCGTTCCACACCGCAACATGTGAAGAGCAAATATTGTGGCATCATGCAGGTTGCAATAATACAGAGTTGAGAGTGGGTTAACTTATTGCTGGTTTATTAATAATTAAATCGAACACCGAATAAACTTTATGTACAATCGTTAATTAATTAAAAAAGTCGACCCCACTACTAGGAGTGATATATATTCTACTACAACCACACATTTACTGAACTATCGAATGAACACGATCATGTGAAACACCGCAGAATTCCTACACACCTCACCCTGCCTCACAACAAATACATTGCCGGCCCTAGCCTCCGCACCCGCGGTCTGCGCCCCCACCGGGCGGCTGCCTCCGAACTGCACAAGTCGACTGCCTGAAGCGAAAAAAGGGGTTGATGGAGCGTCGCAGCGCCCTAGTTAGGCCCGCAGCGCCCTTTCACTCTGGGCTTTCCCACTATGTCACATCCTGTCGGCGAGCGCGTGGTCCTGAGCGTCTCTCCTACGTCACGCGGTCGCCCTGGTGTGCACGACGCTACAATATTTAAGGGCGGGCGGCCTCTGCCTTGCAGAAATGCAGACGCCACCGGAGTGGTGGTCAGTGGCGCGGCGCATACGGATAATCAGTCGGTACGCATAGCATGAGTTCAGGCGGAATAAAACTATCAAATCTTATCATTCTTCAGTCAAAGTCCACACTTTTTCAATGTTTGTCTATTCTTTGCATATTCCTTGGTATCTAACGCAACAATAGATCTTCCTTCATTGCTCCATTCCTTAGTTTTCTTTCAATTTTTGAGCGCTAATTAGTAATGTAGAGAATGGCTGACGCTCCCGGAAACAGTCCAAAGACTTTACAGTTTTACTTGCTGGGAGTGGCAACAGATGCCTACGTTTTTCCGGTCGGGAGTAAAAGACAGATAAAAAACTGCCACGTATCCAAGCTGAGAGTGGGCGCTTTTACAAGCTCTTTTAAGCTTGCACAACCACAACCGGTCACCACAAAAACAAATAAGCATCCACTTAAAACGACGAAATTGGTAATTACTAGCCCAAAATTAATTAAATTATTCTTCCATTTTTTAAGAATAACACTGAACTGGCTCAAGATTGAGGTGATACAAGTACGAAACCGGTCACCACAAAAACAAATAAATTACACTTCATAACTTATTGCTAATTTATTGCACACAACTAATCACATTTTCTTTATTTTTGTGTGATTAAGATGGGTAAAGATTAAACTGGCACATCCCTATCATCACAAAAAATATGCTACCATTTAGAAATATTAACTAATTTCCGAAAATGAATTTAACTGCTCCCCACAATTTTGTTCAATTAATGATCAGCGTCTTTAGGGCTCTATTTGAGGTCTTTGACCGTGATTGTATGAGAGGGGGACTGCAGAAGGTGCATGGTCATTAGATCAGGTTGCTTATTAACCATTACACAGGCAGTGTTTTCTGAATCCGCTTCGAGAATTGAGTAAATAGCTCTTGAAACTATCACTACATTTGCATCTGAGCTCATGGCAGGTTTTCGCAATGCTTTCAACAGGAAGGGAGGAATCGTGTGCATCCCAATTGCCTACCGCGGTCAAATTTCCCTGAACCTTTAAACTCGCCTCCCCAAAAGGCGCCTCGTTCGGTTTCCCGGGTGAGAACGAGGTAACAAAGCTTCCAAGATTGCTCTCTCTTTCTTATGAATCAAATTAGAGTCGATTATAGTAGATCCATTTCCATCAAGATGGACGCCGTCGCCTTTTGGAGAACTGTCAACCACTACTTGTTGAAATAGATCACATAGTACTTTGTTGTAAATCAAAATTTTCAGATTCATATCCCTAGCATCTTTTCAACTAATTCCTAAGATTCTTTCACATTCACCTGTATTCGAGCTTTTCTCTTGAATAGAAGGGGGACAGATAGAGCAACTTGCCCTAGGTCTCAAATTAATGGGAGCCTTGGTTTTTTGAATAAATACAAAACTAATGGTGTTTCAGAATGCCACAGACTTTCTCGGACTAGTTAGTTTCCTAATTTTTTTGGTCTGGGTCGGCTTTTTTGGTCTTTTCCCATCCTGTTGCCAGCTGCCATCTATCGCCTCCTAAAGTTCATTTTTTTGAAATTTTCTTTTAAAGAGAAAAACCTTGTCATATACGAAATCTTCTTTGAAAAATTCGGAGCCGTGTTTAAGAAAATGTTTAAGAGTTACTGTAAATGTAAAAGAAGCTATATATGTTTTACTGTAGATGATTGAAGCTCTTGTTCACAAAAAAGCCTTTGAGTTTTAGAAAAACTTCATTAGAAGTTGTTTGCAGCACTTTCACTCACAAATGCAATAATGTATACAAAACGCTGGAAATGTGCATATTTACAGCGTGAAAGATATTTTTTTAATATTGCAAATTTTTGAAAAGGACAAAGAATTCATTAAAATGGCTTTTATGTCATCTACGGTGCATTTCGGTTTGAAGAAAAAATCGGTGTTTACTGATATCTATGGTTTCGGGTCGAGCGTGGATGTTTTGTTGTCCATGTCGCATCCGACTGAGGATTGCGAGCGAGCCCCCAAATGCACTGCAGCCGAATGCTCGGCCGTGGCCTGCACACGCGCCGGGCGGCGGGGGCGGTGCGAAGGCCTCACAGCGCCACGAGTGGAAGGAGGAGGAGGAAGCACTCCTCGGCCGCCGCCAAGGCCACCCCCTCCCCCGCCACACCGCGCCGCGCTGCTCCGCTGCGCCGCACATTGTCACCGAATGACGAACGCGTGGCGCAAACCTCAGACGCGAGTGCCCTCAGCTTTTCACCTATTTTGTTCCTCACTTCTTCACGTCGTTATACCGGCTTAGGTGGCTCTGCAGTGCCTCTGACCGGGAGGTCCCAAGGTTCGGCTCCCCCCGCAGAGATTTTTGATACTAGCTAGTTCAGTTGCTGACTGGAGAAGAATTCTAGCGGCCGGCTGCTCTAATCGGTTGTTTGCCATGGTCTCTCCGATCCACACCAGGTGAATGCAGGAGCAGTACCCTAACAAACGGGCCACAGAATGAGCGAAAACTTTCCTTTCTCTTCCTTGCTCCATCCTCATCTCTTACTTACATAAACTTATATGCACTATACAATCATAGCAGTCCGGAGCTTAGAACTAGTCCCAATTGGGGCGGTGCCCCACTGATGGGAGATAGCTGGTTGGAGAAAAAACTGGAAGCCGATATGTAGGGCGGCGCCGGTTCTGGATATCCAGAGGGGAAAGAATACTGCCATCTCCCATGATAAAAATGCACTACACTTACGGGAATAAATTACCTTGGCCGTTTACGCGCCCGTAATCCCAAATTAATCAATTAACGTCGTTATTTTAATACACGTGTCCCTTTCATTCAGTTATGAGCAATGTACATGAATCTTATAGATCCTAAAGACGGTTAAAAAGGATGATGATCCTTAAAAAGACCAAAATCATGATTTCTTCAAAACATATTGAGTTGAGAAAAGTTGATATAAGAAAACTGATGTTTTCGTTGAGACTGATTGGAAATTTACGGTGGCTTGAAATCAACCTGTAACTTTGCTGTAGATGCTACTATTAGATTCATAATAATTTTGTAATAAAAAATAGATGATGCATGTCTTCTACTAAACGAAGCAATGAACTTCATTTCAAGCTGTTTCAAGAAAGGACCATTGAGGGTGGTGTGTTCTCAGTAAAGCTCACGAAAATTCAACGTAATCCTGGTTGCGAGGAGATAAACGCGGTTTTTCTAGAAGACGAAGTATATGAATGGTTTATTTCAGAAACTAAGCCAGGTTTTTTGCCATTTTGGCATTTTAGTGCAGTCATATTGTGTGCATGCATTTAGTGCATGCGTATATATGTACTACATATGTGCATCGTTTCAGACAGATATAACGTATGTCAAGCAATTCTAGAGGTAGTTTTTGAAGAGCATGTCAATGTGAATTGATGCAGATACAACATAAGTAAGTGACTTGTGTTCTTTCTGCATTAAAACGTGAGAAGCGGCTTCTCTTTGGAGTTGAAACAGCTGATCAATTTTAATTTTACAGGACGGTGTAATTGCAGTGTGCATTGACGCAAAATTTGAACCTTCCTACAACACCAGTCAAAAACTTGCGCCAGCAGTAAATACTTGTGTCCATTAACTGAAGGATGACTCTGACACAATGAGGCCTAAAGAGCCTAGTGAGATGTCTAAATTTATTGCGGAATATCTAAGTACCTCAATGTCCAACTTTGAAAACTTCCATATGTGTCCATATAGCTGTGGAAGTCAAAATAAAAATCACACAGTATGGAGGGTTATGTCAGTCCGTGTTTCTATGTTTTTGACCTTTCATGTAAAGTACCCTCAAAAATCAAAATATGGGGTAGACACCCGCAAAACCTCGAGTTCGTTCTGATCAATCGAGAAATATCAATTTTGGAGAAAATCGACTGAACGGTTTAGACGCTAGCATTGACAACAGACTGTCAGATAGACAGATGTTTTGCCCTCAGTCGGTAACCAGGCCCCTCAAACATCGATTCTGACCACACCACATGTTAGAGAAAGTAATTTAATATTTATAGGAACAGGATTTATCCGTTTTTGCAAGACCCGTCAATATCAATTTTTTTGGCGAAAAGTCGCCGTTTTCCTGCGCACAATTACATAACTTGCTCTTCTGACGAAGTGCGACAATGTAAAAATCGATTGATGACATCGAAAAGTTAATCGTGTACTAGAATATCCCCCACGAGGAAGAAGTGGGTGGGTTCTTTACACAATTAAAAAACTAGGCAGTACGTGAATCATTAATTACGGAAATAGTGAAATGAAACAATTTCTTGTAATTAAAGTGTTCATTGAAATATATTTCAGATAAAGAAGCACTTAATGAATGACAATACTTTTTTCGTCCCAGTATGCTTTATTTCAGATACAAGATAAGTCAACCATGTTTGTCAGTAAAAATAAAACAATAGAATTTAACATTTGGCTAAATGAGAAAATAATTATATATAATACGTGGAAAAGAACTTCTAAAAAAGTTGACACAATATTTCTGACAAATGTAGCCGCATTAGAAGTTTTTTTCCGTGCTGAAAAGTTACTTGTCAGTGACTTATTTTGTTTCTGAAATAAGCCATTCATATAGAAAATTAGCTTGGAGATCGAGAGCAGTGGCATGTAGTATAAAGTATGCACAGTTAATTTCATGTTGCGACATGTTGCGCGTTGCTGATGTCATGCCGCATTTAGCGAACCTTTCCTCGTTATAAGTATGCTTTAAGAGACAGAAGGAAGAGCTTTATATTAGAATATTTTAGGATTATACTTGGTTGTTTCTAGCACCAGCAAATCTTCTAGTTAGTTTTTAGTATGGGTTTTAATTTTCAAGAAAATATTCAAGAAATTGTTCTTAAATTTTAAATTAACAAATGTTAAATATTTTATTAAAATATAAATTAAATAAATAAATGTGTTTTTATGAACTTTCTTCAAGTAATCTATACATAAATAAAAGAATATGTGCATATGTGTGTTGCACATAGTTGCAGAAACTACTCGACTGATTTCGCTGAAATTTTCGCACTTTGCTATTTTTAGTGATAGAAGTGTTTAAAGAGTGGTTTGAATTAAATAGGACATGTGGGGGCGTTGTTGATAATTTATTCCTTTATGATTCAAACGCCCCTGAACTCTACGCAATCTGCCCGCACAGTCAAGGATTAAGCGCGTCAAGTTTTCTGCCAATTTGATTGTGAAATATCTATTGGAATTATTACTTAAATCTAGGACAAGTACACATTATTTCTCGAAGATAGTCTCATAGCAAACACATGCTCGTATTTGAGGGAGAACGTTTTAACAATAGAATACTTGATTACCATGAGCAAACCAGGACATATAACAAACCCATTCTTGCGAGAAAGTCTTTGATCTACTAGAATGTTTGCACAGTGTGGCGTAAAGCGTGATTAATAATCAATTGACCAGTAGTGCGTGGTTTGTAATACACTACAATAGCGCAGCATTGCCGGGTCCAATATTATTCAGTAAATAGAGTTAAATATTTAAATATTATTTATTGCAATTATTGTTCATTCTTACACTAACATGACCGGAAAAATGATAAAAACCTCAAATGGACTAAATCGACTTTTCAAAAAGCCTAAAATAACGTTTACAAAATCCTAAAAACTGGCCAACAATGTCTTTTGAAAAGTCTTGTCTTTTGTCTTGTGAAAAAAGGCTTTGCCTTTGCCAGCTGCTATAGACGTTGGTGTACGTTGGTAATACGCTAGGTGTTTTCATTTAGCAAGAAGTTTGAGAGAGTCTACTCAACCAAATTTCTGATTTTTCCTTTAAATGAATTGTAGTGAGCCCTAGATGAGTTATCACTTTCATTTATTAACAAGTTTTATATTATAAACACTAAAGTTTAATGATATCTTGAAATTTATTTGAACGAATCTGCCGTCACTTTCAAGACCAACTACAAAAGCTGTTCTTGCTTCCTTTTGTGGTGCGAATTGCAATCGTACTATCAAAAGACTCTGCCTTAACAGGAGAACGAAATCGGCTTGTAAATCCTCTTGGGGGCATTCACAATATGCGAGGTGGCAACCATGTTGATTCCTGCCGCCCAGCGCTTTGTTTACTTTGCAGGATTCAATAGTTTCCGTATGACTTCTTTGCGGTGCGCGCACGGTACAGCCTATTCTACCTAACTAACTATTAAGATATTGTTTCGGCATTCGCGTGATATTGATCGGAGAAATCACGGAAAGCTATCGATTAGAACTGCTGCATGCTAGAATTCTCCTTCGGTGTTTGAAATCGACCCAGCTACCTGGCTAGTATCGAAAACATGACACCGTCGGGTCTCGAATCCTAGAACCTCCTGTTATGAAAATAGTGCAGTCACGGCAACGGTGGTGCCACAGACCTAAAGAGGCTACTTTATATGACGGTTTTGTTTGACCATTTTCCATGCCTGAGTGAACAGCAATGCCTGGGCCACACCCCACGAGAAAAAAATGCTACGAACGAACGATATTCTTGTTACTGATTTTATTCAGAATATCTTCATAATTTAATTTGGAAGGTGGTGTACATTTTATCATGTATGTGACACGTAATAATAATAATAATAATTATTATTATTATTATTATCATTATTACTATTATTATATTTAATTTTATATGGATATGTGACCTGTCAGTAGGTGGTGATGATTTGCAAGAAAATTTTGGCACTTGCATAAAATCTCTAGCTTCCACAAAACAATAATAAATCATACTACATTTAAATAAAAAAATCTTCTGTTTCCATTATTTACCTCGTATTATTTATGCAATATTTTATTTATCTTTAAATTAAAACTTACAAAACTGTACACTGCCTCCACACCACCAAACAGAATCATTTTTTCTTCACTATTTTGTTTCACGTCTATATTTTTTTTCAGTTTCACTTAGTTCCATAGCAACGAAATCTTCAAATAACAAATTAAAACTGCGGCGACAACAGTGAATATCAAAATACTGCAACGGATGCTAAATAGTTGGAGCGGATTTTGTTCACCATTGCTCTTAAATCGTTGCTCTGGCACACATCCTCTCAAATAATTAAGATCATTATTTACATTATATTTACCAGTTTAGTACAAGTAGAATAAACTATTTTTAAATTACCTTGGTACTTAGTTCAAATGATACGAAAATAAGTACCTTTACATGGATGTCAAGCGTCTCATAATTGTATGCTTTTTCAGCGTAGGACTCCATGAGTGAAGATTAAGCTGACATTAAACACTCGTTTAAATTCTATCATAACATTTCTATTTGTCGACAGTTTTTTATTTGCCCCTTTAGAAAAAAGCCTTTCCCGGTTTCGGAGGCATCGAAGTATGGCATGTGTCCTGTTTCCTGGAGGGTTCCGTCCGACACAACATTTTCTAGCACATTTGCATCGAAATTACCGGGTATAAAAACAGTAAACAATCAGTTAGCAACGCATTCAACTGTTTGGCTCGAGAACCACTTAAGGGCCATGACAACAAACTTCTTCAAAATGAAATTTAATCATATTTTTATTTTGAAATTTTCATTTTTAAAAATAAAAATATATTCGAAGTCACACGACCTCTACGTGTCTTTTAAGGACTCGGTTAACTATGCGGATTATATTGTTTGGTTATACATCTCTTCCATTCTCGTTTTTAAAGGCGAATATTGAGGACTAATGACATTCATAATATTCTAAGGAATGATGACAGGTTTGTATAAATTTTATTAGTCATCGACATAATACCCCGTTAGTAAGTTATAGGAAATTACCCGAACCAAGCAGATTTAAAACGAGAAAGAAATAGAATTTCTCAGATGTGGATATTGAATATAGATCTGGTGCCCAAGCAAACAGCAAGACGTTACCGTTCAACACAGATTGCCATATAGAAAACGCTGCATCCTTGAAACGGAGATTACGTTTTCCCAGAGGAACAGAAAGTATGTTTCTTATGAAGTAATCTACAAAATGAGACCTTTTTGGACGTTGTATTCCATTTTTTGAAATTCATCTCCTCTGGAGACCCTCTTTCCATAGTCTGGGTGCTCAGGTATGAGCAGTAAATTGAAATATATGAAAAATTAAACGAATTAAGTTTAAAGAAACAACGGCAGAAATCATTTTCTACGATAATGTCAAAGTAACCTTTTGATTTTCTGTACAATTTAATCTCGCCGCTTCGAAATATTAGTCAAGACTTTCTAGTATTATGCAGACTATCAGACCCATAAATCTGTAATGCACATTTCAGAGGCTAGCCGTCCGAAATTAGAATCTATTAAGAACGTATTGTCACTTTTAAGAAATTATATTCAATACGCCTAAGGTAGCGAGATCAAATTAGCCGCTCTGTGGAGATGAATTCCAGCGGCCCTGATAGAACGTTTTCCAAGGCGTCTCTTATCAATACCAGGCGAATGCTAGAGCAGTAGCTTAACAAACGGGCCCGGGCCACGAAATGCGCGATCTTTCCTTTCTCTGTCTTATTCGAACCCCTTATTCTTACACTCACTTGCTCTCCTCAACCACACATATCGGAGACCACTTGGGCACGCGGAGCTTGCGTTGGTTGGGACGGTCTCCCGGTGGGGGTGATACCTGGAGGGGAATCCCCGACGCGTAGGTCGGCGCCGGGTTTCATCGTGTAGGAGGCAGAAACACCGCCACCTCCCGTGATAAAAATGTCACTTAGCTTACGAGACTAATGACCTTAGCAGTTGACGTGCCCGGACGCATGAGTCAATCAGTTTACAATAAACAGAGTGTACGAGCGGGTCCAGGTAGCATATGAATGGTGGGGTAACCATGGGGTAATGGGGAAACCTGTGTGTGTTCGTCCAATAGTCAGTCATGCTTAGACTTCTTCTGGTCCACTACTCGGGCAAATAAAGAGATATGCGATGTGTCTACAACTGCCCATTTTCCTGAATGCCTTAACACCATGCTAAGAGAATAATGATAAAATTCGCGTGTGTGGGGATTTTAAGCAATTAAGGCGCGTCTTGGGAGAACCTAGTGATCAATTGCTCCTTCGATTTCTCCCGACAAGATGAATCGATCGGCACCATTTCTAACAGTATGTTTTGAGAATATTCTGGTAGAATTCGGAAAAATGGGGGATTTAGAGATTTCAAGTCTCATGTCGTGCTGAAACGCCGTAAATTAACGCACTACCTTTCCGGCTTAGCATGAGTCCTCGCCACATAATTCATCACCGCGAAGATATTTTAGTTCTAATTGTGTGACACAACTTTTTTTTAAAAATTAGTACTTTTTCATGAACTTCCGTTCCTGAAGAGAAACAAGTCGTACAAACTTGTATTGTATTTAAATTTATTATATTTTTTACTGCTAAGTTATTGCTTGTATTGCTTTCGGTAAGGAGCTCGATATACTTTGCATAAATTATCTGGATTGAGAGGATCGTGGATTCGTGGGAAATGTGAAAACAGTTGAATAATACTACATTTTCTCTTCTAGAAGTAATTATGAGAGGAAATTACGGAAGGGAATTGTGGGAGAGATGCGTGAAGAGACAAAACTAGCCCACATTTAATTAGTAAATAAGTAAATCCAAATAATTAAAATTAATGTGCAACAAAATCGTGTGTGTAGCACGGCGGTTTGTTTCTAATGAATAGAGACCGGATTTTTTATGTAATTACATCTTTCTACTTATCGTTCTCAAAATTTTAATCTTGACGAATTGTCGCCGTCCTAACACAATATCAGATTTTTCGTTACATATTTTTACATATTTGGTACTATATTACATATTTTACATATTTCGCTATTTTCTCAACATATTTTTTATTTTATCAATTTTCTTAAATATTTTTATGAAAAGAAGTATTTTCAAAAATTCAGCACTTTTTCCTACATTTTACTGCGTGCTATTGCGTACTCTACTCGAGGTGCGCTTCGTGAAGACTCGGTCGAATATTCTCACAGTCCGACGTGCCTGCATCAGTTATCTCAGTGGCAGGAAACGAGCGTCAGCGACAGATCATTCTCACCATTAGATGTGAAAAGTATCGTTGACGCCGCGTTTGGTGACCTTTTACCTCAATTTCCAAGAAACTATGGAGATCGCCGTCGTTTGACATTTCGAAGAGAATATTCCATGCCGCAGTGATTGTTAGCAGGTCGTAGATTTCGCCGGTTTGTACGATGGTTTCTTTGCGTCGTCTGGCTGCTAAACTACATTCCTGGATAACAATTTGTGAAGGTTTTACTACTGATGGGAAAATTGTATGGTGCAGGTGGGCATCAACTTTTGTATTCCAAATGATTTTTAAAACGTTTGCATTGTTTTTAAAATTTGTATAGGATTTTTTTATAAATGTAAGTTCGTATTATGTAAATGAGTTTTATAATTAGAGGATTTTAATATTACATATTATGTCCGATTTTACATGTTTATTACATATTCTGACTGTTTTCATTACATATTTATGTACATATTTTGGACGTTCATTCTACGTATTTTTCCGGTCTCTACTAATGAAACACCAGCGACAAAAAGCCCGAGGGCCTTGTTTCCGAGGACTTTTTGTCGCCACCGAATGTTCAGAACCCTTATAGTGGGTGATATGAATAAAATGAGTAAGTGCTCCAAAGCAATTGCTCACGAGTAAAAGTAGGAACAACTACTTCTAATAAGCAATTGCTTATTTTCATATGAATAAAAAGTTTCGCGAAACTTGGAGCATTTGCTTCTCTCTCTAAGTAATTGCTCACTAACTGATTTGTTGCGATTGGTCGATTTTCGTCTGTTTTGTTTGTGTACTTTCCGCGCGTCGCGCATGGTGCCTCGCGCGTTGTCTTTCCATCATGGCGACGCGTGCTTGTTCCTGATGTTGTGGACCATGTTAGGTTAAATGAAACAGTTGCCGTGCATAGTTGGCGAAATCGTAGGAAATTTTCCATCATTCAGTCATTTACTACCTAAAACCTTACAACCAGCTCACAACAGTCGTGTATAACCTCTCTTGTACCCATTCAATACGATTTGAGTCACCTACAGAGGTTGCTCCGAAAATTCGAAGTAACTGCTTCATATTAGAAGCAATTCTCGATTTTATTCATATGAAAAGTAAGCAATTGCTCCTCCTCCGAGTAGTTACTCATCAATGGAGAAATTGCTTAAAATAAGAGCATTTACTCACGTCTTTTATTCATACTGCTTGAAGCAATTGCTTTGAAAACTCGAGAACAAAGTAATAGCTCATTTTTATTCATATCACCCAGTGTCCTTGCTTCATAAATATTTTATTATGAACCTGCAATGCACAAATAAAATTCAATACGACACTATTCCGCTGGATGCGCCTCCCTAAGCCAGTAACCATTCTTCTTGGATTTTTTGCCGGCGTTTGGTGGTTGGTGCCACTGCGCGCCGCCGCCAGAGGCCTTGCCCGTAGCCTTTCTCCGCGCGCGCCGCCCCAGCGCCCGCGAGGTCGCGGCACACAGCGCCAGTGAGCGCCCGCGCGCCCAAATGGAAGCTCTTTAAAACTTCCTTTCGGCACTCGCGCGTGGACACAGGTGCCGGAGGGGAGGGTTCTTATTTCTTCTCTTAATCATTCATCGACTGGTTATTTACTTTGTCGCTACCGCTTACTCAGTAGAGAGCAAGTTAGGTAATGCTGCCCGAAGAAACGGGAATTTTCACCCGAAAACTCTTATTACAGGGCCCCTTGGTAACAAAAAGTGACTTAATCCTGATGCTAAATTTAGCAAACAATCCTCTAACATGTGGTGTTGTCAGAATCCGTGTTTTGTGGGTCCTTGATACCGAAAAATCTAATGATGGCAACACGTCTGTCTGCCTGTCCGTCCGTCTGCCCACCCGTCCGTCCGTCTGCAAACAACGCTAGCGACTAAACCGCTCCGTCAAATTTTCTCCAAAATTGAAATTTCTCAAACGATCTACCTGATATCGCGTTCCCTCAAATTTCAAATCGATATTTTAATTTTGGGATTACTTTACATAGAGCCCCTGGGATGTTTACCAAATTTTAAAAAAATGGCTCCGTCGATTTTGATTAAATTTTGTTGCTGGAGATTCGTTGAAAACTTATAAGGGATCATCCATAAATTACGTAAGTGGGAGGTCCCCCTAAATTACTTTAGGGGGAGGTCAAGCTAATTTCAGCTGATCTTACGTGAGAGAGAGAAAGAGAGAGAGAGAGAGAGAGAGAGAGAGAGAGGAGAGAGAGAGAGAGAGAGAGAGAGAGAGAGAGAGGGGTCTCTGCAAATATCACGTATTTTTTTCGCTAAAAACAGTTAAATTGCGAGAAAACGGAGACAACTTAAGTAAACACGTTTCTTTACTAAAATATGGCTAACTCTTGCACACTATTTTTTATCGCGGTTGTGAATGCTACAATAAATAGTATATTATACTGAGAAAAAGAATCAAACAAAAATTACCAAACATTTTATCATCAATACGATCAATAACATTACCTGTATTTTTTCAGAAATTTTAAGAAAAGTTACCGAGCATTTGGTAACAAGAACAGAATTTTTTAAAAATATACCTAAAGTTTAGTCATTTTTTTTCTGAAAAATGCAGATAGTGAGATTTGTTTTACGGTTGCTAAAAAGTTTGATAATATTTGTTAGACTTTTTCTTTCAGAGTAAAACTCAATATTGTTGAGCCGCCACCGGCCAACCAAATGCGCGACTTGGACGCTGCCGCGTACGAGTTGGCCGGCAGTTGACAGGTGGCGCACAAGTCGCGACCTGCTGGATTTTGAGTGAGCACTGAGTGCCTTTATGCAAGCGACAACGGTTTAGAGTGGTTGGATCATAGCGAAGTTGAAGGAACACATGAATTTACGGAAAATCATATGGACATTTGGTTCCAGTAGTCACTCTTGAGACCGCACACGAGTCCCCGTGGACTGAATTACAATGAATTATTGCATCGTTTTTAGAAGGGCAATAATAATTGTAATTCAGTCACTCTATTTTCTAAATACTAGTCATAACTAGTCTTAAATCAATATAACTAGGGAAATTATGTTTTTTTAAATAAATCCCAATGCAATCAATCACAAATTCATGTGTTTACATTAAAAATACGCATTTTGAAAAATCTCATGTGAGATTAGAAGGGGGGAGTGAATCGAGCCAAATCTCACGACATTCACCAACGGGGAGGGGGAGTCGAAAAGTCGCCCAAATCGCCTCAAGTTCCTCCCGGATGGTCTTCCGAAATGTGTGATAACACGCAACAAAGGAGAGGAAGGAAATATCGCGCGCGGATTGTGGTCCATTTCTGAAGGTACTACACTGGAATTCGCCTGGTATTGATCAGATAAACCACGTAAAACTACCGTTCAGTGCAGCCGGCCTCTAGAGTTCCCTTCCAGATAGTGGGTAACTTCGGCTAACGTATGTTAGCCGGTTACGATTTAAAGCTCAGAAATCAATTAAACGAGTATATTACAATCCGCCACTTGCAGCGTTCGAACCGTAGGACCTTCAGGTCAGAGACACTGTAACTGCTTGCTCTTAGCTAAACTTTGAAGGTTTCTCTTAATGAATTATATCACATTCCGTGATGTACCATTCCATAACATTTTTACAAAGATTGGATCCTAAGTATAACAAAAGTGTTATTTCTCGCCCAAAGGCAAAATATTTAACTCTACCAGCTGTCTAGTGGAATAGAATGGTAACATTTTTCGTAGTAAAAATATTCTATCTTTTATACGTACTTCTTCATTTAAGTATAAACTGACGGTTTTTCTGGCACTTTCCATGTGTTCAGAGTAGACAACATTGCATATTGATGACTCCAGGTTTGTTGTTTCCAAAACGTTTATTTTAATGATTTCGCGTTTTATAAAAACGATAACTTACAAATATGATGCAACAACATAAAATATTGTAATAAACTGGTTTTAATTGTTTTCTTTCCTTTCTGTTGTACCCTCACTTCATTGTTAAATTATAACGTTTGATTGATAGTCGTGTGATTGTAATATACTCGTTTAATTGATTTCTGAGCTTTAAAATTCACAACAGACAAAGCTGAGAACAGTATTGAACCTTGACCTTATACTATATTAAATGTAATAACGAGGAACGTTTCGTGGATCATAAAGCGGTGAGAAATGCGCAAAGAGATAAGGCAAATGTAAAGATGGCGAGTGTCAAGAAGCAAAACACTGGGCTGCGAAAGGAAAGCGAAACAATAAAGAATATAGAGTCTATTAGTCTCTGTGGTCTGTTTATAACCGAGGAGATAAGGAAACATAAATTTGATTTACTGCACAGATAAACGATGAAGTGCCGCCGAAAAAGCCTTAAAAGCGAGAAGAGGTTCGTGGATGTGTAGGCTACGTAAGAGGGAAGGCTACAGGCTGAAAGTGTCCTCTCTTCTAAACTTTTTTTACTTTCAGAACATTTCCTTCCCCTTTGCTTGCCTTGTGCGTTAGAATGAAGTAGATTATTTTTCTCCTGTGAGATTTGGCTGTTTTCAGATTCTAATCACTGCCAAAAGAAGCTTCCGGCTGTTAAGGAATTAACAGCTGACTAACAGCAATGCAGTAATGAAACGTTTCTCAACCAAGTGACATAATGACAAGTACATGTTCGTCTCATTGTACATAACACGGTAGCGTATTATTTCATTCCTGAAATGACTTTATATTTAATAATTACAGAATTGAAAATATAACGCTAAAGAAATGAATAATATTTATTTATGGTAAATGTAACATTTATTTTGCGAGTTGGAAACGTTGCGACCCAGGGCCAATAGGCTGAATGGCACAAAATACTAAAATTGCTTTTATTACGTGTGTCATACACTATTTTTTAGACAGCCTTACTTTCATTTTATTTTTAATACAAGGTCTGATTTATTTGTGAGTTTGGTTTTATCCGAACTCTTGAGCATTGCCTCACTTTTAGAACTAGTGCTAAAAATTGAGCTTCTACCCCGCTATGCACGCCCCTGAAAGAACCGGTTTTGAAAGGGTTTAGTTTATTTATAGTTATTATTTATGGTATATTGTAGATATTTATATTTAAAGTTTATTTATATGGGTGCGTCGTAAGTAAGCGTAGAGGGGTTTGGAGGATGTTCTTTGGAGTTGTTTCGTCAGGAGCTGAAGTTGTCGTAGTTTGGAAGGAAAAAGAACGTGACGTGTTCTTTTGACTATGATTAGTTGAGAAAGAGTTAAGTGGATTAGTGTGTGTTCGCCTTCTGTTAGATGTTTTCCTCTTTGTGAGTTATTTTCCTCAACCGTGCCGTATGATCTCTTTTCCACTACTTTTGGCTGTAAAATAACATCTAAGGTGAACAGAAGGATTCTAATATAAGAATATTATAGGGTGTTGAATTTGTAATGACTTAAGGGCCTTGCCATATAGTATAAGATAAATAATTTAGTAGTGGGTAGTTTACATTTGTAATTAACAGCCTACCAAATAAATAAATGATATGAAAGGTATGGAAATTTTCTACTATTTACTGCTACTTCAAACTTAATATTTTTTCCACCTCTGCCGGTTAAATATCGCAATCTACTTTGTACAAAGTCACAAAGTATAAGGTCAGATTTTTAAAGATTCTGAAATTATTAAATGAAATACTATTTAACTAACTATATAGATATATAACTATATAGATTTAACTAACTATATAGATATATAACCACATATCTATGATATTATTGTATTTACTATTTATTAACGCACTTATTGCAATGCTAGATTTTGTATTAAAATGTGATTTAATAATAAAGAAAAAAATTAATCTCTATTTAAAATATATTACCTTATTACTTTCAGTGTCAAGGAAGTAATTATTTTGCTTTGTAGAAACAAAAATCTTATGAAAATCTGTAAACTTTGGTTTAAAGATAAGATTAAAGTCGTTTCTCAAGATAAGAACGCAAGAAAATTTTAAACAAGCAATGGAATTTTAATGGAAATTTGATTTATCATGAAAAAATTATATTTTATAATATAAAGAAATAAGTATATTTTATGCAATGTACATTATGCTACTGAAGCATAATTAATAAGATACTAATCGCAAATAGATGCACAGTGTGCAGAAACCACAGGTGAGCGCAGCCTATAACAAGAGGGGGGCCAACTTTACGTTCTTCCATTAAACGTTTTTTTTTTCATGTGACGTATTTTACAAGTAAATAAAACATACCAAAAGGAAAATCAAATTATAACTTTAACAACACATCTTTATTTTAGTTCAATCATACACAGGTTGCCAGATGGTTTGGAGTGCTTCCTTCCCAAATATCGAGTCTCAGTTCCCCAAAGTGTCTACTTTGGGGGAAAAGAGGGAAATTAGAAATTGTTCATATTTACAAAAATTAAATATTTTATTATGTAGGGCTACGGAACCCCTTTCAAAATTTTCAGGGGGGACATACCCTCTGGATCTCCCTTTGCCCACGCCAATGAAAGCAACAGTTAATATTTCATAAAACGTTTGCTGTCGTATGTTTCAGTCAGAATATATTCGTAGGTAATGAAATAAATGTTCCTTTATCACTGTTTTTAGAGCACGGAATTGTCACTTTTTTGTCCAAAAACATTTATTTCTGTAGTATTCACTCCTTCGGCCACTGTCTTACGTTAGTTGTGGTTATCTTCATTTTCTTTACTTAGATGCTTTCTCAGAGATTATTCCCAAGGACTTGCTCATACATATGTATAGCAGCCTTATTTATGCAGACAAGTGATGTTTGCAAGCGTCGTTAGAATAATTCTGCCTTTTGAGATTTCTAGCCGAATGCAGGAAACTACGCACAACACATCATGAAAATAATATTTCATTATTTCCGAACCCCTCGGTTGGCTTCAAGGAGAGCAACTAACTTTCTGTGTACGGTCTCGAGTTTGATTCCCGGTAGGGACAAAAATGGAGCTGTAGCTTTCTATTACAATCATCTTAGCTTCTATTGCAGTACGACGAAAGAAAAGTGTGAGGCAGACCAAGGATAAGGTGATAGCAATATGTCATGCTCACCACAAGTCTCCCTTCCCCAAAAGTGGTTAATAAATAAGAACAGGCCCTAGGCCTGGGAAAACCGCTAGCAACAGTCGGAACTATTCACCCCTAAAAATGCCAGAAACATACACACATTATCCTTGCCCAGACAAACCAAGTACCAATTTAAGATACTTCAATTCCCGTCAGACATGGTACCTAATAGAGTCCTACACGATACTAATTTCCTTGAGCGTCAGGACAGTTTAAACCAAAAGTGACTCAGAGCATCAGCTGATGTCACTGCAGTGTCTCTGACCGGGAGGTCCTAGAATTTAAATCTCATCTAGAATTTAAATCCGGTGGCAGGATTTTTCTACAATAGCTAGTCTGCTAGGTGGAATTGAGCCGCTATCTGGAGGACAATTCTAGCGGCCGGCTGCTCTGATCGGTAGTGCTCAGTGGTTTCTCCTATTAACACTAGGCAAATGTCGGAGCAGTAGTACCCTAACAAACGGGCCACGGATCGCGCGCGATCTTTCTTTCCTCTTCCTAGTCCTATCCACACCCCTAACACACTTGCACTCAAATGCACCTGAAACCCAGTCACCTGATCGCCCAAGTTCCGAACGTTTCCTCCACACATCCTCTCGCAAACGTCTTAAAACTCACTCTATGAGTTTTAAATCACTTCTGTTTCTTCTGAAATTTCGTCGACAGAGAAATGACGACCCTCGTTGATTTTTTGGCGGATTTTCTCAACGTTTTCATCGTTTCGAGACGTAGACGGGCGCCCAGAACGAGCATGGTAGTCAACACTCACCTCACCTCATATAAAGCGCCCAAACCCCTCAAAAACTTGTGTGCGGCTCGTAGCTTCCTCTTTGAAAGCCCGTTGAAGCAATCGGTAAGCTTCTGTGACAGATTTTTGAAGCAGGAAACAAAATTTCAAACACGCTTATTGTTCTTTTAAATCTGTCATAACGATTTCGCAGGCGATACACCAGAACAGTAAGAGAAAAACACTACGATGAAAAGGTCACATACAAAATGACGCCGTCTGGACAGTTGTTTCATGAAGGTCTGTATTAACCCCATCTAGAAGGAGGAAAAAACTAATACGTCCACAAAAGGCAGCGTGCTCTCAGTCCGGTTATATTTGTGTCCCCCCTCGCACGCTTAATGACCCAAAAAGGGGTAAAGAGACATGTTGCGTAAAAGTCGCAACGAATTAAAAACATCATGATATTTTCAATTCAAAATATTTAATTTATTCGCAATTGACACATTCACATATTAGTGATGTATTTTGTTCATAAGGATAATTATTTGCTGTAGTAGAAGAAATGAACATTAATGCTCCTTAATTTGAGTCTATTACTTTGAACGGAGTTCTCCAAAAGGCTGTCTTGGGCGAGGCATACAATGATGTTCTGACATCCCGGAGACATCCTTACTTTTAAATCTCGCGCCAGTTTCTCTGGACGCACTGCCCACTAACTCTAGTAAGTCGGAAACCTTGTATCTAATCTGGGAAGAATACGAAAATTTGAAGGGTTAGAATACAGTAGAAAGTAGATTTGTAATGGCCTTCGGACCTTGCCACGTAGTGTTAGATAATGTAATTTTATAAGTAATAATGACCTATTAAATAATAATTCACTAAGTCAAAAACTTAAAGCATCTTATTATAGCAAAATAAATATTGTTTCGGAAAGAATTGATGCCATTCCTCGAGTCAAAGTTTTGAAAATAAATCCACATAACATTTATCAATTATTTACATTACCATACAAATTTAGTTGATTTGATCTGATTGATTTAGCCAAAGAAGAGTCAAAACTGTATGTGACATATGGAGGAGAAGTACCATCATTTTCTTGAGCTCCACAATCTTTTCCCAATATTTAGGGTGAGATTCGGCAGGAATGGGAAGAAAAGAACCCTTTGCTCGTTTTTTCATGGTTCTGCTCCGGCATTTTCCTGGTGTTGACCGAAGGAGGGAAAACTACCGATCAGAGCAGCCGGCTGCCTAGAAATCTCCTCGTGACAGCGACAGAACTCGACCAGCTGTGTAAGTGGTGTCGACACCGCACCCGCCGTCGGAACTCGAACCTTGGACCTCCCGAGCAGAGGCGCAGCATCGTCATCAGTTGATACCCTGAGCCACCTCTCCGGTGCAGCCGCCAGCACAGGGCACCCCAACGCGCGAGGTTGCACCGCCTGAGCGACTCCAGCAGGCGAATGTGGCGCAGGTGCAGCCAAAGAGGATGCGCAACACGCCACGAGGGCATCGCAATTTCGCACTGTGGAAATGCCAGTAAAAGAGCCGTCTTTTCCATCCAACATCTCCTCAAAACCAACTGCGATGTATTTCCGGCAAACCGGCTCAGGTGGCTCAGGGCGTCAACTGAAGTCTCTGTAGTGCCTCTGACTGGAGGTCCGGGGTTCGAGTCCCGACAGTGGCGGGATTTTCGATTCTAGCTAGAAAGCTCCCCGTCAACGACACCTCAGTGACGTCACGTGATACCCTGGGCCACTCCAGCCGGTCACCTTCTCAAATGTCAGCCATTGGCGCCTGGTAAAAATTAATTCTTTGGGGCATTTTTTAATGCGAAATAACCGTAACTCGAAATATTTCACGATTACCTTACGATTCTACATTGAGTTTTGTATTTTCAACGCCAGCTGTT
Organism: Acheta domesticus; assembly: GCA_031308135.1. Classification (NCBI taxonomy): domain Eukaryota; kingdom Metazoa; phylum Arthropoda; class Insecta; order Orthoptera; family Gryllidae; genus Acheta; species Acheta domesticus. The sequence continues at coordinate 26,697,241 of JAHLJT010005437.1, read as the reverse complement.
TTCCCAGGAAATGCCTCTAGCAAATGGCTTGGAAAATAGTTGCAGCGTAAATGCAGCCCCAGGCTTTGTTATAATCACGTGCATCCTGGACGGTTGCGTGACAAGCGGAGCGTTGGCGGCTCTTCATGTTTCGAACGGGAAGCTTCCTGTGTTGGCGGAAACTTGTAAAAAGGACGTATATAGGTCAATTTTTTTCATTATTCATTCAGTAACTTCGGCCGTCTCATTTACATTCCCGTTTGCGCTCCATTTTCTTTCATTTTACACATAAATCTCTGTTGCTCACTTCACCTAATTTTCTCTCTCAACACTGAAATGAATATTCTTTCCGTCATCGCGGCTACGTAAGCCATCATTTATTCCGTTGATATTGACAACACAAACAACGATTTTACTCTCCAGTATCTAGTCATTCCAGATATTTTTTCAGACTAGTGGTAAAAGCGGTTCTTTCAAGGCATGCCTAGCTTGCCGTGAAAGGTCAAATTTTAGCACTAGTGCTACAAATAAGACAATGCTCAAATATTCAGATAAAAATTGTTTATGTAATAAAAAACGAAATAATTTAATCTAAACGTATCAGCTACTATAGACCTCAATGCACCATTAAGTGATTTGTATACTTGACCCTTTGCGGTTCTTTTACTTTTCCGTTTTCTTCGTCTGGCGGTCCGGTGTCCCGCGTCACGGGTCTTGTTTTCCTGTTCTGGTCCTTTGTCCCATGGGGCGGGACTTATATTTAACTCTGTGTTATTTCACTCAGGTAGATGGCACCGGTTACCAGTACAACTAATTACCTTCAGAAAAGATTACGCAGTATTTTCCTTCATTGTAGCCAGACTTCACCCATTCTTTGTTGATTGAAATTAGTTTGTTTACGAGGCTGCAGTTGAACTTGTGATGACGTCGAGAGGTAAACGTTCGAGTTTGTCACAGCCTGAACAGAGTGAATCTGTAAAGAATTCTGAGTGTTAAAAATCTTCAGAGAAGTAAGAAATTCAAAACATTTTCTCGAGTGATTCCGAGGAGTATGAAGAAAGAGACAGTAATGATAACTCGGACTCCGTTCATACAATGCAACTTTTCTTGTAGAATTTTGAACCTACCAATTTCGCAACTTGTTTCGACGTGCTGGACATTGTTATTAATAATTTTGAAGCAAATGTGGAGAATACGAATTCGCGAATGTTTTTTGTCCAAATGTCTCCTCTTCCGTCAGTTTCTCTGCCTCTCTCTGTGTAACGTTCTCTGCCTTTTGGGCAGAAGTGACTGCATTGTAAACGCGCCAGCTGGCGTCATACGGGGACGAGCGAATAACCTTCCTCTCTCTTTCTCTCTCTTCCTTTCTCTCTCTCTCGCTCCCTTTGTCTCTCTCGCCCACCTGTCCTAATAGCGCGTGTCATCAAACATTCGCCGAGTGAGCTGCGATCCTGCTACAGCACGAATAGACACCTCACAGGCATTGGCGAAGCCAGCGCCTGTGTAGGCAGCAACAATACAGGAATTTTCCTTTCTTTTTACTTCCTCTCCCTTGTGAAGATACTTCGTAAGAAGAGAAATTTGTATAATATTGCGCAAGAAAATAGCGAATTTTTGGCAGAAAAGCTCTTATTTCCAAGCCCTAGGTAACGAAAAATGGATAAATCATGTTGCTATGCATTTCTTTCTAACATGGGTTGTAGCAAGACTCCATGTTTTGTGGCGTCCTTGATACCGAAAAATCGATTGACGACGAAACGTCTGTCCATCTGTCTGTGATCAACACTAGCGCCTAAATCGTTCAACCGATTTTTCTCCAAAATTGATATACCCCGATTGATCTGAATGAACTCCAGGCTTTGGGAGTTCCAAACGGGTTTTTTGAGGGTACTTTACATGGAGTCCCAAAAACATTTTCAAAATTTCCTAAAAATGACACCAATTTGTTTATTTAACTTTCTCTCGAACAGCGTAAAGGACGCTTAAGGAAATAGTGCATCTCATTGAAAGTTCGTTGAAATCCCAGATTAGTTTGAAAATTCAAAAGTGCAACTTTTGGGGGGCATCTTCCTACAATTGTAATATTGACTACAAGGATGTTCTCCCACTGTTCCTTGAAGACAGATCTTGAAATAAGCTCAGTTCAATTTTTCGAAAATAGGAGTCGTTTACACGTAATTTTGTGCGAAATGTAGGAAAGTTTTACAAAAGCATTTTTTTTTTCAAAAATCGTTCGAAATTTTTTAATTTGAATTTTATCCTCATATAAGGGACGGTAAAAAGTATGATGTTAGTTATTTTCTCAAAAAACTGCTTCAATTTTTTTCTTTAATTTTTCCACAGATACAAGGAGGGATGCTTAAAAGAATGGCGCGGGTCTTATTTTCTTGGAAAACTCTAAATTTTCGAAAATTGCAACTTTAAAAATAATGCGAGAAAATATGTTTGTTGTACCACCACTAGTTGCCTTTCGTGTGGATTTTAATATGGAGGAGAAGAATACTTCGGGAAATAAAAACTACGCGTTAAAGTGTTTTCGCAACCCAGAAGAGACTTTGATTGGATACTGAAACATTACATTATTTTACTTTTATATTTGTAAACAACACATAATTTTGTAACAACATTGTTTAATTTTTTACTTTCCCGTATACGTACGTATACACGGAGTGATATACGTAGTATAGGGAAAGTTATGTAATGCTGCGCAAAAAATGGCTAATTTTCGGCGGAAAAAAATTAATTGCCGGGCCGTGAAAACGAATAAGTGGATAACACCAGTTGCTAAATTAAGAAAAAAATCCCTTAACACGTGGTGTAGCCAGAAGCCCTGTTTTCTAGGTCCTGATACCCGAAAAACAAAGGAAAACGTTCATCTTGTCTGTCCGTCTGCTAGTCGCCTAAACCATACGATATTCCCAGTCGATCTGATTCTAGTCAAAGCTTTGAAATTTTGAAAAAGATTCTTTAAAAATTGGGGGTACTTTATATGAAGCCCCCCGGGGATTTTCAAAATTTTCTCAGAAACGGCTAAAATTTTTTTTCTTTAAATTTCTTGTATGAATAGAGTAAAATACACTTATTAACATGGCATAGGTCCGATATCCACGGATAACTCTGAATTTTCGAAAATTTTGAAAGTTTGAATTTTTTTCGGCGTCTTTCTCCAGCTACAAAAATTGAAGATATTTTTCCTTCAAATAAAATTTGTTCTGCATATTGAGTTCTTTCATAAAGGTCATGTAAATGTTTCTCAAACTTTTAGTAGTTTTCGTGCAATATTGCGTGCAATATGTGCAACATTAAAAAATACAAAACACGATTTTCTCAAAAACGGCTCCAACTTTTTTCTTTAAACTTTTGGTAGGGATAGTGCTAAACGTACTCTATCAGATGACATAAAAGCCATATTGCTCTATCGGTTGGTTTTTTCAAAAATTACAAAAATGTAAATTTTTTTACTTGTCTCTCACGTCGTTAATATTTACACTATTGGCGATTTTTTTCACATTATTATATTTACGAGTATATATGCTTTAAATAATGTCAAGTAAAGTTTCTCGAAACACTACCGTTTTCTGTGAAAAGTAGCTCAAATTTCGGCATTTTCAGAAATGCCTCAGCGCCATTTTCTCATATATGGCTGCAAATTTTTTCTTGAAACTTTTGTAACAGATAGTGAATATATACACTCTTCAATATGACATAAAGTTTATTTTGAGTAATTTTTTTGTTTTTTCAAAATTTATATAAATGTAAATTTTTTGAAGATCTCTCACATCTTTAATATGCATATTAACCGCAATTTGTAAAGATTATTATATTTGTGAGTGTACGTGTTTCAAATAACTTCAAATAAAGTATTTTGAAAACTCAAAAATTTTCTGTGAAAATCAAATTCTGTGAGCTTCAAATTTCGCTTTTTTAGTAGTGCTAAAAACGCCATTTTCTCTTAAACGGCACATAATTTTTAAAAGAAAATTGCCATTTACGGCTAGGTTTTTGTGTTCTTAATATTCTAAAATTAATATTTTCATTCTACCAATAGGAAACCGAAAAATTAAGGAAATGACAAAAAAAATGTACTTTTGGCGGTGATAGATCGTTGCTGGCAAGAAAGAGTACTGTGGCAATTCTGAATAGCTAGCGAAGACCCAAGGAAATAGAAAACTAATACGAGAAAGTCTGTGCCATTCTGTAGCACACTAGTTATGAAACGGAATCCGAAGGCCACAATATACAGATTTTGGCAGAGCCTTATTTTCGTTTGAACTATCTGAATTTCGAAAATGGCACTTTTAGAAATAATGTGAGAAAGTATGTGTTGTAGCACCATTTTTTTTTTATTTGTTGAAACTTGGCTCTTGACAAGCTGCATTCGCGTAAGACAAATTTTATATAGAATATTTACAAGGTATCATTTGATACACAGTATACAAAATTCTAGTTTGAGATACAACACAATATTGGAGTTACATAGCTGATAATTGAGAAAAGATTCATCGGTTTGTGTCTTTGGAGGATCAACAAAATGTCTAGGTAACTTTATTTTTAACCTTTTACGGTGCGCATTCCGCTTAGCTAAGTGAAAGTGACTTTCTGAGGGAATCTCATATTTTAAGATAAAATTTTATTGATAGTAGGGAAAAGTGGACGAGAATGGATGTAAGTTATTTATATATCTGTGCCAAGTTCATTATGTAACTGTGCGTTTGTAATGTACCAGGGATTTACTTTCTAGTATAAATGACATGAAGAAAGCTACTTCTACAATTTGATGCCTAAAATTTTGAAATACACTTTTTGAGGGTTCCTAATACCGAAAAAAATTGTTTCTTTATAACATCTACCCGCTGTGTCTGCTTTCGTGTGTCTGTGTTTCTGTCCCTCAAGGCTACTCAAACTTTGCCCTCAAGGCCACTCAAATCCCATCTTCGCGATGGAATATGTCACGGTATTTCGCATCTTTCTGAATCGTTCCGCTAGATTTCGCCTGATCGCGGCTGTATCAACCAGTACTTGCGATCATGCGACTTCTACCAGCAAGACCGAGAAAGATGCAAAATACCATGTGATATTCCATCGCCAAGATGGGCCTTGAGTGGCTTTTGAGGGACAAAGTTAGAGAAAATCGCAGTATAAATAACAGACTGTACATGTTAACAGGTGTTATATTTGATGTGTTCGAAAATAAAGTACGTTTATTTGCAGTTCAGTACATGATTTCCATGTATACAAATGTGGTATAATTCAATTAATTGCCTAAAGGACACAAGCCATAAAACAATATAATTTATTTTTAGAGTGTTGTTACAAAAAATAGTAATTGACATATTTTTTAATATTTATCTACATTAAGGCATTACAGTAGTATCTTTTCCAAATTTTGAAAGACCTCTTCTATCGAACAAACATGTTTTTTGTCTCTTCTGAAAAATTCTGTTTTAGTGACTCATGCCCTTTGTGACATCACCGATTCAGTTGTATGGATTCATGAAGTCAGCAGAGCACGCCAATGCCGCGCAAGGTTATAAGTGTGCTAAATCCCAAGGGTCCTAGCCAACCAAGGTGCAGAACCCCGAGGTACTCCCTAGAGTATCCTCTGCAATGTTGAGATTCAGTTAGCTTAGATTTTTAACCAGCATAAGTCGGAAAACACATCCGTCAAGTGCTTAATACTGAACGATGTATGCATCTGAAAATCAATAATACTCGTAGTTATGCAACAATGACTTTAAAGGGACTTCTTGTCGCCCGAGATCATTAGACACAATTATCGCCCGTGGTATGTACAATGTTTTATTTTTTACCTCTTTTTAATGATTCAGATTTATTTGTTTACTAATTAAACTAGAAGTTAACTGACTCGGTTTGCCTTTCATATTTCTCTCTGTAATCCCTCCAAGAGAACGTTCAGCGTTTTCACATTTCCCTCGTAACCACAATCGTCTCAAAGTAGGAAAATTATGCAGTGAGTATCGAAAGTAATAACAAGCAATTACGTATCTAGTAAAAATAAATATATTAATATAAAACTTCCCTGGGTTACACTGTGGGGGGTTAACTGAGCCAGAAGCCTAGTTGACGCCCGGGGCCAGCGCTCGCAGGTGCGAATGCGACATCGCTACCCAAAACATCCATTTTTTTAAACATCGATGGTTAAAATGAAACATCGATGTTAATAAAACATAACCCGTGTGGTAAAACTGGATTAGTGACCATTGAAGTTCACGCTGGGGGGGGGGGTGGAATTAATGCCAAAGAGGCTTGGTTATTAACTTTTAATGGAGGTTAACTGACAAAGTCCAAAAAACCATCAGGTCAATTAACAAAACTTGGATTTTATCTGATTCCCTAATTCAAAATAACGGTAGGCTTCTTTTTACGAAAACTCAATTGATTTATTTTCACCCTAGGGTACTTTGACCTGAAGAATATAAAATTATGGATATCTGAAAATTATACAGAATTTTTTTATGATGAATTTTTGCATTAAAGAATATCATCAACGTGAAAACACGAACACAAAATTGTCATTGTTAAAAAAACATCGGTTTCAAATATTCGATGTCAAGTACGTGGATGATTTTATAAAAACATCGAGATTTAAAACCGTCGGCATGGATGTCGTGGGAGTGGATGGACTCGCTAGGAGCCTGCGGCAGCGGCGGCGGCCTTGCGCGGGCGGGCCCTACAGGGGCCTTGGGGTGACCTCGCCCGCGGGCGGCCGCCCGAGCGGACTTCGCAGCGCCCGCGCGCCTCCCAGGCACCGCGCCGCCGCGCTGCCGACTTCTTGTTCCGTCCCATCCCGTCTCGTCCCGCCCCGCGCCGCTCTTTCGATACTTCTCCTACCTGACATTGTTCTGCCCGTTCCCTAGCGGACCTTCTAAGACCCGCTCGCCACATAGCGATCCCACCTGACCCGACCCGACCCGGCACGACCCGACCCGATCAGATCCTACTCGACCCGACCTGATCCGACCCGATCCGATCAGACTCCATTCACCTGACCGACCCGACCCGAACTCGACCCGATCCATCTCGTCCCGTTCATCCCTCTCCACCCCCGTGGCCTGTCCTTTCCATCTCGCCTCTTACTTGTTGTATCCTGCTCCATTCCCACTCGCCCCACCCTCATCCTTTCCCTCCTATCTGCGCCGATCTCCTCTGGTTCCCACGCCCCACCTTCGCCCGCCCGCCATGCCCTCCAACACGTCACGAGCTGTTTCGTTCCGAAACATCTCTTCCCCACTCTCTACCCTCTCATCCACACGCCCAATCCTCCCCGCCCCTACTTCGCCCCGCGTCACCTCGCCCCCTTTACTTCATCCCTTCAGCTCGTTCCGCCAGGCCCGGCCCTGCCCCTCTCCTCTCCACCCGCTGCGCTGAATCAGCTCAAAACCAGCATTACCGCTGTCAGTCCAGAGGCTGAGTGAATTAGCTACGTAGCTATAGTCCGATTTAATACTGTAGCTCTTCAAGGTCATGAGCTCGAAGGAGAGGGGGGACACTG
>JAHLJT010005437.1:26377878-26688749 GCA_031308135.1 Acheta domesticus | reverse complement strand
CTCCGTGTATACGTACGTATACGGGAAAGTAAAAATTAAACAAATGTTGTTACAAAATTATGTGTTTTTACAATATAAAAGTAAAATAATGTAATGTTTCAGTATCCAATCAAAGTCTCTTGCTGGGTTGCGAAAACACTTTAACGCGTAGTTTTTTATTCCCGAAGTATTCTTCTCCTCCATATTAAAATCCACACGAAAGGCAACTAGTGGTGGTACAACAACATATATTTTCCTCGCATTATTTTTAAAGTTGGCAATTTTCGAAAATTTAGAGTTTTCCAAGAAAATAAGACCCGCGCCATTCTTTTAAGCATCCCTCCTTGTATCTGTGGAAAAATTAAAGAAAAAAATTGAAGCAGTTTTTTGAGAAAATAACTAACATCATACTTTTACCGTCCCTTATATGAGGAGAAAATTCAAATTAAAAAATTTGGAACGATTTTTGAAAAAAAAAATGCTTTTGTAAAACTTTCCTACATTTCGCACAAAATTACGTGTAAACGACTCCTATTTTCGAAAAATTGAACTGAGCTTATTTCAAGATCTGTCTTCAAGGAACAGTGGGAGAACATCCTTGTAGTCAATATTACAATTGTAGGAAGATGCCCCCCAAAAGTTGCACTTTTGAATTTTCAAACTAATCTGGGATTTCAACGAACTTTCAATGAGATCCACTATTTCCTTAAGCGTCCTTTACGCTGTTCGAGAGAAAGTTAAATAAACAAATTGGTGTCATTTTTTAGGAAATTTTGAAAATGTTTTTGGGACTCCATGTAAAGTACCCTCAAAAACCCGTTTGGAACTCCCAAAGCCTGGAGTTCATTCAGATCAATCGGGGTATATCAATTTGGAGAAAATCGGTTGAACGATTTGGGCGCTAGTGTTGATCACAGACAGATGGACAGACGTTTCGTCGTCAATCGGATTTTTCGGTATCAAGGACGCACAAAACATGGATTCTTGCTACAACCCATGTTAGAAGAAATGCATAGCAACATGATTTATCCATTTTTCGTTACCAGGGCTTGGAAATAAGAGCTTTTCTGCCAAAAATTCGCTATTTTCTTGCGCAATATTATACAAATTTCTCTTCTTACGAAGTATCTTCACAAGGGCGAGGAAGTAAAAAGAAAGGAAAATTCCTGTATTGTTGCTGCCTACACAGGCGCTGGCTTCGCCAATGCCTGTGAGGTGTCTATTCGTGCTGTAGCATGATCGCAGCTCACTCGGCGAATGTTTTGATGACACGCGCTATTAGGACAGGTGGGCGAGAGAGACAAAGGGAGCGAGAGAGAGAGAAAGGAAGAGAGAGAAAGAGAGAGGAAGGTTATTCGCTCGTCCCCGTATGACGCCAGCTGGCGCGTTTACAATGCAGTCACTTCTGCCCAAAAGGCAGAGAACGTTACACAGAGAGAGGCAGAGAAACTGACGGAAGAGGAGACATTTGGACAAAAAACATTCGCGAATTCGTATTCTCCACATTTGCTTCAAAATTATTAATAACAATGTCCAGCACGTCGAAACAAGTTGCGAAATTGTTAGGTGCAAAATTCTACAAGAAAAGTTGCATTGTATGAACGGAGTCCGAGTTATCATTACTGTCTCTTTCTTCATACTCCTCGGAATCACTCGAGAAAATGTTTTGAATTTCTTACTTCTCTGAAGATTTTAACACTCAGAATTCTTTACAGATTCACTCTGTTCAGGGCTGTGACAAACTCGAACGTTTACCTCTCGACGTCATCACAAGTTCAACTGCAGCCTCGTAAACAAACTAATTTCAATCAACAAAGAATGGGTGAAGTCTGGCTACAATGAAGGAAAATACTGCGTAATCTTTTCTGAAGGTAATTAGTTGTACTGGTAACCGGTGCCATCTACCTGAGTGAAATAACACAGAGTTAAATATAAGTCCCGCCCCACGGGACAAAGGACCAGAACAGGAAAACAAGACCCGTGACGCGGGACACCGGACCGCCACACGAAGAAAACGGAAAAGTAAAAAGAAACCGCAAAGGGTCAAGTATACAAATCACTTAAGGGTGCATTGAGGTCTATAGTAGCTGATACGTTTAGATTAAATTATTTCGTTTTTATTACATAAACAATTTTTATCTGAATATTTGAGCATTGTCTTATTTGTAGCACTAGTGCTAAAATTTGACCTTTCACGGCAAGCTAGGCATGCCTTGAAAGAACCGCTTTTACCACTAGTCTGAAAAAATATCTGGAATGACTAGATACTGGAGAGTAAAATCGTTGTTTGTGTTGTCAGTATCAACGGAATAAATGATGGCTTACGTAGCCGCGATGACGGAAAGAATATTCATTTCAGTGTTGAGAGAGAAAATTAGGTGAAGTGAGCAACTGAGATTTATGTGTAAAATGAAAGAAAATGGAGCGCAAACGGGAATGTAAATGAGACGGCCGAAGTTACTGAATGAATAATGAAGAAAATTGACCTATATACGTCCTTTTGACAAGTTTCCGCCAACACAGGAAGCTTCCCGTTCGAAACATGAAGAGCCGCCAACGTTCCGCTTGTCACGCAACCGTCCAGGATGCACGTGATTATAACAAAGCCTGGGGCTGCATTTACGCTGCAACAATTTTCCAAGCCATTTGCTAGAGGCATTTCCTGGGAAAAACAGCTGGCGTTGAAAATACAAAACTCAATGTAGAATCGTAAGGTAATCGTGAAATATTTCGAGTTACGGTTATTTCGCATTAAAAAATGCCGTAAAGAATTAATTTTAATAATGCGCCAATGGCTGACCGGCTGGAGCGGCTAGGGTATCACTTGACGTCACTGCGGTGTCGTTGACGGGGAGCTTTCTAGCTAGAATCGAAAATCCCGCCACTGTCGGGACTCGAACCCCGGACCTCCAGTCAGAGGCACTACAGTGACATCAGTTGACGCCCTGAGCCACCTCAGCCGGTGTGCTGGAAATACATCGCAGTTGGTTTTGAGGAGATGTTGGATGGGAAAGACTGCTCTTTTACTGGCATTTCCACGGTGCGAATGCGATGCCCTTGTGGCGTGTTGCGCATCCTCTTCGGCTGCACCTGCGCCCGCATTCGCCTGCTGGAAGTCGCTCAGGCGGTGCAGCCTCGCGCGTTGGGGCGCCCTGCGCTGGCGGCTGCACCGGAGAGGTGGCTCAGGGCATCAACTGATGACGCTGCTGCGCCTCTGCTCGGGAGGTCCAAGGTTCGAGTTCCGACGGCGGATGAGGCTGTCACGAGGAGATTTCTAGCAGCCGGCTGCTCCGATCGGTAGTTTTTCCCTCCTTTCTTCGGTCAACACCAGGAAAATGCCGGAGCAGAACCCTGAAAAAACGAGCAAAGGGTTCTTTTCTTCCCATTCCTGTCTTTCCCCTTGCCGGATCTCATCTACATATTGGGAAAATATTGTGGAGCTGAAGAAAACTGCGCAGATGGTACTTCTCCCCCATATGTCACATACAGTTTTTACTCTTCTTTGACTTAATAAATCAGATCAAATCAACTAAATTTGTATGGCAATGTAAATAATTGATAAATGTTATGTGGATTTATTTTCAAAACTTTGACTCGAGGAATGGTATCAATTCTTTCCGAAACAATATTTATTTTTCTATAATAAGATGCTTTAATTTTTTGACTTGGTGAATTTTTATTGAATAGGTCTTTATTTCTTATAAAATTACATTATCTAACACTACGTGGCAAGTCCGAAGGCCATTACAAAACATACTTTCTACTGTATTCTAACCCTTCGAATTTTCGTATTCTTTCAGATTAGGTACAAGGTTTCCGCGCTTACTAGAGTTAGCGAGCAGTGACTTTTCTTTCCTCCCGGTCAGAGACACTGCAGTGACATCAGCTGATGCTCTGAGTCACTTTTGGTTTAACTGTCCTGACGCTCAAGGAAATTAGTATCGTGTAGGACTCTATTAGGTACCATGTCTGACGGGAATTGAAGTACCTTAAATTGGTACTTGGTTTTTCTGGGCAAGGATAATGTGTGTATGTTTCTGGCATTTTTAGGGATGAATAGTTCCGACTGTTGCCAGCTAGCGGTTTTTCCCAGGCCTAGGGCCTGTTTCTTATTTATTAACCACTTTTGGAGAAGGAAGACTTGTGGTGAGCATGACGTATTGCTATCACCTTATCCTTGGTCTGCCTCACACTTTTCTTTCGTCGTACTGCAATAGAAGCTAAGATGATTGTAATAGAAAGCTACAGCTCTATTTTTTCCCCTACCGGGAATCAAACTCGAGACCGTACACAGAAAGTTAGTTGCTCTCCTTGAAGCCAACCGAGGGGTTCGGAAATAATGAAATATTATTTTCATGATGTGTTGTGCGTAGTTTCCTGCATTCGGCTAGAAATCTCAAAAGGCAGAATTATTCTAACGACGCTTGCAAACATCACTTGTCTGCATAAATAAGACTGCTATACATATGTATGAGCAAGTCCTTGGGAATAATCTCTGAGGAAAGCATCTAAGTAAAGAAAATGAGATAACCACAACTAACGTAAGACAGTGGCCGAAGGAGTGAATACTACAGAAATAAATGTTTTTGGACAAAAAAGTGACAATTCCGTACTCTAAAAAACAGTGATAAAGGAACATTTATTTTCATTACCTACGAGTATATTCTGACTGAAACATACGACAGCAAACGTTTAATGAAATATTAACTGTTGCTCTCATTGGCGTGGGCAAAGGGGAGATCCAGAGGGTATGTCCCCCTGAAAATTTGAAAGGGGTTCCGTAGCCCTACATAATAAAATATTTTATTTTTTGTAAATGTGAACAATTTCTAATTTCCCTCTTTTGAGTAGACACTTGGGGGAAACTGAGACTCGACATTTGGGAAGGAAGCACTCCAAACCATCTGGCAACCTGCGTATGATTGAACTAAAATAAAGGTGTGTTGTAAAAGTTATAATTTGATTTTCCTTTTGGTATGTTTAATTTACTTGTAAAATACGTACATGAAAAAAAAAAACGTTTAATGGAAAAACATAAAGTTGGCCCCCCTCTTGTTGTGGGCTGCGCTCGCCTGTGGTTGCCGTACACTGTGCATCTATTTGCGATTAGTATCTTATTAATTATGCTTCAGTAGTATAATGTATGTTGCATAAAATATACTTTATTTCTTTTATTGTAAAATATTATTTTTTCTTTATAAATCAAATTTCCATTAAAATTCCATTGCTTTTTTTTAATTTTCTTGCGTTCTTATCTTGAGAAATGACTTTAATCTTATCTTTAAAACCAAAGTTTACAGATTTTCATGAGATTTTTGTTCCTTTTCTACAAAGCAAAAATAATTACTTCCTTGACACTGAAAGTAATAAGGTAATATATTTTTAAATAGAGATTAATTTTTTTCTTTATTACATTAAATCAGATTTTAATACAAAATCTAGCATTGCAGTAAGTACATTAATAAATAGTAAATGTAATATCATATCTATAGAGTTAGTTTAAATAGTATTTCATTTAATAATTTCAGAATCTTTAAAACTCTGACCTTATAACTTTGTGACTTGGTACAAAGCAAAGATTGCGATATTTAACCGGCAGAGATAGAAAAATATTAAGGTTGAAGAAGCAGTAAATAGTAGAAAATTTCCATACCTTTCATGTAATTTATTTATTTGGTAGGCTGTTATTACAAATGTAAACTACCAACTACTAAATTATTTACCTTATACTATACGGCAATACCCTTTAGCCATTACAAATTCAACACCCTACAATATTCTCATATTTAGAATCCTTCTATTCACCTTAGATGTTATTTTACAGCCAAAAGTAGTGGAAAAGAGATCATACGGCACGGTTGAGGAAATAACTCACAAAGAGGAAAACATCTAACAGAAGGCGAACACACACTAATCCACTTAACTCTTTCTCAACTAATCATAGTCAAAAAGGACACGTCACGTTCTTTTTCCTTCCAAACTACGACAACTTCAGCTCCTGACGAAAACAACTCCAAAGAACATCCTCCAAACCCCTCTACGCTTACTTACGACGCACCATATAAATAAACTTTAAATATAAATATCTATAATATACCATAAATAATAACTATAAATAAACTAAACCCTTTCAAAACCGGTTCTTTCAGGGCGTGCATAGCGGGGTAGAAGCTCAATTTTTAGCACTAGTTTCTAAAGTGAGGCAATGCTCAAGAGTTCGGATAAAACCAAACTCACAAATAAATTAGACCCTTGTATTAAAATAAAATGAAAGTAAGGCTGTCTAGAAAATAGTGTATGACACACGTAATAAAAGCAATTTTAGTATTTTGTGCCATTCAGCCTATTGGCCCTGGGTCGCAACGTTTCCAACTCGCAAAATAAAATGTTACATTTACCATAATAAATATTATTCATTTCTTTAGCGTTATATTTTCAATTCTGTAATTATTAAATATAAAGTCATTTCAGGAATGAAATAATACGCTACCGTGTTATGTACAATGAGACGAACATCATGTACTTGTCATTATGTCACTTGGTTGAGAAACGTTTCATTACTGCATTGCTGTTAGTCAGCTGTTAATATTCCTTAACAGCCGGAAGCTTCTTTTGGAAGTGATTAGAATCTGAAAACAGCCAAATCTCTCAAGAGAAAAAAAATCTACTTCATTCTGACGCACAAGGCAAGCAAACGGGAAGGAAATGTTCTAAAAGTAAAAAAAGTTTAGAAGAGAGGACACTTTCAGCCTGTAGCCTTCCCCTCTTACGTGAGCCTACACATCCACGAACCTCTTCTCGCTTTTAAGGCTTTTTCGGCGGCACTTCGTCGTTTATCTGTGCAGTAAATCAAATTTATGTTTCCTTATCTCCTCGGTTATAAACAGACCACGGAGACTAATAGACTCTATATTCTTTATTGTTTCGCTTTCCTTTCGCAGCCCAGTATTTTGCTTCTTGACACTCGCCATCTTTACATTTGCCTTATCTCTTTGCGCATTTCTCACCGCTTTATGATCCACGAAACGTCCGTCGTTATTACATTTAATATAGTATAAGGTCAAGGTTCAATACTGTTCTCAGCTTTGTCTATTGTGAATTTTAAAGCTTAGAAATCAATTAAACGAGTATATTACAATCACACGAGTATCAATCAAACGTTATAATTTAACAATGAAGTGAGGGTACAACAGAAAGGAAAGAAAACAATTAAAACCAGTTTATTACAATATTTTATGTTGTTTGCATCATATTTGTAAGTTATCGTTTTTATAAAACGCGAAATCATTAAAATAAAGGTTTTGGAAACAACAAACGTGGAGTCATCAATATGCAATGTTGAACACATGGAAAATGCCAGAAAAAACCGTCAGATTGTACTTAAATGAAAGAAGTACGTATAAAAGATAGAATCTTTTTACTATGAAAATTTTTATCATTCTATTCCACTAGACAGCTGGTAGAGTTAAATATTTTGCCTTTGGGCGAGAATAACACTTTTGTTATACTTAGGATCCAATCTTTGTAAAAATGTTATGAACACGGTACATCAGAAAATGTGATATATTTCATTAAGAGAAACCTTCCAAGTTAGGCTTAGAGCAAGTAGTTACAGTGTCTCTGACCTGAAGGTTCCTACGGTTCGAAACGCTGCAAGTGGCTGATACTCGAACGCTGCGAATGGGCGGATTGTAATATACTCGTTTAATTGATTTCTGAGCTTTAATCGTAACCGGCTAACATACGTTAGGCGAAGTTACCCACTATCTGGAAGGGAACTCTAGAGGCCGGCCTGCACTGAACGGTAGTTTTACGTGGTTTATCTGATCAATACCAGGCGAATTTCAGTGTAGTACCTTCAGAAATGGACCACAATCCGCGCACGATCTTCCCTTCCTCTTCTTTGTTGCGTGTTACCACACATTTCGGAAGACCATCCGGGAGGAACTTGAGGTGATTTTGGCGACTTTTCGACTCCCCCCCCTGGTGAGATCTGAGATTTGGCTCGATTCCCTCCCCCCTTCTAATCTCACATGAGATTTTTCAAAATGCGTATTTTTAATGTAAACACATGAATTTGTGATTGATTGCATTGGGATTTATTTAAAAAACATAATTTCCCTAGTTATATTGATTTAAGACTAGTTATGACTAGTATTTAGAAAATAGAGTGACTGAATTACAATTATTATTGCCCTTCTAAAAACGGTGCAATAATTCGGTGTAATTCAGTCCACGGGGACTCGTTGTGTGACTCTCTCAAGAGTGACTACTGGAACCAACATGTCCATATGATTTTCCGTAAATTCATCTGTTCCTTCAACTTCGCTATGATCCAACCACTCTAAAACCGTTGTCGCTTGCATACAGGCACTCAGTGCTCACTCGAATCCAGCAGGTCGCGACTTGTGGGCCACCTGTCCACTGCCGGCCAACTCGTACGCGGCAGCGTCCAAGTCGCGCATTTGGTTGGCCGGAGGCGGCTCAACAATTGAGTTTTTACTCTGAAAGAAAAAGTCTAACAAATATTATCAAACATTTTAGCAACCGTAAAACAAATCTCACATCTGCATTTTTTCAGAAAAAAAAATATTACCAAACTTGAGGTAAATTTATAAAATATTCTGTTCTTTTTACCAAATGCTCGGTAATTTTTTCTTTAAAATGTCAGTAAAAATACAGGTAATGTTATTGATTGTATTGATGATAAAAAGTTTGGTAATTTTTTCTTTGATTATTTTTCTCAGTATAATATAGTATTTATGGTAGCATTCACAACAGCGATAAAAAATTAGTGTGTAAGAGTTAGCCATATTTTAGTAAAGAAACGTGTTTTACTTAAGTTGTCTCAGTTTTCTCGCAATTTAAACTGTTTTTAGCGAAAAAAATACGTGATATTTGCAGAGACCCCTCTCTCTCTCACGTTAAGATCAGCTGAAATTGGCTTGACCTCCCCTAAAGGCCTTACGTAATTTATGGATGATCCCTTATAAGTTTTCAACGAATCTCCAGCAACAAAATTTAATCAAAATCGACGGAGCCATTTTTTTTTTAATTTGGTAAACATCCCAGGGGCTCTATGTAAAGTAACCCCAAAATTAAAATATCGATTTGAAATTTGAGGGGCCGCGATATCAGCTAGATCGTTTGAGAAATATCAATTTTGGAGAAAACTGACGGAGCGGTTTAGTCGCTAGCGTTGTTTGCAGACGGACGGACGGATGGGCGGACGGACAGACAGGCAGACAGACGTGTTGCCATCATTAGATTTTTCGGTCCCACAAACACGGATTCTGACTCCACCACGTGTTAGAGAATTTTTTGCTAAATTTAGCATCTGGATTTAGTCACTTTTTCGTTACCAGGGCCTTGTAATAGTTTTCAGGCGAAAATTCCCGTTTCTTAGGGCAGCGTTACCTAACTTGCTCTCTACTGAGTAAGCGGTAGCGACAAAGTAATAACCAGTCGATGAATGATTAAGAGAAGAAATAAGAACCCTCCCCTCCGGCACCTGTGTCCACGCGCGAGTGCCGAAAGGAAGTTTTAAAGAGCTTCCATTTGGGCGCGCGGGCGCTCACTGGCGCTGTGTGCCGCGACCTTGCGGGCGCTGGGGGCGGCGCGCGCGGAGAAAGGCTACGGGCAAGCCTCTGGCGGCGGCGCGCAGTGGCACCGACCACCAAAACGCCGGCAAAAATCCAAGAAGAATGGTTACTGGCTTAGGGAGGCGCATCCAGCGGAATAGTGTCGTGTTGAATTTTATTTGTGCATTGCAGGTTCATAATAAATATTTATGAAGCAAGGACACTGGGTGATATGAATAAAAATGAGCTATTACTTTGTTCTCGAGTTTTCAAAGCAATTGCTTCAAGCAGTATGAATAAAAGACGTGAGTAAATGCTCTTATTTTAAGCAATTTCTCCATTGATGAGTAACTACTCGGCGGAGGAGCAATTGCTTACTTTTCATATGAATAAAATCGAGAATTTGCTTCTAGTATGAAGCAGTTACTTCGAATTTTCGGAGCAACCTCTGTAGGTGACTCAAATCGTATTGAATGGGTACAAGAGAGGTTATACACGACTGTTGTGAGCTGGTTGTAAGGTTTTAGGTAGTAAATGACTGAATGATGGAAAATTTCCTACGATTTCGCCAAACTATGCACGGCAACTATTTCATTTAACCTAAACATGGTCCACAACATCAGGAAGAAGCGCGCGTCGCCATGATGGAAAGACAACGCGCGAGGCACCATGCGCGACGCGCGGAAAGTATACAAACAAAACAGACGAAAATCGACCAATCGCAACAAATCAGTTAGTGAGCAATTACTTAGAGAGAGAAGCAAATGCTCCAAGTTTCGCGAAACTTTTTATTCATATGAAAATAAGCAATTGCTTATTAGAAGTAGTTGTTCCTATTTTTACTCGTGAGCAATTGCTTTGGAGCACTTACTCATTTTTATTCATATCACCCACTATAAGGGTTTCTGAACATTCGGTGGCGACAAAAAGTCCTCGGAACAAGGCCCTCGGGCTTTTTGTCGCTGGTGTTTCATTAGTAGAGACCGGAAAAATACGTAGAATGAAACGTCAAAATATGTACATAAATATGTAATGAAAACAGTCAGAATATGTAATAAACATGTAAAATCGGACATAATATGTAATATTAAAATCCTCTAATTATAAAACTCATTTACATAATACGAACTTACATTTATAAAAAAATCCTATACAAATTTTAAAAACAATGCAAACGTTTTAAAAATCATTTGGAATACAAAAGTTGATGCCCACCTGCACCATACAATTTTCCCATCAGTAGTAAACCTTCACAAATTGTTATCCAGGAATGTAGTTTAGCAGCCAGACGACGCAAAAGAAACCATCGTACAAACCGGCGAAATCTACGACCTGCTAACAATCACTGCGGCATGGAATATTCTCTTCGAAATGTCAAACGACGGCGATCTCCATAGTTTCTTGGAAATTGAGGTAAAAGGTCACCAAACGCGGCGTCAACGATACTTTTCACACCTAATGGTGAGAATGATCTGTCGCTGACGCTCGTTTCCTGCCACTGAGATAACTGATGCAGGCACGTCGGACTGTGAGAATATTCGACCGCGTCTTCACGAAGCGCACCTCGAGTCGAGTACGCAGTAGCACGCAGTAAAAATGTAGGAAAAAGTGCTGAATTTTTTGAAAATACTTCTTTTCATAAAAATATTTAAGAAAATTGATAAAATAAAAAATATGTTGAGAAAATAGCGAAATATGTAAAATATGTAATATAGTACCAAATATGTAAAAATATGTAACGAAAAAATCTGATATTGTGTTAGGACGGCGACAATTCGTCAAGATTAAAATTTTGAGAACGATAAGTAGAAAGATGTAATTACATAAAAATCCTGTCTCTATTCATTAGAAACAAACCCCCGTGCTACACACACGATTTTGTTGCACATTAATTTTAATTATTTGGATTTACTTATTTACTAATTAAATGTGGGCTAGTTTTCTCTTCACGCATCTCTCCCACAATTTCCTTCCGTAATTTCCTCTCATAATTACTTCTAGAAGAGAAAATGTAGTATTATTCAACTGTTTTCACATTTCCCACGAATCCACGATCCTCTCAATCCAGATAATTTATGCAAAGTATATCGAGCTCCTTACCGAAAGGCAATACAAGCAATAACGTAGCAGTAAAAAATATAATAAATTTAAATACAATACAAGTTTGTACGACTTGTTTCTCTTCAGGAACGGAAGTTCATGAAAAAGTATTAATTTTTAAAAAAAGTTGTGTCACACAATTAGAACTAAAATATCTTCGTGGTGATGAATTATGTGGCGAGGACTCATGCTAAGCCGGAAAGGTAGTGCGTTAATTTACGGCGTTTCAGCACGACATGAGACTTGAAATCTCTAAATCCCCCATTTTTCCGAATTCTACCAGAATATTCTGAAAACATACTGTTAGAAATGGTGCCGATCGATTCATCTTGTCGGGAGAAATCGAAGGAGCAATTGATCACTAGGTTCTCCCAAGACGCGCCTTAATTGCTTAAAATCCCCACACACGCGAATTTTGTCATTATTCTCTTAGCATGGTGTTAAGGCATTCAGGAAAATGGGCAGTTGTAGACACATCGCATATCTCTTTATTTGCCCGAGTAGTGGACCAGAAGAAGTCTAAACATGACTGACTATTGGACGAACACACACAGGTTTCCCCATTACCCCATGGTTACCCCACCATTCATATGCTACCTGGACCTGCTCGTACACTCTGTTTATTGTAAACTGATTGACTCATGCGTCCGGGCACGTCAACTGCTAAGGTCATTAGTCTCGTAAGCTAAGTGACATTTTATCACGGGAGGTGGCGGTGTTTCTGCCTCCTACACGATGAAACCCGGCGCCGACCTACGCGTCGGGGATTCCCCTCCAGGTATCACCCCCACCGGGAGACCGTCCCAACCAGTCGCAAGGTCTCATTTTGTAGATTACTTCATAAGAAACATACTTTCTGTTCCTCTGGGAAAACGTAATCTCCGTTTCAAGGATGCAGCGTTTTCTATATGGCAATCTGTGTTGAACGGTAACGTCTTGCTGTTTGTTTGGGCACCAGATCTATATTCAATATCCACATCTGAGAAATTCTATTTCTTTTTCGTTTTAAATCTGCTTGGTTCGGGTAATTTCCTATAACTTACTAACGGGGTATTATGTCGATGACTAATAAAATTTATACAAACCTGTCATCATTCCTTAGAATATTATGAATGTCATTAGTCTTCAATATTCGCCTTTAAAGACGAGAATGGAAGAGATGTATAACCAAACAATATAATCCGCATAGTTAACCGAGTCCTTAAAAGACACGTAGAGGTCGTGTGACTTCGAATATATTTTTATTTTAAAATAAGAAAATTTCAAAATAAAAATATGATTAAATTTCATTTTGAAGAAGTTTGTTGTCATGGCCCTTAAGTGGTTCTCGAGCCAAACAGTTGAATGCGTTGCTAACTGATTGTTTACTGTTTTTATACCCGGTAATTTCGATGCAAATGTGCTAGAAAATGTTGTGTCGGACGGAACCCTCCAGGAAACAGGACACATGCCATACTTCGATGCCTCCGAAACCGGAAAAGGCTTTTTTCTAAAGGGGCAAATAAAAAACTGTCGACAAATAGAAATGTTATGATAGAATTTAAACGAGTGTTTAATGTCAGCTTAATCTTCACTCATGGAGTCCTACGCTGAAAAAGCATACAATTATGAGACGCTTGACAATCAAGTATTCAAGGTAATCAAGTATTCTATTGTTAAAACGTTCTCCCTCAAATACGAGCATGTGTTTGCTATGAGACTATCTTCGAGAAATAATATGTACTTGTCCTAGATTTAAGTAATAATTCCAATAGATATTTCACAATCGAATTGGCAGAAAACTTGACGCGCTTAATCCTTGACTGTGCGGGCAGATTGCGTAGAGTTCAGGGGCGTTTGAATCATAAAGGAATAAATTATCAACAACGCCCCCACATGTCCTATTTAATTCAAACCACTCTTTAAACACTTCTATCACTAAAAATAGCAAAGTGCGAAAATTTCAGCGAAATCAGTCGAGTAGTTTCTGCAACTATGTGCAACACACATATGCACATATTCTTTTATTTATGTATAGATTACTTGAAGAAAGTTCATAAAAACACATTTATTTATTTAATTTATATTTTAATAAAATATTTAACATTTGTTAATTTAAAATTTAAGAACAATTTCTTGAATATTTTCTTGAAAATTAAAACCCATACTAAAAACTAACTAGAAGATTTGCTGGTGCAAGAAACAACCAAGTATAATCCTAAAATATTCTAAAGGTTCGCTAAATGCGGCATGACATCAGCAACGCGCAACATGTCGCAACATGAAATTAACTGTGCATACTTTATACTACATGCCACTGCTCTCGATCTCCAAGCTAATTTTCTATATGAATGGCTTATTTCAGAAACAAAATAAGTCACTGATAAGTAACTTTTCAGCACGGAAAAAAACCCTCTAATGCGGCTACATTTGTCAGAAATATTGTGTCAACTTTTTTAGAAGTTCTTTTCCACGTATTATATATAATTATTTTCTTATTTAGCCAAATGTTAAATTCTATTGTTTTATTTTTACTGACAAACATGGTTGACTTATCTTGTATCTGAAATAAAGCATACTGGGACGAAAAAAGTATTGTCATTCATTAAGTGCTTCTTTATCTGAAATATATTTCAATGAACACTTTAATTACAAGAAATTGTTTCATTTCACTATTTCCGTAATTAATGATTCACGTACTGCCTAGTTTTTTAATTGTGTAAAGAACCCGCCCACTTCTTCCTCGTGGGGGATATTCTAGTACACGATTAACTTTTCGATGTCATCAATCGATTTTTACATTGTCGCACTTCGTCAGAAGGGCAAGTTATGTAATTGTGCGCAGGAAAACGGCGACTTTTCGCCAGAAAAATTGATATTGACGGGTCTTGCAAAAACGGATAAATCCTGTTCCTATAAATATTAAATTACTTTCTCTAACATGTGGTGTGGTCAGAATCGATGTTTGAGGGGCCTGGTTACCGACTGAGGGCAAAACATCTGTCTATCTGACAGTCTGTTGTCAATGCTAGCGTCTAAACCGTTCAGTCGATTTTCTCCAAAATGGATATTTCTCGATTGATCAGAACGAACTCGAGGTTTTGCGGGTGTTTACCCCATATTTTGATTTTTGAGGGTACTTTACATGAAAGGTCAAAAACATAGAAACACGGACTGACATAACCCTCCATACTGTGTGATTTTTATTTTGACTTCCACAGCTATATGGACACATATGGAAGTTTTCAAAGTTGGACATTGAGGTACTTCGATATTCCGCAATAAATTTAGACATCTCACTAGGCTCTTTAGACCTCATTGTGTCAGAGTCATCCTTCAGTTAATGGACACAAGTATTTACTGCTGGCGCAAGTTTTTGACTGGTGTTGTAGGAAAGTTCAAATTTTGCGTCAATGCACACTGCAATTACACCGTCCTGTAAAATTAAAATTGATCAGCTGTTTCAACTCCAAAGAGAAGCCGCTTCTCACGTTTTAATGCAGAAAGAACACAAGTCACTTACTTATGTTGTATCTGCATCAATTCACATTGACATGCTCTTCAAAAACTACCTCTAGAATTGCTTGACATACGTTATATCTGTCTGAAACGATGCACATATGTAGTACATATATATGCATGCACTAAATGCATGCACACAATATGACTGCACTAAAATGCCAAAATGGCAAAAAACCTGGCTTAGTTTCTGAAATAAACCATTCATATACTTCGTCTTCTAGAAGAACCGCGTTTATCTCCTCGCAACCAGGATTACGTTGAATTTTCGTGAGCTTTACTGAGAACACACCACCCTCAATGGTCCTTTCTTGAAACAGCTTGAAATGAAGTTCATTGCTTCGTTTAGTAGAAGACATGCATCATCTATTTTTTATTACAAAATTATTATGAATCTAATAGTAGCATCTACAGCAAAGTTACAGGTTGATTTCAAGCCACCGTAAATTTCCAATCAGTCTCAACGAAAACATCAGTATCAACTTTTCTCAACTCAATATGTTTTGAAGAAATCATGATTTTGGTCTTTTTAAGGATCATCATCCTTTTTAACCGTCTTTAGGATCTATAAGATTCATGTACATTGCTCATAACTGAATGAAAGGGACACGTGTATTAAAATAACGACGTTAATTGATTAATTTGGGATTACGGACGCGTAAACGGCCAAGGTAATTTATTCCCGTAAGTGTAGTGCATTTTTATCATGGGAGATGGCAGTGTTCTTTCCCCTCTGGATATCCAGAACCGGCGCCGCCCTACATATCGGCTTCCAGTTTTTTCTCCAACCAGCTATCTCCCATCAGTGGGGCACCGCCCCAATTGGGACTAGTTCTAAGCCCCGGACTGGTATGATTGTATAGTGCATACAAGTTTATGTAAGTAAGAGATGAGGATGGAGCAAGGAAGAGAAAGGAAAGTTTTCGCTCATTCTGTGGCCGGTTTGTTAGGGTACTGCTCCTGCATTCACCTGGTGTGGATCGGAGAGACCATGGCAAACAACCGATTAGAGCAGCCGGCCGCTAGAATTCTTCTCCAGTCAGCAACTGAACTAGCTAGTATCAAAAATCTCTGCGGGGGGAGCCGAACCTTGGGACCTCCCGGTCAGAGGCACTGCAGAGCCACCTAAGCCGGTATAACGACGTGAAGAAGTGAGGAACAAAATAGGTGACAAGCTGAGGGCACTCGCGTCTGAGGTTTGCGCCACGCGTTCGTCATTCGGTGACAATGTGCGGCGCAGCGGAGCAGCGCGGCGCGGTGCGGGGAGGGGTGGGAGGGAGGGAGGGGGTGGCCTTGGCGGCGGCCGAGGAGTGCTTCCTCCTCCTCCTCCTCCTTCCACTCGTGGCGCTGTGAGGCCTTCGCACCGCCCCCGCCGCCCGGCGCGTGTGCAGGCCACGGCCGAGCATTGGGCTGCAGTGCATTCGGGGGCTCGCTCGCAATCCTCAGTCGGATGCGACGTGGACAACAAAGCATCCGCGCTCGACCCGAAACCAGAGATATCAGTAAACACCGATTTTCTCTTCAAACCGAAATGCACGATGACATAAAAGCCATTTTAATGAATTCTTTGTCCTTTTCAAAAATTTGCAATATTAAAAAAATATCTTTCACGCTGTAAATATGCACATTTCCAGCGTTTTGTATACATTATTGCATTTGTGAGTGAAAGTGTTGCAAACAATTTCTAATGAAGTTTCTCTAAAACTCAAAGGCTTTTTTGTGAACAAGAGCTTCAAACATCTACAGTAAAACATATACAGCTTCTTTTACATTTACAGTAACTCTTAAACATTTTCTTAAACACGGCTCCGAATTTTTCAAAGAAGTTTTCGTATATGACGAGGTTTTTTCTCTTAAAAGAAATTTCAAAAAATGAACTTTAGGAGGCGATAGAGGACATCTGGCAACAGGATGGGGAAAGACCAAAAACGCCAACCCAGACCAAAGAAATTAGGAAACTAGCTAGTCCGAGAAAGTCTGTGGAATTCTGCAACACCACTGGTTTTGTATTTATTCAAAAAACCAAGGCTCCCATTAATTGGAGACCTAGGGCAAGTTGCCCTATCTGTCCCCCTTCTAGGCACTAGTCAAGAGAAAAGCTCGAACACAGGTGAATTGGAATGAATCTTAGGAATTCGGTGAAAAGATGCTAGGGATATGAATCTGAAAATTTTGATTTACAACAAAGTACTATGTGATCTATTTCAACAAGTAGTGGTTGACAGTTCCCAAAAGGCGACGGCGTCCATCTTGATGGAAATGGATCTACTATAATCGACTCTAATTTGATTCATGAGAAAGAGAGAGCAATCTTGGAAGCTCTGGTACCTCGTTCTCAGCCGGGAAACCGAACGAGGGGCACGCCTTTTGGGGAGGCGAGTTTAAAGGTCCAGGGAAATTTGACCGCGGTAGGCAATTGGGATGCACACGATTCCTCCCTTCGTGTTGAAAGCATTGCGAAAACCTGCCATGAGCTCAGATGCAAATGTAGTTTAAGAGTTATAGTTTCAAGAGCTATTTACTCTATTCTCGAAGCGGATTCAGAAAACACTGCCTGTGTAATGGTTAATAAGCAACCTGATCTAATGACCATGCACATTCTGCACTCCCCCTCTCATACAATCACGGCCAAAGACCTCAAATAGAGCCCTAAAGACGCTGATCATTAATTGAACAAAATTGTGGGGAGCAATTAAATTCATTTTCGGAAATTAGTTAATATTTATAAATGGTAGCATATTTTTTGTGATGATAGGGATGTGCCAGTTTAATCTTTACCCATCTTAATCACACAAAAATAAAGAAAATGTGATTAGTTGTGTGCAATAAATTAGCAATAAGTTATGAAGTGTAATTTATTTGTTTTTGTGGTGACCGGTTTCGTACTTGTATCACCTCAATCTTTAGCCAGTTCAGTGTTATTCTTAAAAAATGGAAGAATAATTTAATTGATTTTGGGCTAGTAATTACCAATTTCGTCGTTTTAAGTGGATGCTTATTTGTTTTTGTGGTGACCGGTTGTGGTTGTGCAAGCTTAAAAGAGCTTGTAAAAGCGCCCACTCTCAGCTTGGATACGTGGCAGTTTTTTTATCTGTCTTTTACTCCCGACCGGAAAAACGTAGGCATCTGTTGCCACTCCCAGCGAGTAAAACTGTAAAGTCTTTGGACTGTTTCCGGGAGCGTCAGCCATTCTCTACATTACTATACTGCGATTTTTGTAGGAAGAGCTCTCAAGATAACTCAAATCCCATCTTCGCGATGGAATATGTCACGGCATTTCGTATCATTTACAGTCGTTCCGCTAGATTTCGCACGATCGCGACCATATGAAGCAGTGCTTGCGATCATGCGACTTCTACCGGCAAGACCGGGAAAAGACGCGAAATGCGTTGACATATTCCATCGCGAAGATGGGATTTGAGTTATCTTGAGAGCTCTTCCTACAAAAATCGCAGTATAATTAGCGCTCAAAAATTGAAAGAAAACTAAGGAATGGAGCAATGAAGGAAGATCTATTGTTGCGTTAGATACCAAGGAATATGCAAAAAATAGACGAACATTGAAAAAGTGTGGACTTTGACTGAAGAATGATAAGATTTGATAGTTTTATTCCGCCTGAACTCATGCTATGCGTACCGACTGATTATCCGTATGCGCCGCGCCACTGACCACCACTCCGGTGGCGTCTGCATTTCTGCAAGGCAGAGGCCGCCCGCCCTTAAATATTGTAGCGTCGTGCACAACAGGGCGACCGCGGGACGTAGGAGAGACGCTCAGGACCACGCGCTCGCCGACAGGATGTGACATAGTGGGAAAGCCCAGAGTGAAAGGGCGCGGCGAGCCTAGCTAGGGCGCTGCGACGCTCCACCGGGCTCCTTTTCGCTTCAGCAGTCAACTTGTGCAGTTCGGAGGCAGCCGCCCGGTGGGGGCGCAGACCGCGGGTGCGGAGGCTAGGGCCGGCAATGTATTGGTCGTGAGGCAGGGTGAGGTGTGTAGGAATTCTGCGGTGTTTAACACGATCGTGTTCATTCGATAGTTCAGTAGATGTGTGGTAGTCGTAGAATATATATCACTTCTAGTAGTGGGGTCGACTTTTTTAATTAATTAACGATTGTACATAAAGTTTATTCGGTGTTCGATTTAATTATTAATAAACCAGCAATAAGTTAACCCACTCTCAACTCTGTATTATTGCAACCTGCATGATGCCACAATATTTGCTCTTCACATGTTGCGGTGTGGAACGCGACATTTTTTATATTCTTGGTGCCGTAAGGCAAAAGAAATATTATATTGAATATTTGAATACACTACACCACTTCATTGCAGAATTCTTGAACACTGTTATAGTTAAAAAAATTAAATTATTTTAGTGCTATACTAGAGTATTCTGTTTGTTATTTTAGTGCACGTGCTACTTTTTAGAAAACAATTTTGTGTGGTTTGGTGAAGCAAAATTTTTGCTGCCGCAGGCCAATAGTGGTCATTAGTAGAGACCGGAAAAATATGTAGTATTAAACGTCAAAATATGTACATAAATATGTGATAAAAACAGTAAGGTTATGTAATAAATATGTAAAATCGGATATAATATGTAATATTAACATTCTCTAATTAAAAACCCTTTACATAGCAAGAAATTGCATTTAGAAAAACTGCTCACTTTACATCAAACAATTTTCTCGTCAGCAGGAAAAGCGTAATCTATTGTAATCCAGGACCGTAGTTTAGCAGCCAGACTAATCGCAATAGAAGCCGGCCCACAAACTGGCCGGCAGATCTACGACCAGCAAACATACACTGAAGCATCTTCATCGAAGTGTTACACGTCGGTGGTAATAAATTTTTCTCGGAAATTACGGTTACAGATCACAAAACGTGGTGTCAATGATACACACAATGTAGAAAAAATGCTGATTTAAAAAAATACATCTTTTCATAAAAAAATATGAAATTAAATTGATAAAATAAGAAAATATTTTGTAAAAACAGTAAAATATGTAATATAGTACCAAATATGTAAAAATATGTAACAAAAAAATTCGATATTGTGTTAGGAGGGCTATGATTCGCCAAGATTACAATTTTGAGAACGATAAGTAGAAAGACAAAAAATATGTAATTACATAAAAATCCGGTCTCAAGTCATTAATCTCGTAGGTGTACTGCATGTTATATCCTTGGAGGTGGCGTTGTTCCTCCCCCGTTAAAACGTGAGGACCGGCGCCAACCTACACGTAGGATTTCGAGGTTTTCCATCCACGTATCTCCGCCAGCGGTCACCGCCTTGGTCGAGACAAGCTCGAAGCTGGTCCCACCTCATACGGAGATGTAGAGTGGTCTAGTACATGTAAGTCAGTGTATGGTAAGAGGAGAGGAAGGAGCGTGGATAAGGAATGAAAGATCACATGCGGCCCGGTTATCAAGGTATTAAACGGCATTCACTTGATATTGATCGGAGAAACCACCAAAACTACCCAAGGGAGAAGCGGATTCCTAGATTTTTTCTTTCAGACATCGGCCAAATTCGATCCAACTTTGTAGCTTGTGTCGAAAATCCGCGACCACCGTCGAGTGTACAACCTTAGGACCTCCCGATCAACGATGCAAAGGCAACGACAATGTCGACGCATTCAATTTGGTGTCGTTGGCTACCTGTAGAATACGGATAAAATGTTTGCGAAGCCCTTAAACACGAACAGATATATATGACGGATCCCTAGACCTCTTAAGGCGACGATCAAGGAATTCGTTCATTGATTGATTGATTGATTTGTTCATTGATTGATTATCCACGCGTGGCAACAGTGGATCATTAGTCGCGTGAGAGTAGTGAATGGTGACGACGATTCCTTCCGCCCTGGTTGGTCAGATCCGGCGCCGAACATGTCGGCTTGGGGGCATTTGTTCCTACAGGTACTTCCCCCAGCCGGGGACCACACCGCCTGCACTGGCTCTAGCTCCCGACTGGGGTGCTCGCGGGGAAGCTTCCCCCAAGAGAAACTGTGCGAATGACAACATGATTTTTGCAGCAACCCCTAGGCCGTGAGCCAGCACTTCGGTTGTGACGAATTTCGCAGACTTTTTCGTCAGTTTGTGTTCAAAATTCCCGGTGAGATCTGTTGCATTTAATATCTTCTGATCCCTCCAAAAAATTACTACATATTTAATAAAAGGAAAAAGTACTCCTACCGAATAACTTTTTCAATAACTTAAAAAAAACGTATGTCATTGAAAGTTTTTCCATAGGGACCTGTACTAGTTTAAACTTATTCTATTAAAAACTTAGAGCGGTAAGGGGAAAATTGTTTCTTACTGTCTTAAAAAAACAGATTTTACTATTATTTTACAGTATATTTTGGAGTACTTCGACGTGGTCAATCAAATATACTATCTTCACACCCGAAAGAGCGCTGACTGGTGTTTGACAATGAGATAAAAGTTGTGCCAAATAGTTCGCGTTCGCAACACTGCCTCTAAATGAATGGGGCAGAAATGGTGAACGGCAGAAGTAAAGTTGGGTGAGAGAGGCCCACTATGAAACAGAAGCGATCAACACATCATTCTGCATTCCATTGCGACATTTGTCTTCAAATATCACGTATAGGCAAAATGTAAGCGATTGGAAAAGGTTTGATCTGCTTGCTGAGAGGTGTTTTTAACGTGATATGTTTGATATGACAGGGGAGATTTTTTTGTAAGAGAAATTGCTCTAGGAAAGTTATGTTCATGTTTACCAATCACAGTCACCCATTTCGCCCGAAATAGTCAACCGAATCACATATTTCATGTGAAATATCGTCTAAAAATATCGGAGAATTAAATCGATGTTCAGCACCCTTTGTTTATACGCTAAAGAAAAATGGTTGCCTTTGTTGAATGGCGGAATAATTCAGGCTCATTGTTACCGTTCTTCCGACTTGGAAAATAGCGTGTTCGACTATTACTTACAAATTTTAAAAATACATGCATAAAATATGAAAAGAAACAATATATATGGATATTTAAAAAAAACACTTTTTCGGTATCAGGGGACCCCAAAACATGTATTTCCGTTGAAATGTCGAAATCGATTTTCCGCAGCGTTACAACTTTCTCTGTACTGCGTATATCACTCCGTATATGCATACGTATACGAGGAAGTAAAATATATTAATTTCGGATTCAAATTGATCGCTATCCGCTTTTTCTGTAGCGCAGAGAAATGAATATTGTTTACCTACTGGGGGCAGAATTTTTCTTTCAATGAGGGGCCCCCGTGGATCCACTTCCCCGGACCTCTTGTTTTCTCTGGGTGCCTGAGGGTGCAAGAACATCTCTTTCCGTCATTCATGAATGGACACTTAACTATATTGTTTCCTCCTCCCAAAACATCGATCGACATGCAATTCCTTCAAACCCTTCTGAGGTATCCAAAGGGAAAGGGAATCAACTGGAAAGCGGGGCTGAGGGAAACCCCATCGCGGGGGCAAACCGGCAAAGCTGGCTCAGGGCATCCACTGCTGTCACTGCAGTGCCTCTGACAGGGAAGTTCCAGGATTCCACTCCCGACGGTGGCAGATTTTCGACACAAGCTAGACAGCTGGCTCGAATTCAGCCGCTTTGTGGAGGACAATTCTAGCGTACGGCTACTTTAACCGGTAGTTTTCTGTGGTTTCTCCGATCAATTCCACGCGAATGCCAGGACAATAACCCAGCAAACTGGCCACGGACAGCGCGCGATCTTTCCTTCCTCTTCCTTGACCTATCCTCACCTCTTGCTTACACATAAATTCACAACACTACCATACAACTCGAGGGACCAGTGTGGAGCTTAGAGCACGTAGGTCGGTGCCGGATATCGCCATCACCGCCACCTCCTGTGATGAAAACATGCACTGCACTCGCGGCGCTAATGACCTTGGCAGAAGACGCGCTCGCAATCATTATTCATTCAATCAAACAAGAAGGACGCAATCCAGTCGCCGCAATTCGCCGGGTGCGTGCGGCCTGATGACCCGCAGATTCAGATTTCGAAGAAACAGAAGACAGAACA
The DNA here is from genome assembly GCA_031308135.1 of Acheta domesticus. Classification (NCBI taxonomy): domain Eukaryota; kingdom Metazoa; phylum Arthropoda; class Insecta; order Orthoptera; family Gryllidae; genus Acheta; species Acheta domesticus. The sequence continues at coordinate 26,665,556 of JAHLJT010005437.1, read as the reverse complement.
GATTAGGCGTGCACTGCCCAAAACGAAAAGGGGTTACAACTTTTCTCGTACTCCTTATCCAATTTTTAAAAATTTGCATTTGATATTTTATCTGTACCTGTGGGTCGGCTCACAGACAGGTGCTAGCTTGCCGTGGCGCGATCCCAGGTTCGATTCCCAGTTGGGGAAAATATAGAGTAGTCGCTTTCTAATACAAATCGTGTCAGTTTGAGTTGCTGTGTGATAAATGAAAGTTAGTGCACGCCATGTATATTAGAGACGGTGATGGAAATATGTCACGCTCTCCGTCCTTATCTCCAGTCACTCGTCTTCCTTAACCAAAGACGTAGATAGAAATAAAAATACCGGTAGCTGGAGAAATTCGGATTAATTCCATTCGCTGTATCTTTCGTAGTATTATTTTTGATAGTACTTTTTGTGTCGTATTTAAAAGAGGTATTCTTTCGGCTTTGATTATAATATTAAATAATACAGTCATTTGATCTACTAAGTTCTTTCCACCATATTTTAATAACTCATTACTTATCCCATCACTTGTAGTCCATCCACTTGTAGTCCACTTGTATTCATGTAGTACATTGTATCCCATCAAAGTAGTCAATTTGTTCAATATTCTGTAAAAATTGTATATGTACCAGCTTTGGCCCTTTGGTCTTTTGGGGGCCACTATATACTAGTACATGATTATTTATTCTACCTTTACCCTTTTTCTTAGTTTCAAAGATACGATAGAAGTCGATCTTCTTTTTTTCCAATTCCATTATAATTTCTTTTCTAATTCTGCCACGATTTGACGTTCTACGTTCGAAGTCGTAATATCTCCTTTTTCTTCCATCGATTAGTCCTTTTTCGTTGCGTCCTTTGTCGTCAACTTGTTTGGTCCAAATCCGAGGCTATGTATGGTTCTATGAGCAGTGGTGTGTTTTACAGTGGGTAGATTGCTAGTCTGGCCCCCAAACCCTCCTTCTTTGTTCGGGCTTGGGACTGGCAAGGGCACTCAGCTTGGCTACTCGATCCACCGAGCATCCACCCCAGGCGGAGTTAATTTGAAATATATGAAATAATAAGTGCTAGCCTTCAGGAAATATCAGATTGGAATACACCAATGGCAATGGGTATTGTTGGGTCATGATTTAGCTGTTTGAAAAGCAGTTAAAATTATGTTACTTGAAAATGTTTAGTTTTCATACCAGATGTTCTAGGAATTGTAATGAATTTAAAAAAATGATGACTGAGATGTGTTAATTCGGAGAGAAATCGTGGTATAAATAGTATGATAAAACCATTACGAAGGGCAAGAAAGTACATGCTGTTTTAGCACCACTGGTTTCCTAGATATGACTCGAGTTTTCGCGGAATGATTTGCAAACAGCACATTCCGCTTCTTTCATGATATCATCAGGAATTTGTTGTTCTTATTTCTCAGTCTAAATAATATATATCGTTTGCCTGATTCAACAATTCCTCCTTTCTTCCATGCAGAAACCAAACCAGATGAAAACACAGCTACATAAAGGTGACCCCAGAAGGCTGCCTGCCTCCAACTCTAGTGATTCGTCCTTGGCATAGGCCTGCATGCGAAGAAATATTATTTATATTTTTAAATATTATTTAAAAATAAAGTTTTGTATATGACACGAGCTTTATTCACTCGGCAGAAATATGTCCCTCGCGCTCTTGTCACAACTATTCTCTCTTGTAAATAAAGCTCCACTTAAATCCCTTGTTATATAAATTAATATTAACGGTTGAAAAATAGCGAGTCAACGAGTTCCTAAATTCGAATTCGTAAGAGTACAGCATGGCAAGTGCTGACTTTTACAACTAACTAAAAAGGGTTTTTTTTCACACTTTATGTTTCTAGAAGATAATACTCAATCGCACAAGTACGGTAACAATATGGGGATAGACTAATGTAGGTATCAATCCATTTATAGTAATTATACGTACTGCAAATTTTAAAATGCATTTGTGGATTTTAAGCATTTTCATCTCTGAATTATCATATACAGAAATAATGATTTTTATGTAATAAAACAAACGACATCGGCCGAGGGTTCCTTTCAAAACTTTTAGAAGGGGACAGAGCCACGGTCCCCCTGGGCCCTCGTTTCCCGCGCACCTATGTTCATGTATCTAAATCAGAGGTTCCCAACGGGGTTTGTATCGACCCCTGGGGTCGATGACATTTTAAAGGGGGTCGATGAAGTACAAGTGGTCGATTGGGGGTCGATATCCGAGTATGACGGATCGTTATAATGATGATGAAGATTCCATAAATTACAAAAAATATTTATGAAACTATTGTTATTTTTTCTTATATAAAAAGCTCCAATACACTTAATAACAAACAAATCGCTCCTCTTTTGGAATTTCCCATCATTCACATTAATAAAATAAAACTTTATCGTAATTAATTTGCAATTTTGTTTTTGAAAATTTTTTTATATTTGTAAGTTTAAAAACAGCAGTAGATCAAATAAAAATTAAAAAATAAATCTATTTTTTTTCAAACCTTGTTCATATTGTTCGTATAAATATTATCTATAAGTAAGTTATGTGCAATTATTTTTACCATTACGGTAATGTGTGCATCATATTTTAAAACTAGTGGTGCTACAACAGCACATATTTTCACGCAGTATTACAATGTTATCGTTATGTACGACGGGCCGCCCATATAGTGTGTTTCATTAATTTTAACTAACTTTTACAAAACTTATACATGGCCTCTTTTAAGGAGCTAATTTCGTACAACAGACTTTGGCTGAGGCAAAACTCTATCTTCAATTTTGCAGGACTGAATTTTTTTCTAATTTTCGAAAAATCGACCAATGCCTGAAAATGCAACTAGCATCATATTACTTACCGTTCTTTATGACATATGTGGAGAACATTTTTTTAAAAAAATAGAAGTTATTTTTGAGAAATAAATCGTAAATAAATCAGAGGATAAATTTCAACCGCATATTATGCAAAAACTATCATTTTTCAAAACATTGTTCATGACCTTTTAAATAGCTAATTTAGTACAACAGATTTTGTATGAATCAAAAATCTCTATCTTCAATTTTGTAGTTTTAATTTTGTTGTTGCAATTTTTGAAAAATCGAGGATTTAACGAAAACGAGACTTGCACCATTCTCTGAAACGTCCTTCGCACTATTCAACAACAAAATTTAATAAAAAGCTTTGGGCCATTTTTTTTACTTTCCCGTATACTATAAGTACGCATAGTATAGGGAAAGTTATGCAATGCTGCCCAAAAAAAACCGGCGGATTTTTGGCCGAAAAAAAATCATTTCCGAGTCCTGATAATGAAAAAGTGGATAAATCCAGTTGCTAAATTAAGAAAAACATCCTCTAACACATGGTACTGCCCGAATCCCTGTTTTGTGGGTCCTTCATACCGAAAAATCAGTTGAAAGCAAAATGTCTGTCCGTCTTTCTGTGAACAACGCTAGGACTAAATCCGATCCGATTTGTTCATCCGATTTTCTCCAAAATTAATATTCCCCAATCGATCTGGCTGATTTCGTGTCTTCTTGAACTTAAAACCCATATTTTAATTTTGAGGGGTACTTTACACGAAGCCTTTGGGACATTTCAAATTTTCAAAAAAAATGGCGCCAACAATTTTGACTAAATTTTGTTGTTGGATAGGCCGAAGGTCATTTAAGAGGATGGCGTAGTTTTCATGTTAGTTGGAATCTCTGAATTTTCGAAAATTGCAAAAGTTTGAATTTGTGTCGGCGTCTTTCTACAACTACAAAATTGAAGATAGAGATTTTTCCTTCAAATAAAAATTGTGTTCTCCAAGATAATGTACATTTTATAAAAAAATTAGTACTTTTTGCGCAGTATTGCATGCAATATGTGCATGTTAAAAATTACAAAAACAAGATTATCTCAAAAACGGCTCAATTTTTATTTTTAATCTTTTGGTAGGGATAGCACTAAATATACTCTATTAGATGACATGAACGCCATCTTACTCTACTCTTTTGTTTTTTCAAAATTACAAAAATTAATTTTTTTGGCTGGTATCTCACGTCGTTAATATTTGCATTTAGCGGCGATTTGTTCACATTATTATAATGATAAGTATATGTGCTTTAAATAATGTCAAGTAAAGTTTCTCGAAAACTCAACCGTTTTCTGTGAAAACTAGCTCAAAATTCGGCATTTTCAGAAACTCTCAAACGCCATTTTCTCAAAAATGGCTGAACATTATTTCTTCAAACTTTTATAATGGATAGTGCTAATTGCACTCTTTAATATGACGTAAAGTTCAATTGGGGCTTTTTTGTTTTTTGTACACAAATGTAATTTTTTTAAAGATCTCTCACATCTTTATTATGCAAAATTCCAGCAAGTTGTAAACATTATTGTATTTGTGAGTGTATGTGCTTCAAATTACTTCAAATTAAGTTTTTTGAAAACTCAAAAATGTTCTGTGAAAAAGAGCTTCAAATTTCCAATTTTCAGTAGCGCTTAAACACCATTTTCTTAAAAACGGCTCCAAATTTTTAAAAGAAAACTGCCATTTGGAACGAGGTTTTAGTGTTCTTTAATAGTCTTAAAATAATATTTCCGTTCTACCATTAGGAAACCGAAAAATTAGAAAAGGTCAAAAAAACATACTTTGGGCGGCGATAGATGGCAACTGGCAAGAGTATATGGCAAGTCCGAATAGCTAGCCCAGACCCGAGGAGATGGAAAACAAATACGGGAAAGTCCGTGCCATTCTGTGCCACCACTAGTCAATTTTCAAAATGTCCGTGAGGCTTCATTAAAGTACCCCCCCCTAAATTAAAAATATCGGTTTCAAATTCCAGAGGCCACAATACCAGCCAGAACGATGGGGGAATACCAATTTTGGAGAAAATCGGCTGAACTGTTCATGCGCCAGCGCTGTGCACAGACAGACGATCGGGCAGATAGACGTTTCGCCGTCAATTGATTTTTCGGTATGGAGGACGCACAACAGATGGATTATGGCTTCACCACGTGCTAGATTTTTTTTTTCTAGATTTAGCAATAAGAGATTTTGTGTCGAAAATTCGCCGTCTTCCGTCGCAGGATTACAATACTTTCTCTTCTATCTTTAGTAAGTGCAAGAAGTAAAATTGAAGAGCGTCAATTAAGCAATCATTCTTTTAAAAGGGATCAATGGAAGAAAAAGGTTGAGAACACCTGAAGTCCAGGTGAAAGCTAGACACGCGAAGGCTTGCTCTGGACGGAAGCGCCAGTCGACTGGCGCGAGAAGTCGATTTCGCGCCGGGGCTCGAGACCGAGATAAAATACCTCGACAATGCTACGCGACGCCCAGCGGAATTGACGAGGAAATTTGTGCAACAACCGTAAATCCTTCTCACTTGCGCGCCCAAGTACATCATCGCGATTCTCAGAACTACGTTCCAAGCCCGCAGTATCCGATACGTTTCAGAAGATTGATGTCATCAATAACAACTTATTTTGGCATGAGTCACGTCAGACAAACCTTTTTTCTTGCTCATCTTCTTCTTCACTACCATGTATTATGCTTTAGAGCCTGTTCCATCTTCATTTCAACCTCTTTTACTTGTATGTCCTATTTCTCTTTTTCCAATAGGTTTATAAATTAACATTGTTGGTTCTTTTATTTTGTTCTAACTAATGTATTTATATGTTGTATCCAGCGTTGCTTATCTGTTTGAATATCTGTATATATCAAATCGAATATTATTTCTTATTTTATCTAAATTAAGCAAACTTTTAGTTTTCTTAAAAATGTCATCTTGGCAGCCTGTATTCTTTGTTGCTCTATAGCTATTAAACTAGATAAATCATTTCCATAAGTCAATACTAGTATTGCCATTACTTTGTAAGATTTCATTTAGTTTCTTTCCTTGTTTTTCTTTTTCTTCAATTAGTTATATTTTCTTTAGTATGTTATTTGACTCGCGCTTCAAAAAACAGACTCAATTTATTTGCTTTCAGTTCTCCAAAGGCGAGTCTCCAATGCATTCAAAGCTGAAATTCAGATCCAACTTATGCTTTTGGACATCCTAATTATCTTTTTCCGATAGTTTTATTAGTGAATATTGTTGGTATGTACCAATATATTTTTGCAGATCTGTTCAAATTATTAGACTCACAACAAAAACATTAGAAGTTCTGATTTTGTGACATAATATCAGACTCCTAGAGCATCGAAAATCGTTTTTAAGCATTAACATGCGATCTTTTACCTTTCCGTATACTATACGTACGTATAGTGTAGTGAAAGTTGTGTAATGCTGCACGAAATACGGAGGATTTTCGTCAGAAAACCTCTTATTACAGGGCCCTAGTAAGGAAAAAACGGATAAATCCAGTTCCTAAATTAAGAAAAAATCTCCTAACAGGTGGTGCAGCCAGAAGCCCTTCTTTTGCGGGCCCTTGATACCGAATACCTTGATATATATACCGAACCTTGATACCGACAATTTTTTGAAAATACGAATAGTTTTTTCTATAATTTCGTGACAAACATAATAGCCCGCTGCAAGCTTACTGAGCTTCAGACAGCTGGATGCGTCGTAAATTAGAATTTACAATTTGTAATTTATTTCTTGTTCGTTTCTTACATTCGACATTTTGTTATACATTCACACATTATTTTTTTAGAATCTATTTAATTTGAAATAAAAATTACTAGCTCTCAGAAAATACCGACAATACAGGGAAATGCAACAAAGGAATTCCGCTTCGCACTCGCGAATTTCTGTGAATTACGTGTCGTTGTTGTGACTTGATGTAGCTGTACGAAAAGGAGTTATACTTGTCAAATTTATGTTGATGTTTGCATGGAAATACGTATTTAGGTTTCGTACCAATGCTGTACCATTTGTAGTGAGTAGAATATTTTTGCATGGTTTTAGAATACTCTTCTCTAATCATGGCCCTATGAAATGCATTTCTATATTGTCCGGGGTATCAGGCTTATTTTTCCAATACAAGTAAGGTGCTAGTGTTGTCGTCAGTTTCTGTCTGGAACAAAGAGGAGGGGAAACAAAACACAGCTCAGATCAAATACACTTCACATAACATACAACTCAGAAACACACAGCTGAGTTCAAATTAACCGTTCAATGTTGAGCTGAAATAAAGCTGTTTTCTTTCTCTCAAACCAAAGATTTACAAAGTGTAGAAACGTCGTAGCGGTCCAGCTAGTACTCGTAGGTTATTTCATTAAGAAATAATCATTTTCATGTTTACTTAATAAACATGCACCAGCAGTCATGTTTATACAGTGGCGTATCTACGGTACGGCAGGCATGGCACGTGCCATGGGCGCCACTCACTAGGGGCGCTATTTATAGTATACCCGTTAAAACAAATAACAACAACCTTAAGTTCAAGCATCCCCACAGGGGCGCAAATTCTGTTGGCCATGGGCGCCTGAATACCTAGATACGCCTCTGTGTTTATATTATAAATAGAAGCACACAAGGTGGCTCATTTGGTGCTCGGAATACAAGGTGTGTGTATACGTATGTGTTAACGTTTTCTTTCCGATCGAATATTTAAATCAGACGTGCAGTGCATTCGTCTGCACAAGCAACCATAATCGCAGGCCATAATAAGTGGTTCATTTGGTGCTGATTGGAACACCGGACAGGTTTTTTTCTATTGGCCTTTACCTTTACAAGCCCACAAGGAATTAACCTGCTCGGTAGAGCTAATCGAAAAAACTGGCTCAAGGCGACGGACAACTGCCGACGAGGGAATTGTAGATGGTCTGTAGTATCAGCCGTTTTCAAATCAGAACTATCAGAATCTTCAAGTTGTGTTCTTGAGTATTGTCTGTGAGTGGTTGCATTCATGGTCCATAAACTGAAATATAGCTAATACATTCGTAGATTGAACATAAACCAGCTACCGTAGATTCAACACAGTTCAAATATTATAGTTTGATCCCATCACAATGAAACAGGAAGATTGTTAATTGTAACTGTAATTTAAGGGCGTGGCCTCTGCTCAAAGAATTTGGTTTGCAAAAATTAAATATAAAAATTTCATTCTCGTTTATTTTCCTTCTGTAAAAGTTCCTCATGACAGGTTACATTCACATTACAGTAAGGATACGGATACATTATGGTATGGTACGTGTATGGATACATTATAGTACGCATATTGGGGGAATAAAATAATCATTTTCAAAACCTTCCAGTTCAAACTTAATAAAATTTTGGTTTTTACTGTGTTTTTTATTTAATTATTTCTTTGATGAAACGTCTGCTAAAAACGCACAAACCCTTGAGTGTACCAACGAGAGAGACTAAACAACGATTTATTTGCATGATTCAGTTGCAAATGAGATTACTTTGTCAAATCATTGTGTAAATGAAAACAAAGGAATTATTCATTATTATATTTCTGAATCAGATGAATTGGTCTCTCATCTCTACGAAGAAAAATAATTAAGCATAACATTGAAAAAACTAGTCGTGCTGTAACAGCACATACTTTCTCACCATTAGTGATGGTTATGAAATATTAGTATTCATTCCACAATTTCACTCCATATTAACACATCTCAGTCATCATTTTTTGTAAAACTCATTTGAAATTGTACAACATTTTATGCAATTTTGTACAACATTTGGTGCAATAATTAAATAGTTTCAAGCAATATATTTATTTTACTCAAAACTTTAAATGAAAAAGCGCGAGAAAGTAAAAATATATTTCTGGCATTGGATTCATTGAATAAGGTGAGCAGTGTATTCACGAACAGATAGTAGTAACATCTAATAGCTATTATTAAACATTATTGTAATATTCTACAAATACATCAAAGTATTAGTTTATATTACCGCGAACAAAACACAGCTGTCATTGTCGCCTACTGTTTATCAGTGCGGCGTTACAACAATGGGTTACAACACACCAATGATCGCTCATCTATTCATTTTCATATTTAACACAATTAAAGGACGCCCTTCAAAATGAAATAATATAATAATAATAATAAAATGAAATAAGAAATAATATACAATTCTTACTTACGTAGCACCCAATTACGTAATTTGGGAGCGGGTGACTGAAAGTTAGCAATTTTTAATTCATATTTAATTCAAATAGGTTTTAAATAATTGCTAAAAGATTAATTTGTAAACGTATGACAAAAGCTCTAATGTAAGAAACCAACAAAGATAAATAAAATAATATACATATTCTAACATACACCTTATTCAAAACACCTCTGAAATTACGATGAGAAAGCGACGAATTTTCAGAGCGGGCGACTAATTTTGACTCCCAATTCACAAATACTCATATTTTCGAAAAATTCAACATGGCCTTATTTGAAGATCTGTTTTTGATGAACACATTTCATTAAGAAAAAAATATCTATCTTCACAGTTGTAGTTGTGAAGAGGTCGAAATTTTAATTTTTTTAATGCTTGCAAAATCAAACATTTCAATAAACATGAAACCTGCACCATTCTCTTAAGCTTTCTTTAAGCTATCTAAGGTCCTTATTCAATATAAAAATGTGCTGTTTTTAAGAAAAATGGTTTAAAGAAAATAAAAAGTGCCTATGTTTTACACAAAACTTCGCAAACAATACTAATGTTTTTGAACAATTGGACATGACATTTGAAGATCTGTGTTTTGTGAACACATTTCATTACGAAAAAATTGTATCTTCATAATTGTAGTTGTAGAAAGACGCCGAAAAATTTGGATTTTTTTCAATTTTCGAAAATCAGAATTTTCAACCAACATGAGACCTGAGTCATTCTCTTAAACGTCTTTCAGAATATCCAACAACTAAATTTAACCAAAATTGTGGGGGCTATTTTTTTAAATTTTGAAAATGTTCCAGGAGCTTCATGTAAAATACCCCACAAAATTAAAATATCTGTTTCAAATTCCAGGGACCTCGTCATCAGCCAGATCGAACGGGGAAAATTAATTTTGGAGCAAATCGGCTTAATCGGTTAGTCGACAAACAGAAGGAGAGACGTTTTGCCGTCAATCGATTTTTCGGTACCAAGGAGCTATGAAACATGGATTGTGGCTCCACTATGTGTTAGCGAATTTATTTTCTAAACATAGAAATTGGATTTATCTACTTTTCGGTACCAGGGCTCTGCAATAAGAGCTCTGCCAAAAATTCGCCGTTTTTCGCGCAGCATTACATCACTTTCTCTTCTTAAGAAGTTCTTTCGTAAGCGCGATAAAGTAATAATTTTTTAAAATTAAAATAAATTGAAGGTTCCTATTTTACTCATCGTCATAAAAAAGCTGCACCCCGAAGGACCCAACTGATCCGCTGCAAACTCTGTGGGTACTTTGCATACCATCCGCTAGGCCAATGATTTCGTTTTTCCGGTCGGCCGTGCACTGGGGGGTCGGTGGAAGGTGCGTGACGTCGCACCACCGGCCGAGATAAACGTCCACTTCGGCCATTGCGACATCGGGTAGCGTTGCCAGAGCGTCACCTGCACGTACACTTTGCCTAGGCGACGCGTTCGACAGCCGTTTGTCCAGTTAGACGCGTTCGTCAGGGGCGCATCATGGGTCTGCGGGAGGCTGGTTGGTCCTGTCGCCATCTTGCGCGCCACACCGTTCGTACGTTCCCCACCATCGCCCGCTGTTGGCGGCAATGGATTGAGGAAAGCACGCACACACGACATGCAGGACGTCTGCCACGCACCACGAGGATGATGGACCGAAGGATTGTCCGCCACGCGCGAACAGATTCAACGGCAACGATAGGTGCTATTTAGCGGGCTGTGCATCCTGCACCGTCACATCCTGTAAAAGCCAGTATCATTGGCATGCGGTTCCACAACGCACGGCTCTCCGCACGCCAACCGTTATGACGCCCCTCACACCCCAGCCCCGTTGCTGCAGACCCGCCTGGTGTCGGGAACGATGGACCTGGGGCCATGCAGAGTGGCAGCAGGTCATCTTCAGCGACGAGTCCCGCTTCAGTCTTGATGGCTACGACCACCGGGTCCGTTTCTGGAGGTGCAGTGGGGAGCGCCACGATGAGCGGTTGGTAGTATCCCATCACACGTCCCGCCAGCCTGGTGTGATGGTTCCCGTTCACCGTTAGTCTTCCTTGGGGGCACCGTGACAGCCGCACGGTACGTTCAGGAGATCCTGCAGTCGGTGGCTCTGCCGTTCGTGCACGCCCACGTCCATGCCCTATTTCAACAGAAAAACGCGCGTCCGCGTACCGCAGCCATCAGGAGATCATGCCTTACAGCCATGGATACTCTGCCATGGCAACCCGCATCGCCAGAACTCTCCCCGATCGAGAATGGTTGGAGTGCTATGGAGCGTGCGATCAGGACCCAGTCCCTAACTACAAATCTACAAGAACTGCGCGCTCAGGTGCAAGCTGCATGGGATGAACTAGCACAGGACAACCTTCGAGACCTGTACAACTCCATGCCGTAACGTCTGAACGCGTGTATTTGCCACCATGGCAGCCCCACGCCATTCTAATATGTATCGTCTGTGGCTGTGCAGCGCAATAAATGTTGGTCCTACAAATATGAAAGTGTAATCATTTCGTATGCGTGGTACCTTCTACCTGCCTGCCAACAATGATCCCAATCCGCCTCGTCCTTCTGAGTGGAGCTTTTTTTTATGACGATGAGTGTATTTGTGAAAATTAAGAAAAATATAGGATATACAGGGGAGAGACTATTTTACCTTCAGCACTTTTTTATCGGCATGTTTTCGTACTTTTTAGTAGGAAATTTGCATATCTTTGTAAACTACAGGAAACTACTAGTATATTTTTTATAGTAATTGTTGCATCATCTTATTTCAATTTAAAATATCCCTATAAACAATATGTAAAGTGATAAAGAGTACTCAAAAGAGGCTTCAACGTTTTTGTTTTAACTTTTTGTAAGGCTAAAGCTGAATGCACTGAATAACATAACTTTAGTGTGATTCTGATGTAGTAATCGATTTTCCAAAAATTACTCGAATGAATTTTTCAAATATTTCTCGCCGTTAACATTTGCATTACTGACGAATTTTATAATATTGTATTTGAGAGTACAATTGCTTCAAATGATTTCTTACGAAGATTTTTGAAAACTCAAAATTGTTATTGAAAATGAGTTCAAAATTGCACGTTTTGAGAAGCACTATGACGATATTTTCTCAAAAACAGCTCCAATTTTTCTTTAAACTTTTGCTTCGAATATTTGTAAATACTCCAAAAACATGCCATCCCTAAAGGATTTTTTCCCTTAAATTTAGCAACTGGATTTATCCAGTTTTTCATTACCAGGGCCCTGTAATGAGGTTTTTTGCCGAAAATTCGCCGTTTTTTCGCGCAGCATTACATAACCTTCTCTTCTCAGGAAATTCCTTCTTAAGCACGAGAAAGTAAAATAGATAAATAGCTTGTCTCATAATAAACGAGGATCCACGTAATCATGTTACAAATGAGAGTGACAATGTTACCAACACCTCACATTCACTAAACATTAGAACCAGTTTCTTCAAAATCACTGCTGTCCCCAGGAACAAGGGTTTTGTAGTGAACAAAAATACCCAAAATTATAAAAGAAGGCTTTTTATTAAATTCACAATGTTGTACCAGAGGCAATGCAATCATTTCCGAAATTCCAGACGTACCGTAGACAAGCTATATCACCGAGAGCGGAGAAGTCCAATAACACTTGCGAAGTTGCCGCATAACTAGTCGAAAAGTCCAGAAACGCCGTTGGTATGTCACCACCAGATCACTTATCTCCTTGAAGAAGCTAGCACTCTCGTATCTCTCGTCAAATGAATTTCAACTGTTCGCTGCCCGCAGCGGGGCCCATTTATACCTCCTAAGAGTTGAGGCGGCTGGGTGGCGCCGGTGCACTGGCGTCGACGCTGCGAGTGCTTGTTGAAGCGTGACGAACGTCTCGGCTCCGCCTCTGCTCCCACGCTCCGGTTCAGCTCCGACCTCGGATTCGGGCCTCATTTACGGATTCGGTAGTAAAACGTCATAGTTGTTGTACCCAAAAGTGAGGGTTCAAACCCGATCGAAGCCGTGGAATTTTAAAAATTCTTCGCATGCCTTCAAATCGCCTGTTTCGTTCCCCCGAGATAACATCTTCTTTCTCCGTTAGATGATGAAAGGAGTGTAGCGAAATTTGTCTGGTCAAACGGAAGAGCGGGCCTGATGGTCCGTGTGTCGCCACGTAAAATAAGGCTTCTCTGGGGTGGCGGTCGGGGTTACCTGTGGCGCTGCGGCGCTCCTGCGGCGGGTCTTTTAAGTAGTCAAGTACGACCATGGCAGGTTTTACCGAGAGTGAAAATCTTACATTTCCACACATCGTTTTATGCACGGATCTGTTCATATTTTCAGGTCAGTACTCTCATTTTAACAATTTTTTGAAAATTACATTACAGGTTTAAAATCAAAACACTGAAGTTACTAATTATAATTTTGCAAAGAAAGTGAGATAGTGTGGTGGTGCGTGCCTGTTCTGGCCGTGTCTCTGCCGATCAGCCGCCACCGGGTCTGTGGGTCCGTTCCCTCCGCTTATCTCTTTAACTGTTACTTCTACAAATGATGCTGCCAATTCGAGGGCTGCCCGGCTGCTCTGTCAATGGCAAGCATGTTCTGATTTATTAATATTCGTTCATCTCTTTTTTTAATTTATTCATGCTAGGAGATACATGACTAGATTTTTTATGATGGCAATTAGTAAAATAAAATGATTTGGTAAAAGGTCATTTACTACAGAAACTTGAATTTTGATACAGATTTTAGCCGGAAGTCGCAATGCTCGTTATTATTAGAAGTATTCCTACGATTTACAAAATTCGCAGTTCATACTGCTCTTCTTTTCTTGAACTTCGTGAGGATGGTTTTACAATAAGTCTTTGGGAAAACGTACCCTTCAGCTGGTTTCACTGATGACTGGCTCAAAGTACCTGGGGCCGCGTCGTCCACAGCTGCACGGAGGGTGAGAGAACGTTGCCCTCTCGCCCTCTTGCCGTCGATCGCTGCTAAGTTCATCAATGGGATGCTCGCTCGCACGAGGCCACCGTAGGGAGGTAAAACTCACCCTCTATTTTCGTAGCATGTTCAGAAGAGAAAAAGGAAATAATAACCCTTAATAAAAAAAACAACAAAGTTTGACATTCATCTGAGAATTGTGTAGTAGGCACAATCTGCTGAAAGATGAAGCAGTCGATGGAATACAGCCACTTCAACCAGACTCAAAGAATTCTTCATCGCAGGAGAAGGGAAGGCTCTAAAAGAAGAAAAAAGGAAATCTGCAAATTTCTTAATCATATTTTAATGTAGTACATATTTAGAGCAAAAAATAATAAACACGGACGTAACAAAAACATGTTTTGTGGATGCGCACCTTTCCGGAAATAGAAATAATTGTATAAACCAAATAAGATTTCGTTCTTCTTCCATTATTCATTATATCCTCGAGATTTTTTCTCATTCCAATTACGATATAATCTGTATGATTTTTCGAAGATTATAACCGATTTTTGAGGAATTACTCTGACAATAGATTCATCAAATTATTTTTGCAATTCATAAACACGATTTATATCTTTGTTTTTAGTGACACATTCCACTAATTCACTCAGCTTCGCTGACCGGCAGGTTCTAGAGTTAGAGTCTCGACTGTGGGAGGATTTTCGACACTAGCGATATAGCTAGGGCGAATTTAGCTGCTATCTGGAGGAGAATTCTAGCTGCCAGCTGCTCTGATCGGTAGTTTTCCGTGGTTTCTCCGACAAACATCAGGCGAATGACGGAGCAGGTCTCTAACAAACGGGTCATGGACCGTGTTCTTCCCTTCCTCACCTCTGTCCCTTCTCTCTCTCTCTCTCTCTCTCTCTCTCTCTCTCTCTCTCCCTCTCTGAACACATACGCTTACATGAACTACACTACCACGCCTGTCCAGAGACCACTCGTGAGCTTAGAGTTTGTCCCAACAGATCCATTAGAGAAAAACGCCCCCACCTTCCTGATATAACAAGCACTACATATACAGGACTAATGACCATATTAGTTGACGCGTCCGGAAACACTAAATCAATAAAACCGCTAATTATGTTTCGAACAAACTTTCAATTCTATTTGCATCTTTTATTGTCTCCATGACCTTCTTTTTATAAATCACTTAGTAGTAACCACGCAATATAGCTGATCTGGTATTCTGCACCAATACCGGCTGATATTACATTATCTATAATCCATTACTCTTAAAATTGTGCAGAATATTTCTGTTTTTAAGAATTGAAGCTTATAAATATTTTTTTCATTTATTCGTAGACTGTAAGTACTACAAATCGCCTCATTAATTCAGTTTCCAGCCTTGGAATGAAAATTTCACTTAAGTACTTTGCATATTGAAATACTATTAGGGTACTGTTGTCAAATTTGAATTTTAATTTCCTTGCTCTCAATAAAGATTAAATTTAAACAAAATATACACCAAAATAATCTACAACCTATAATTTTTTCTCTGTAAAATATAGTGTTTTACTTTGTTTCTGGAAAAGACGAATGAGGAAAACTGAAAGCGTATAATCGGTTCAAAATGGGATATAGGTCGTCTAAATTCTACTCATACTCTCCTAAGTTGGATTTGAAAAGATATCCACGACTAATAATTATCAAATTGGAAAAATGAAAAGGTTTTTTGAAAATAACGGCATATCATATATCCGGACAATAAAGAAATAAATCATGTTATTTAATTCGTTCAAAGAAATTATAGTTTTCATAAAACAATATGAAAGACCTATATTTAATTATTTTCACACTTTATCGAGGCAATCATTGTAATATTTTAATCAAAACGTGCTTCCCAGGTTTGAAATATTCCAAATTAATGAACGCACTTTGTATCATTACGTAAACGAATCATTAAGTAATGCACTGCTAGCTCGATAAAAACCTAAAATACTCTGAGGAAAAAAAGCAAAGAACGAAAGTGGTGGCAAGTAACATTAGATTATGTCTTTGCAAATTATACAGGCAAATTTCTCAATGACGGATTTCATTTTAATGTACCGAGTGTGAATTTATAATCTGCCCCTCCACACGCTATCATATCTATTTCCTTTTCCTTTCTACAAATCATACAGAACTAGATAAGAGGCGCATCCAGAACGTAAGTTTCCCTACGATATCAACGAGAAAGGAAACCCAATTTCATAGGAAAACTTTATTGCAGCAGATATAGCACATGTTGCACAATTGTTTTAATAATCATCACCAGAATTGAGTCATTTGTCATACTTTGGGATTAGCATTTGTATTCTTAATTCATTCAAGTCTACCGGTGTTTAACAGTCACTTGCATCCCTGCGTCACTGTGATACGCGTAATGCTGTCCGGATTGGAATTTCGTGATGTTTAAGAAAAGATGGAACTCACTGGAGGCGACATCCGAACAATGGCTAGCGACACACGAGCGTCGCAAAACGTACGTTGTTGACGTCCGTCAATTTGACGTCTGCTGGTTGACAGTCCCATTGACAGACTCACAATCCTATCATTTGTCTTGTGGACTTGTGCTAGAAAACATGGATGCCATAGAGTTGTGCAGTTGTGTTTCACTGAAATGAAACATATAAAAGAACAAAGGAGATTGTGGGTTAATTCCATAAATAGTGAGGAGCTATTGAAGGGAACATTTTACATTCACTTTCAAATTTTATGCAATGTGTAGGATCCCAGCAAAGACGAGAGCTTCAAAACAAACAAGTTTTTTATTAACAAACTAGTTACAGTATGGAAGTATCCGAGTACAAAGCCTTGCCGCCGAATATCCAGGAGAGAAGACCAAAAATCGTAGCCGGGTCGCCGATAGCCAGTAGAGGTGCCGAAATGTCCGTGGTCGCCGAAAGTCCAGAAGAGTAGTCCGAAGTCGAAAGCCAAAGTTGTTGCCGCCAGTATCTTCTCCACTTGAATGCCGTACACCTCGCTGTAGGCCCGTACTCCAAGCTCGCTCTCCTGCCTCTGCCGCTCCGGGGCGGGGTCCGGGCCGCTTTATAGCCCGCCCGCCGCGGTCGCTCGCTGACTAGCCCTGCCATAGGGACAGCGGCGAGTCTTGACGCGCCTATCCAACCGCGACGGGCGCGCTCGCCCGGACCTGGCCGGCCCGCTGCCGCTGTCCGCCGCTTCGCTGGGTGGCGCCTCCGCTGCTGTGACGCGGCATGGCGGCGCGATATTTGACTGCCCGCGGGCGGTCACAGCACAATGACCAACAACTCTGAGTCCGTTTAATTTTTTGCATACGTACGTATAAAGAATGTTTCAGTAGAATCAGGAGAAAATCATATCCGTTTTTAGAACGATTTATTTTTATAAAATGTAACAATTACACAGAAAAGCATTATATATTTTTGTTAAGGCAGATTTGACACAACATATCATTCAGTATAACCGCCATTTTGTTCGATCACAGCTTCTATTCTCGACCTAAAGCGTACAGACACCATTTCCAAATTCATCCGGTGCAAATGTGCAAACGATACCTCAAAAGCGGACTTAAGTGATGCACTGTTGGGATGTCGGGTCATGTTGGAGTCCCGTTCAATACCGCTTAACAGGAAATAATCGAGCGGATTCAAGTCGTGGCTCCTGGGAGGCCAGTAGTCCTTACTCCAGAACATGCTCATGTTGTCCGTAAGCCATTTCTGCACTAAATGACTGGTAGGCGCGGACGCTCCCTTTGCTGAAAGACGTACTTCTTTCCGGATGCCACAACGTCAATCCACGGCATCTCAACAGTTTTCTAGCACTGTCACATGAAACTCTTTAGTGAATGTTTTCCTTAAGGAAGAAGTGCGGGAGAGTGATGTCACCCCCCTCGACACATACTCGGGACATGAACACAAGTCGGGAATTTTGTTCTTACCACAATGGGAACGTCCTCGGGGCTGAACGATTTAACCGTTAGCGTGCTTCACAGAAGGACAGACGAGTTGTCGTCAATTTTTTGGAATCAAGGACCCACAACACGTTTGGCGACACCACATGTTGGAGAATTTTTTGTTCTAAATTTGGCAATTGGATTTATCCACTTTTTCGATTGAGAAACCGAAAAATTGTGGAAATTAAAAATATGTACTTTGGACGGCAATAGATGGCAGAAAGCAAGAGAATGGGGCAAGACTGAAAAGCTAGCCAAGACCAAAGACATTAGAAAACTAACTAGCACGAGAAAGTCTGTGCCCTTCTACAGCACCTTCAATAGCACTTTATTCATTCAGGATGTCTGAGCCGTCGTTGAATTGCTATCACATGATCATATTAAACGGCAAGATACCATGGGATGGCCAGATAATATGGGATGTGCTATATCACCAGAAGAAATACTTGCACGTGTACTTATTCTGTCAATGTCGAATCTATTCATTTTATGAATGGAAAAACGTCTGACATTCCTTCAACGTACGAATAAAGTACATCGGTAGTACACCATGTGTTCTGTACCCTGTGAATACTTCAGAAGCTACAACGTCCGTCAGAAACAACGTACGCATTCTAGTGGCTAACGTCAGTTGACTGCTACGCGACAGACGTTTTCAACGTTACGTCACTGCAGTGTTGTCACGTGCCACAGACCGTGTGCGTTCCTGCTGCGCTGCGATGGACGCGGTTTTCCCTCCGTCAAGCAGGAATTTGTGACAAGTGGGAGGGCCATGGCGGCCACTTTTGTTTTAAGCCGCACGCCATTTCTCGTGTTTGTAGCCGTAATATCTATGTTGAGAGACCAGATATAACTTTAAAATTATTACAAGCAAAATACCACTATCGTATCAAGTATATCGTATGCAGTATAAATTTCAACTGCGAGATTTGTCTCAAAACGTGTTTTAAAAAATCGTCAATTTACGCAAAAGGTGCTTCATTGGTACGCGGTTTTTAATTGTTTGTAGGTCAGTACAAATTTATTTATTGTGATACAAAATCAGTGAATATATAATAGATAAATATGGGCTAGTTGATTTTGAATTTGAGACAAGTGGGAGGACCATGGCGGCCACTTTTGTTTTAAGCCGCACGCCATTTTAGACGTTTTCAACTACAATATCTCTATTGTGGGACCAGATAAAATTTTGAAATTATTACACGTAAATGTTAATTATAATACTTAATGTTAATATAAAACTTCTATGTAAATTTCAACTTCGTGATGTTAGTCAAAATATGTTTAAAAAACCGTAAATATACGCAAAAATAGCTTCTTTTGCAACTTTTTTTTTGTTTATTGTGGAGTACATAATTATTTATCGTGATACACAATTAGTTGATAAAGATAAGAAAATTATTGGCTAATTGATTTTGAATTTCTGACAAGTGATGGTGCCATAGCAGTCACTTTTGCTTTAATCCGCACGCCATTTTTTGCGTTTTTCGATCTCCGTTGGGGAACCAGATAAAATTTTGAAAATATTACACCCAAAAGTTTACTATAATACCAAACAGCTGTATAAATTTCAATTTCGAAATGTGACTGAAAATGGGTTTTAAAAATTTGTAAATTTATGCAAAAAGTGTAATATTTGCGACCGTTTTGTAATTGTTTATAGTTGAGTACAAAATGTTTAATTGTGGTACAAAATTAGTACATAATTAGTAGAAAATTATGGGCTAGTTGACTGTGAATTTCTGAAAAGTGCGGGTTGCAGCTTGACGTCAACCAAGCAACCATTAAAAATAATGTCGTTTTTTAATGGTTTATAGTTGAGTACAATTTTTTTTAGTTTGGTACATAATTAGTACAAAATTAGACGCTAGTTGATTTTGAATTTCTAAAAAGTGAAGGTTCCAACTTGACGGAGGTCGCAGTTTTTACGTCCGTCATTTGACGCTCGTGAGGCGCCAGGGTAGAGGGTAGATGGTCGAAAAAACCTCCCAGCGGAAATTTTGTAGATCTGTTGTGAACCGAGTCGTGTGGGTTCACCTGCATTATAGAGGCGCAGAGTTATAAGTCGCTCTTAAACACGGGTACCTATCCTAGACGGCAGAAATTCAAAGACACAAGGATGCAAATGTTGATCGAACAAGTGTCTCAATTCTGGTGGTGATTATTTGGAAAAATAGTGTAACATGTGTTATTTCTCCTACAATAAATTTTTGTTGACCACGTGGGGAAACGTACTTTCTGAATGCGCCTCATTGATTATCATTGCAACATTTTTTTGTGATATCGTGAACGGAAACTTAATTTTTTATTCTTATTATATTAAAATATCTTGGCTCGCCTTTTGGATTGTCCTAGTGGCTGTTTCAACGGGCTGTGAATACAACTTTCCTTTCAGACTTTCTTTTCAGATTTTTCAGAACTTTCAGACGCTTTAGGAAACCTTTTCAACCGTCTTGTTAAAGAGGAGCCTCAAATAGCGCATAATATCACCTTCTACTTTCATACATATATTCCTTTGCATTGTGTTGATGTGAAAGAAATATGTAAAATAATGCTACTCAGCCTGCTAAGATAGACCGGCCAATCAAGGCAACCTTCAGTGATCTTATTTCTGCTATTCTTCCAAACATAAGAAACAGATAACTTTGCCCAGGAACTTAAGGTCAACATTAGTTTAATTATGCATATTTATATTTTATAAGAGAAGATTTGTGGTAAAACAGCAACAGGAAGAAGACGTACCTCCAAGTTGGACAATTTAAAAACACGGTAGAGTTGTTCAGCAGCAGTATTGTTTAAACTAGCAAAACCAAGACCGTGATGACAGCCAACCTCCTTAGAGGAAACGGCACATAAGAAGAATATGCATCTTCGGAAGCTAATGTATATTTGCAACTTGTAGCATAAAAGTTGCAAACTCCTTCTGCACACAATGTCACCGGATGTACAGATCACATTGACTTAAATTTGACTAACAATCCCATTAGAGCATTCACTGGCATTAGAGTCAACTTGCATGATCCAAATACTCCGATGCATAAAAATTCAGTCCTGTTCAATTTAGGTACTGATCCAAATTCGGTATCATTCCCCTGTATAAAACAACGGATTGAGTTATCAAGGTGTTAAAGCATTGGAACTCCCACTCTTGCGAAAATGAATTCTTAAAATCATTAAATTTCTGGTTAATAAATTATCCAGAGCATTCGTTTTGATTTTTGTTTCATCTTAATATACATCTGAATAATTATGTTAAGAAACAAATTGGATTCTCGACAATATAGCCTCATGGCATATTGCAATATATTAGGAGTACGATTGTGATTCAAATGTCACAAATGTGTTTCTGCATCAACTATTTAACTTTCTATACTCTGTTATTAAATTACAGCTATAACGATAGATTAGCAGATTATAGTGTAATCATAGCACTACGTTCTTATACTGTTATTTCCTGTGGAGTTTAATTTGCTTTCAGCACCTTCTGTGGTCAAAGTGTCACTTGAACAACGTAAGCGTGTGGTAAACAGCTTTAGTAGTTAAAGAATGGAATTAATAAGCAGCTAGAGTGTGATCAACATTTCTTTGTTTCAAGGGATTACCTTCATTTGTTCATGCTCTGGCTATTAAGGCCGAGGAGGAGAGAGTGAAGAAGGAAAAAACAGAAGAAGAAGAATCGGAAGAAGAGGTAATTGTAACCTTTGATTATGTTTTTATCACTTATTTCTTAAATTTTCTACTATTTTCCCTCCTCAGAGGCAATTTCTCAGGGAAGGGAAGGAAGTTCTCTTATATTTTTTCTTTCGAGTTTAATTAGCTAATTATTAAATAAAATATTTGTTTGAATGTTTGAATGAATAATTTTTTAGTTAAGAGTTATGAAATTGAATATGATCACGTTTTAAACTACACAGATTTTAAGAAACGTGAAAACGATCGAAATCGTTCTGAAAAGAAACTCGGCCGGGATTGTCTATGTATCTGCAGCAACTCTGACCGAAAGGTCCTAGATTCGAGTACCGACCGAAACGGATTTACGAGAGCTACTAATTCAGCCGGTGTGTGGAGGAGAAACGTATGTGCGATATTTCCTTCTTCTGCCTTCCTTTCTCTGCCTTCCTTCCTCTCCCTTTGCTGAGTACGAAACTACACTAGCAATATGATCAATCCAGAAGGCTTTGTACACCCTTTTTATGGTTTATTATTATTATTATTATTATATTATTATTATTATTATTATTATTATTACTATTATTATTGTGTTGAATTTGTATTGCTTGTTTCAGGCATCAATTTACGATCCTTTTGAGCCCCTCTTTGGTATCGCCAAGAGAACACTATGGCAACTCGAACATGGGGTAAGTAATATAAATATTCGCAGGTTTCAGTTTTCATCTTGCAGCTTCTGAAGAAAATTATATCAGAGGAGGCTACCTCCATGATCATCAGTCATTCTGCGAAGATATTGGAAATCGTTCAAGACCAGAAACTGCAGAATAGCGGTGCTCACGCAAACTGGCAAGGAGCACCACCCAAGGTATAACCTTTTCGAAGTGGTCATTCCCAAACCTGGTAATCCATTAGTAAAGAATATCATACAGATTTCGATTGCTTGTGTTTTGCTCAAAGCCAGCATTACAGCTGACTCTTCAGTCTCTCCGACTAGAAAGCTTGGGATTTGAATCCTGGCGAAGGCAGGATTTTCGACAATATTTAATTAGGTCTAATTCAGCGGCAGATTGGAGGAGAATTCTGGTTTCTCCGATCAACACCAGACGAATGCCGAATGTCCTACCAAACGGGCAACAGACCGCGCATGGTCTTTCTTTCCTCAGCCTTGACCTATACTCCCCCTTTCCTCACACACTTACACTTACATAAAAACACATGTCCGGACTCGTCCCAGCTGGGGCGGAAACTCCCATTAGAACTCGTCCCGGCTGGGACGGGGCTTCGTTGAGGGAGATATTTGCAAGAGGAAGAACTGTGTTATCAATATACTATAAATACTCGAAAGCAGTGATAAAAAGAAGACGTACTGAAGTACTTATTCCCTGACGCGAAATACATGCCCATCCCAGCGGTTAAAGTGTTGTGTCTCTTACTTGGATTTCAGCTTTCCTTACATGCAGTCTGCTTACTAAGCCCAACAACGTCGTATTTTAATTTGGAAATCAACTTGAAAATGAAATAATATAGTCACCTTTCCTTAAAAAATAATATTAGTGAAGAAACTGAGGAATATGAATTTAACCCCTTTCCTTTCCAACGGAATGAAAACGCAACGCAATGTTTTATTGTTTTCATTTTCAATCATCATTTATCATCGATAACCTTTTTTGTCCGGGTTTGTTTCGTCCACTGAACGAAAGTTCACTTATCTATACATATGTTAGAATTTCAACCGGCAAATTTAGAATATATTTAGAAAAACATTCCTTGATCGGCGACAGATGGTAACCACCAAGAGAATGTGGATTGTCCAAATAGCTAACCGAGACCGAAGAAATAGAAAACTAATACGGGAATGTCTGTGCCATTCTGTAGCACCACTAGTTTCAGTAGTATACCTTTCCTTTGCGGCTCTCACGCGCAACCAATCTCTATAAATGAGGTCTCTAAAGAAAGAGAATTTCACGGAGTTGTGACGACTTTAACTTGCTGAATATGAAGAATTTGTTTAAAAATAGCATCCAAATATTCATGTAAAATGCAACGTACGTCATTCGCATACGCAACGTACGTCATTCCCCCTCCCCCCGATTTATATAATTAAATAACTCCTAAACGAAGCGTTCTAGGAACTTCAAAACTAAGGTTTTGAGACGTTTCTCACACCGTAATCTTTCGATTTTAGTATAGAGCCTGTAGAATCTGCGACAGTATGTAAAATTAGTAATTACCTGATAATCTATGCGACTAAATTTCACGGGTATACCTCAGAGCCTGTAGAATCTGCGACTATGTGAAACTACTAATTACTTTATATTCTATGCAAATGAATCACACGGGAATCTCTTTGCTCAATAATAAATATAAAGAAGAATAGCTTGTATTGACAAGGGTGTATTTTTATCAATTACATGGTGACATATAGAACAAGTGACGGAGGATAAGAGGGTCTTGAAGAAAAATATATATTACAGGTTTAATACAGAAAAGGACAAATAAGAAAGAGGGTGGGGAATAGCATGCGAGAGTTCTCGTACGGGTAGGTAGTTATTAACAAATTACATTAGTTTATTTAACAACAGAAAACATTACAGATCAGTAGTTTCAAGAAACTGAAGCTTTCCTTCTTTCCATTGTGCTATTGCTCTTACGAGTATTTCTGGGTCGCCGTGCAGCTCAACGCAAATATCAAGCTTGACCGATAAGCGTCCGATAAAAGTTTTGTCCTTATCCGAACAAAGAAAGAGGAAAAGCAGTAGATAATTCTGACTTATCGCCTGAAATGTCGAATTAGATAGTGCATTTCCGAAGGGATTGAAGAATTTACAGAAATACAAAGTCGGGCATAAGCGCAACAAAGTCATGGCCGTTTTAACATGACCTCACTCATCCGGAGTCGAAATAGAAATATTATTCTCTCAATTAATAATAAAAAAGAAACAATAGACGTCATTTTCTCATTTTTATGAATCAAAAAGAGAAAAATAAACGTCAGTCATAGAGAAAAAAATACGAGAAAAACAAAAAAGTCTAAGGGTCTCCAACGGCTCGATGATTGGTTGATTTTAATTACACGAATTTAAGGAGACAGGCAATGGAACCAACAGGGATAGCTCATGTCGTTTGCATAGTTTGCAGAATAATTTTCATTTTAAAGAAGGGGAATTGTTTTTCATTGGAGGGGTTATTCGGGGAAATCCCGTCCTAGAGGTGGGGAAAGAGCTCGCACCCCTAACACATCTAGCAACCCTGGAAAGCAGGCAGAAGTGTCATTTCGTGAGTATAGCAGTTTATCCTATTGACTGCAGAGTAAGGGTACTCTCTATAGCTTCCCTTTCTAAGCACAACTCAAATTCAATGAGTCTTCAAATAGTAACCAAATTAAATATCAATGCTTTAATAAACAATAAGTGTTTCAACAAGTGATCAAAATGAAAATATGCCATTTTTTTTCTCTCGTGACATGAATTCCTCTACAATCCTTTAAATCCAGCAGCGGTTCATTTCTGAATCACCATGAACACACTGATTTTGCTTCATAATTGTTATACCAAAACCATTGGCGAAGTATCTACGAGTATAATTCCATTTGCAAAGCTTTGGTAATACCTGCCCCAGGCAAAAATAGCCAAGACCCGCCGGGTATTTAACCCTCGGGCAGGCTTTGGAAAAACCAGCAAGACTGTTACAGCCGGACGCTTTAAGGGAGAGGGCGGGCTCGCCGCCCTCATGACTAATAAATTAGTAACCAAATAGTTAAAAATTATATTTTGGGGTGAAAATGAATGGTAAGAAAATTAGTTTTGCGGTAATAAATTAGTAATAATATAGTTCAAAATTATGGCACTAGTTTGGTTTGATTCTGCTATGGTGGGCGGGCCAGCTTGATATGGAGCTAGCCCGCCACCCCTTGTTTTGGGGTGAAGATGAGTGGTAAAAAAATTAGTTTTGCGGTAATAAATTAGTAATAATATAGTTAAAAATTATGGCACTAGTTTGGTTTGATTCTGCTATGGTGGGCGGGCCAGCTTGATGGACCTGTGGACGCGCTGGTGGAGGCAGGCAGAGACGGAAGGAAGGTAGGAGGCGAAAGCATAGATACACATGGAGTGAGAACACCAGACTGAGCTGGGACGAGGGTCATATCGAGGGCAAGTGCAAGGATGGATGCGAAAGAGCTGATGAGGCAGCGGGAGCGGTAGGAGAAAAGATTCAATCTTATTTACTCATCTGTGTCATATTAAAATATTATTTTTAGTGTTTCGCAAAATGGCAGTGTAAGAGACAAAATGGTAGTGTAAATAATAAAACGCAAAAGTCAAACAGTTTTGCTGTAATAATTAATTCCCTTAAAGGATTAATTTGATTAGTTGTTGCTATACAGTTGACATACAAAGAATGCATCTTCACATATTAATTATTTGAGAATTTTATTTATTTTCGTCAAAAAACAACAACTGTATCTGACGTATGAGTATAGCTTGTATGTGTCACTGATATAGGTATTAGCATTTCATTAACATTTTAAAATCCTCATAAACGTAGTAAATAGAAAAACTTAGTAATGCTGCTAAAATTGATGATTTGACGGAAATACGTATTTTGAGAATTCTGATACCAAAAAAATATTTATTTTCAAAACGCCTCTTCGTCTGTCCATCTGGAATCCTCGCAGGGGGGGGGGGGAGTCGTGGCTGCGTATACTGCGATTTTTGTAGGAAGAGCTCTCAAGATAACTCAAATCCCATCTTCGCAATGGAATATGTCACGGCATTTCGCGTCTTTTCTCGGTCTTGCCGGTAGAAGTCGCATGATCGCAAGCACTGCTTCATACGGTCGCGATCGTGCGAAATCTAGTGGAACGACTGTGAATGATACGAAATGCCGTGACATATTCCATCGCGAAGATGGGATTTGAGTTATCTTGAGAGCTCTTCCTACAAAAATCGCAGTATAGGTTGTCGCGGTCTGTGGTGGAGAGTTGTAGACGACTACTCAGACCTAGTTTCCGTTAGCTTTAAGGTGGAGGCAGTGAGATACCAGGCTCCGTGTTGGAGATAGAGAATTTTTTTCCTAAATCAAATATGTTCTTGAAAGAAATATATTGAAATAATTTGGTAATTTTTCTAAAATATTAATAGTTGTTGAGTAATTTTGAGTGAAATTTAGCCAATTTCTGATTTTTCTCAAAAATGTTTTTTTCAAAATGTTTTTTCTCAAAAACAGTTCCGTTTTTTTCTTTAATTTTTTCCTCGTATGTATCAAATAACGATATATAAAGATGCGCTAGTCCCATTTTCGGCGAATTCTGTATTTTCCAAAATGGCGAAAAGTGAGTATTGCAAAAGCAGAATATTGAAGATAATCTATATATTTTATCTGAAATGAAACCTGTTCTAAAAAATCAGATCTTTCAAGAAGTTCATGTGCAATTATTTGAAAAAAGACTTAGTTTTCTGATGGTTGTTAATGCAAAATATTAAAACATTTTCTTAAAATTGCTCCAATTTTTCCCCTTTTTTTCCACAGATAGAACAAGGGACGCTTAAAAGAATAAAGCAGATCTCATTTTCATTGGATTCACTGAATTTTCGAAAATTGCAAATTGACAAAAATTGCTAAAAATCTATGCTGTTGTACAACCCTAATTTTCTTTCTCCTTTCCGAGTGTCAGAAAGTCCTGATCCGAAGGCCGCGCCCGATGCTGCCAGCAAGCATCGGGTACACCGACGTGGCGACTGCAGTGAGAGGGGGCGGGGAAGGGGTATCGTCTGCGATGAGGCGACCTGTTTCCCCTGAGAATCGATAGCGACAGGAGGCCGTGCACCGTCGTTTATCTCTGGAGCGCCGGGGACCTTCGGGCAGATAACTGGCCGTTGTAAATAAATGAACGTCTTCCAAGCGGACGGGGATTATAGGGTGCTAGCGAGGAAGCTAAGTGTTCTGGCGATGTATTTTGGGGATAAAAACTGGTGATTGCTTTCATAACCCGTGTTCCTTTGATTTACGTACTATTATTGTTGTTATTATTATTATTATTATTATTATTATTATTCCCTCTACACCACGACTAAAGCTGTTATGAGCCGGCTGAATATAAAATCTACTCCAGGTTGCAACCAGCTACCTAAGGAGCAGATCAAGGGATTGTCGGTGCCTCTATAATATTTTGCGCAAAATGTGAGCTATTTCAAAAAAAGCAATTTCTTGCACTTCCCAGTCTTTTGAATGACCTGGAAGTTTAGC
This sequence comes from Acheta domesticus, assembly GCA_031308135.1. Lineage (NCBI taxonomy): Eukaryota > Metazoa > Arthropoda > Insecta > Orthoptera > Gryllidae > Acheta > Acheta domesticus. The sequence goes on along the minus strand of JAHLJT010005437.1, from coordinate 26,637,717 downwards.
CAAGTTCTTACATAAATTTTGCGGAACAAATCCGAGAGCTACATACCCTATTGTGTCTTTTCAAGTAGTCGGTCTTTGCAACGATTGGACAAGGGAGCTTCGTTAGGACTTAAATTTTTGGTACTGGAACTCCCGATTGGATAATAATGTCCCCCTCTCCTTCCAGCTCGTGACCTTGAAGTGCAGCAATGTTTATATCAAAGTATAGATCCCTGGATCAATTTTCAATTTCCATGTTTTAACATGTCCACATATATATTAAAATGTGTCGGCGATATGCAAGAGCTCTGTCTTATTCCTTTGTTGGTAGGAATATCTTCTGTCAATAATTTTTCTTTTATGACCAGTTTAATGCTCGTTGTTTCTTATGGGCTTTTTATCAACTCTATCAAATCTGTACGATACCCCTTTCATTCCATTATGTTCCTTCTATTAACATTATCAAAGCTTTTACTATGTCCACGAATATTAGGTACATTGTATTCACGTCTTTCTTCTTTTTAATGTGAAAATGGGATCTGCAGTCGATCTTCCTTTTCGAAAAATCATTTTTTCCGATATAAGATGGTTTGCAATTATTACTAGTCTTTCATGTATTGTTCTCGCATAGATCTTCTACGTCGTAACCAATTCCTATGTAATTGTCTGGGCCTCCTCGGTTACCTTTTTTATAAAGTGAGATTACATTTGCTTTTTGCAATTCTTTAATAATTTATTTATTTCTCCAGCCCATATTAGAGAAATGAAGCAGGCGGGGATAAAATAACATTCGAGAGTATTTTAGTTATGTCATGTCGCGCTTGTCAGGTCGCGCATGACTTTTGTAATTGGCGCGCGAGCGGCAAGACAGCGCGCTCTGTCGGGGGCGGCGGCGGCAGCTGCAAGCAGTGGACACGGCCTAATAGCCTCGAGCCGTGAGAGCGAGTCTCACCGCCTAGCATCGGCCCTTTATTCCCTACCTCTTCAGAGACGTGCAGAATCCGCAATTAAATATGAATGAGACGGACAGAGAGTGGCAGAAACAGAGACACACCGAGAGAGACAGGAATAACGTGAGGGAGGGAGGGAGAGACAGTGAGAAACGGAGATGGGAGGGGAAAGAGGGAGATGAAGGGTAGAACAACGTCTGCCGGGTTTTCCTAGTAATTTTATACGGGACATTACTAAAAAAATATTAGAGTTTATATCGCAGCTTCTTTTAACTGTTGTCATTCCATTTATTTTGATATTCATCTATTTACAATTATGTAATCAATTATGGATCTTCTACCTCGTGCTTTTTATAGGTATTTGCAATATACATTTCATTGAAAGCTGCGAATTCCATCAGGGTTTTTTCATTCTAATGTTTTTATGTTTTCTCCCCTCTTTCTTACAATCTTTGGAATATTCCCATTTCTCACTGTTGCGTTTCGATCCCCTACGAGGACTTCAGATCTTGAATTGTAGCTAATACAGTGCTCCAGGAAAGTCTCTCTGCGGTGGTATCTTACTGGTGAGAGTACTGGTAACAGGAAACGTACATTGCCGACTCATCGCAATCATAACAGATTCTGGAAATGTTGTCCCTTCACCTGATTTCGCAGTGATCTGATTGCTACCAACACAAATTTAATCCTTAGATATATATTTCAAAGTCGGGCTAGTTACACCATTTGTAACTCACGAACGGCTGGACGAGTTTTAATTATCTATGTTTTCTTGGGTTTATCTCCGCCCTGAGCTAGATGACCCTGTAGACCAACAACTAAATATTCATGTCAAAAGCAAACCGCTACACTCAATACAATTTTTTAATCTATATCGTTCAACTCCTAGACGAAGCGTTCTAGGGCATTAAAAACTAAAATATTGAGGCCTTCGGCTTTTCGATACTACCCCACCTGCTCAGAAAAATGCAGAATCTGCAACTAAATGTGAACGAGAGGGACAGAGACAGACAGAGACAGGCAGAGACAGGGACAGGCAGAGACAGGGACAGGCAGAGACAGAGAAGGGCAGAGACAGGGACAGGCAGAGACAGGGACAGGCAGAGACAGAGACGGGCAGAGACAGGGACAGGCAGAGACAGAGACGGGCAGAGACAGAGACGAGCAGAGACAGAGACGGGCAGACTGAAACAGGGACAGAGAGAGTTGGAGAGAGAGAGGAACAGAGAGACTAAGAGAGACGGAGAGAATGCTGGCGGAGAGAGAAAGGAAGAGGGAAGGAGAAATAGGGAGATAAAGGTCAGAACAATGTCCCTGGGCTCCGCTAGGTTTTAATAAGGGGCACTCATTCGGCTCGATGCGGATAGACTTTTGGCTCACTTTATCTGTATGGTTTAGTAGAATTATTCTGTTTCTTCCCTCAGTCCTTCCTCTGGGGCATAAACTCGAATACTGAGAGGTCATCTTTCGTTTTTTTTTTATTTTAGCATAAATATTCTGTCATTTACATATTGAACCTCCTTTATTCTTGATTTCCTGTTTCTTTTTCAAATCTCTCTTACTAGTCTATTCCACTAAAAACATGGCATAATTTTCTACATATTTTGATACTTTTAATTTTTTTTTGTTTCTGTTACTACAGCTTTCAAAAATGTTAGCCAGTTTACTTTCTTTCCTCTTACATTCCAGAGAGCAATTTTAAAATATTCCGATATCCGTTTCTGTACTTCCATTTTCAGCTTGTTTTAGGCCTCATAGTTTTCATTCAGAGGCCATCATTGCTAGTAAATAATAAACACTGCTAGTAAATAATTTTTTACGTGGTGGGTTATTAGCCCTCTCTGCACAACCTCTGTCCCGAGGAGGGGGAGGTATTTCGGACTTGCCTTGTCCTAGAAGGACTGCCTTCTCCAAGTCTTCGAGCTAGGGAGATCCCGTCTAGAGTTTCTCATCTTTTTTTGAAGCCGCCGTTGAGGTCCTCTTCTAAAGTACTTCTTAGTCAGAGCTCTACCCTTCCACCCGTGTGACAATGAAGGCCCCACCAGTGGCAATGGTACCGCCGGCTTACCTCTCGGGGTCATGGGAATACTCAAGCTCCGACAAGGACATGTACTCCCTAGGCGGAGACATTGAATCTACACAAGAAAATGGAGGTTCGTTACCGGCAGAGAACTACTGGGAGTACTATAACTGATAAAGATTTAAAGTTTATTTTGGAGATATAAATACTTTTAAATGAATTTAAAAATAAAGTAAACAATTCTAAAAAGATATTTACGTCAAAATGGCCAATAAAACTTAGTCAAAATTCTTCTTTCTTCAAAACGTGTTTTAATGTATAGTAAAAATCGTTTATAAATCTCGCGTTTAATAAGCACTTTGCTAAACATTCGATCTCCAGTAATGAAAAATGATTTGTTTAAAAAAATATTTCCCAACTAAGCGAACACTCCTCTACAAGACAACTTTTGTTACGGAACCAAAAGTGGTCGCTTAATATAGGCTTCACAATACATATGTGAGGGGTCGCTTAATAGCAGTAATAGCTTAATACAGGTTTCACTCTAAATATTTGTGGGGTCCCACCTCTGTAGCAAGAGCTGTCGGAAACGTAAGAAGTTGAGCTCCTCTTTGTTCGTAATACGATAAGGAAATATTACTGTTTTATATGAAGCTATGGACCCCAAACCCGTAAGTGTGCTACTGCTAGATAGAGAATTTCTTCCCAGTCTTCAACGGAAGTGAGTGGACTGCGACGACTGGGGTGGTGGTGCTAGAGGGCGTTTGCCGGCGGAGGTGTGGGGAGAGGGGATGAAACGGCGAAGTTGGCGTGGGCTCTGCACTGCTAATTCGTTTATTCAATTACCATTTATTCATTTTTTAAGACGTAAAATTAAAGTTCTTGATTTTATTCTTGTATATTGTCTGTTATTCATTCGTATGGAGGAGTTAATCCCTTTTTTAAGAGTTATTGTAATGAAATATAAAAACATTAATTAAATCACACGCCTGGTGTTGATTGAAGAAACTATGGAAAACTTGGAAAAGTTACCGATCAGGGCAGCCGGCCGCTAAAATTCCCCTCCAGACAGCGGTTGAGTTCGACCCAACTGAGAAGCTTGTGTCGAAAATCCTACCATCTTCGGGTTTCGAACCGTAGGACTTCCCGGTCGGCCCACACAAATGGCATCACACCAAGGTGGGCTCGATTATCATCTGAGCGGACGTCTTCCAAATGGAACACATTAGACCTCACATAAAATGCCGGTACCACATAAATTCAATCTGTCATTCAACGTTACATAAAATAACAGATGTAACAACATAACAAACCCTGAAGATGACAAGAAACACTGGTCGAAACATTGGCGCTAATATTTATTAGCGCCAACCATTAATTAAAATTCTTATTTATGAATTTTAATTAATGTTTTTTATATTTCATTACAATAACTGTCTTAAAATGGGGACTAATTCCCCAATACGTAAATTTATAATTTCACTGATTATGATATAAGGAAAAAGCACGCGCACATGTACTCCGCAATATATAGTAGGCTCACCTTACTACCGTGTGCAACATGTCATGATGCGTTATAGTCCAGAAATTCTGTTTGAAAATCACTTTATTTTGCATTAATAAACGTGTTACACAAGTATAGGCAAATCTGGTTCAGGGCATCGCTTGCCGTTTCTGCAGTGCCTCTGACCTGGACGTCCTGTGGTTCGAGACCTGAAGATAGTGGGATTTTCGACACAAGCTTCTCAGTTGGGTCGAATTCAGCCGCTATCTGGAGAAGAATTCTAGCGACCGGCTGCCCTGATCGGTAGTTTTCCATGGTTTCTCCAATCAACACCAGGCGAAAGTTGCGGAGAGCAGTACCCTAAGAAATGGGCCGCGGACCACACGTGATCTTTCCTTTCTCTTCCTCGTTCTCTCCTCTCTTCTTAATTACACAAACTTACAGTTACATGCACTACACGACCACACATGCCGGGAGAACGCTCGGGAGCTTAGACCTCGTCCCGCCTGGGGCGGGGCCACGCTAGTGTACCTGGTTGGAGAAAATCCCCACAAGCCGACGTGGGTCAGCGCGGATCTCGCCAACCAGAAGATCACCGCCATCTCCCACGATAAAAAAAACATGCAGTGCACTAGCGGGTCTAATGATCTCAGCAGTTGACGCGCCCAGAATCATTAATCAATGTTACATATGTGGCATTTGTCTCTATTTGTTGTGCACTGGTGTTAGGCAGGTACACGAAATCTCTTTCACAGCGTGAAAATATTACCAGCAAACACCAGTGCACGCCAGGCAGCCTAACACTTCAAGAACAAAATCGCTCACCGTTGCTTTTCCGAATTACTGTTTGTAACGAAAATAATGTTTTGGGAAAGAGGGTGCATTTTAATTTTTTCAACACTTCAATTGTTTCCCATTAATCGACGATAAATAATATCACCTAGCAAAATATATCAAAAAATTCTTTATAACATTTGTTGTTTTTTTAATTTATTTAAATGGATTTCGTAAAACCTAATTTCTGGGTAACATTATTCCTTAGAGTAATGACTAACTCTGTTGAAGAAGTGGCAATTTGTATAATTTCAGAGATAAAGACATTCCACATGGAAAAAATGTTTTGGACAGATTCACCTTAAAATCTCAATTTTTTTAGTCGTAACTAAGTATTAGTATCAATATTCTAAGGAACAGGATTCAGGAAAAGGGACGATGTGTATGTGAGATTTTCCACCACATGTTCATTGGCAAATAGCGATCATTTTCGATATTCCGCCTGCCTTAGAAGTTTGTAACATTTATTTTGAGTCACTCTGGAATGGCACATTTGTTTATTTCCGTGCGTATTTGTTTATTGAACGCGGGAGCTGTAGTGATGGCGTTGGGGGGGGGGCGCGGAAGGTCAGTGTCGGGGAACGACCGCCGCCAGCGCCACCTGGCCGCTCGATAACCTCCCTCGGGCAGCGCCGCCGCGGGTCCACGACCCTGCCCGCCGGCTGGGCTGGCAACCCTGGCCGCGGAGAAAGCGAGAGGCAGAGAGTGGCTGGGGCGAGAGGGCGGGGGCGGAGACGGGCCGGGAGAGGAGCAGCGCGGGCGGGGTGGTGGTGTAGGTCGTGGACGGGGTGTTGTCGGCGGAAAGGGGGTGGCGGGAAAGTAGGGTGAGGGCTGCTTGATGACGCAGGTTGAAGGGAGCTTAGTGGAGAAGCAAGGGGGTGGGTGATACTGTCTGTTTTGATGCGAGGAGGGTATTGCGGTAGTGATAGTATTGTTGGTTTAGTAGTGGGATGGATTGGAGGTGTGTTACTAATGAGTGTGCTATAGTGAATATCAAGCGAATGGTGTTGGAGAAATGATGAAATGAGTTGCAAGGGAAACGGCAGAACCTCGAGATTAATTGATTGATTGATTAGCGATTCCAGGCACGTCAACAGCTAAGGCATTAGCCCCGTAAGAATAGTGCATGTTTATGGCGGGGGGGGGGCAAGATAGTGAGACCCGGCGCCGACCTACATCGGTTTGCGGAGTTTACCTCAACAAAGTATCTCCTACCGTCGGGGCACTCTGGCAGCCGTGACAAGCGGTAAGCCCCGACAAGCCTGATATTGCACTGCACGTCTGGTGAGTGAGGGGATGCATAAGTAAGGTGAGAGGATAGGACAAGGAAGAGGAAGGAAAGAAGGGAAGGAAGGAAAACGCGCGATCCATGTCCCGTTTGTTAAAGTACGTCACCGGCATTCGCTAGGTGGTGATCGGAGAAACCAAGGAAGACTTCTAATCATAGCAGCCGGCCGCTAGAATTCTACTCCAGACAGAGGCTCAAATCGACCTAGCTATGTCACAAGTGTGAAAAATCCGCCGCCCTCGTTCTGGAACCCTAGGACCTCCCGGTCAGAGGCTCTGAACCGAAATCAGTTGATGCCTTGAGCAAACTTTGACGGTCTAAGGAGAGGAGGAGCGAATTGGAGGTGGTGGTGGTGTAGGTCATGGAGTGGGTGTTGACGGCGCGACGTTAAGGGATGGCGGAAAACATTTGAATGTAGGGTGACGGCTGCTTGACGGCGATGATGATGACTGCAGGTTTTTGGGGGTGGAGGGGCGCGGTGGTTGGTGATGTTGGCTGCGTTGATGGGGGAGGGTTTTGCATGTACTGATAGTATTTCTGGTCCAATGGTTTGGTGACATTGGTGGGGTGGTGCTAATGAGTATGCTGTAATGAATATGAAGCGAATGGTGATGGAGAAGTGATCAAATGAGTTGCAGGGGAAGCAGCAAATTCTCGAGAAAATTAGCCGAGTGTTTGCTCCAGAATGTACATGGAACGGGCGAGGTCTGGACCCGGACCCGAGCAGTGGACGGCGAAAACGGGAGATGTAGGCCTTGGGTGGCTAGGGGGTACGTTGGCGCGGAGGGGGCGGGGCAGGGCGGAGCGGGGGCGGGGCTGGGCGGGGCGGGGGCGGCGCAGGCGCCGTGCGCGGCAGCGCACATGGATGACGCACGGCGGGGAAACAGTCCCGAAGCGCTAGGAAACATTCGCAAAACAATCATTGGCTGGGTTTTGTTTCTAAAGAGTTTGCTCTCCATCTTTACGCATTGTAAGATCATTATGTGAGATTTCTTAAATAACTTTCTTTCTTGAAACACTTACAATGACGTGACACAATTATGTTGATTGTAAACACTACCTAATATTGACAGCATTTGTTGAACTTGTTTAGGAAAATCTTTGGATAAAATATTATCAAAGTGTTCGATTATTCATCCACTGAAACCACTGAACCACGACCAATTCACCCACTGTATTCATAGAATGGTTTTTAAAATCGATATAGTTAATTTTCCAATTATGATGTTTAAATGTATATAACAATATGTTATTTAAGAAACCTCATATATCTTTCTTATAATATATCTTTCAGTGCCTGAAGATAGAGAGTACCTACCCTAAACGTTGGGATAAATTTTAAAAATGTGTAATGAAAGAATATTAAATAAAATAAATGTTTAATATGCGTGATTAAAATGTGCCTCAAATTTATTTGGCTTCCAATAAAAACATTAAATATCAGACTAAATCACGGGTAGAGTTTATCTGAGAGACAGCATTGCCGCTCATTCTGCAGCGACTCTGGCCGGGAGGATCACAGGGTTCGAGTCCCGACGGTGGCAGGATTTGCGACACTAGCTACATCGCTAGATCGAATTCAACCCTTGAAAGATAATTCTGGCCGGCTGCTCCCTAGTACCGTATCAAAGGGGCCACGACCGCGCGCAATATTATTTTATTTATTTAATATATATTTTATTTTGCAATTTGTTTGTACACAAACATTTGGCACAATTGCATAAATTATCTGTAAATTAGTACTTGAGAGGAGTAAAGTCCATTGACCGTACTCCACTAATGTTACATCTATATCTATGTCTATATCTATATCTATACTAATATATAAAGACAGAACTACCTTGGATTACAGCGCGATAATCTCTGAATCTACTGAACGAATACCGATGAAACTTTTGTGATAGCTTCCTTTAACTGTCTGGTGTACTATAGACTATGTTTTGTACCATAAACCTTAATATATTTACAAAATAATTGTTCGGGCCCACAGCAAAGCAGAAATAAATACGTTTATTTCACAAGCAAGGCAGAACAGTTGAATTGCGTAATCGGCAGAGCGCGGCCGTTGAGCCGGTGAAATCACGTATCGCCCTCACATCCGCTGTTCCGCGAATTCTCCAACGGACGGGCGCACGTGTGCGCCTGGCCATCTCGCCCACCCAGCTCGGTCCGTTGCAGGAGCAACGGACAAAAACCGCCAGATCATTCCAAATCTAGATCAAATGGCGAATGGTAATTGGCCATCGCCATCCCCACCTCTGCCGCGCGTGAGAGCCCTTTCCTAACGTCTCTGCCCCAACCGAATTCGGCTTAACCGACTTCGGTAGTTCGCATAAAGACACCGTGCAAGATAGTCGCGTGTGTTCAGGGCTCCACGCAGTAGCGTGTAAAGAATGTATAATCGTGCAAATGAGCTGCATACGGCTCGCACATAAATTGTTTAATCGTGGCAGTGCACGCTTTAATTGTGTCTGTCGCTCTTGCGTGGATTTGCGCCCGCAATTTTGGTTGAACTATGTAACTCGCAGCTGCTCTGGTCGGCACAAGGTAGCCACGGCGGTCCACGGAGTCACCACAATAACTATGCTTGGACAGGTGTATTAATGCACCAAGGCAAAATTTCATGCTAATACTGTGCTTCTTGTGCATTTACTGTATTAATACTGTGCATTTACTTATTAAATATTGTTTGTGCTGGAAATTTGCTCGTGTATGCATCCTGCACTCCTGCGCCAATCCGAAGAGCTATCAAAGGGTTTCGGGACTACTGTACTTTATCACTACAGTCCATTCATACAGTCCATGAACATTAAGTGTATAGTAGCCCCGAACAATAATTACTTTTCTGGACATTTTTAGCCTAGCGTTACATCACAGATTCGAGAGTGCATCAATGTCAATAGTTTTGCTGCGCGCCACCAGAAGACGACGTCTGAAATCTATAACTGATTTCATCAATGTAAAGAATTGTGTATTTAGGGGACTGTTTGTTTATTTTTCACAGTCAGTTGTCTAACCCTAAATATTTGTTTTAGTATAATAGTAATAGTTTTTTCCGCTTTATTTAGAAAAGTACCTTGAATATTGGTTTTAATTGCGTGTTGACGTGAGTGCATTAAGTGTACAAGAGACTAAATGCTTGGAAGATATCATTTTCTGATGAATGTGGTTAACATTGCCGTAAAAAGATATGAATGCACATATCTTTAGTTGTAGTAAATTAAGCATAATTATTACGAATTTAGAGGTTTAGGCGAGCGACAGTGCGATTTACATGTTATTCTGAAACTGACGGAGGGATGCATGCTTCAGAGAAGTGTTTTAATATAGTAGAGAGTGCTGATAGTATAGAGTACCTTTTGGTGTTGAAGGAACGATTAAATTGATAACAGTTCGGCAATAATACAATTTTTAGTAAAACGTCAGTACAATTAAAGTAAAACAGTATTGGTAAATGGGTATTTGGAGGAATTTAATGTGTGACAACGGTGTTTTTGAAGGTTGTTATTTTGAATAACAGAAAAAGTGTTGTCAAGCCGGGATCCACTGTGATCTCGTATTTTTGGAGATATTATAATCGCATAAGTGGTTAACGGTTCATTTTGGTCAGCCACAATTTATCAAGGATTCTAAAAAAAAGCAAAGCTAAGCAAAAATCGTCTTCGTACGACATTCTGCTACAACCCAATCCTTAATATTGATAGATCTATAGGTCTCACTCTGTTCTTTGATTCCAATCAGCCCTTCAAATTTTTTGTCTGACTCTTCATCCCTGTCAATTTCTCTTAAGACCTTCATGTACGTATCCTCATTGATTTCCTCTAAGGGTGAAAATACTTCTCTGCCTGTAGTGCTAGAATTTGATGAAGCAATTTTCCTTCCTGCGAAGAATCGAAAAGTTTCATCTTTCAGTTGCTGCGTTATTCGTAATGTTGCAGGGACCTGGAAGTGATATCGACCCATCAGTTTGAAAGTGTACAACACGCGAGCCGTGGACCTAAATTCTAACATAATATTTAAATTATTAAATATTGTTTCATGATATATTTAATGCGTTTTCGTTCCATAGAAAACTATTGTTGAACAGACACGTAAATATTACCACCTCCGAGCAGTTTCTTTACAGATTCCCGTGCGTATTATGTACGTGTCGTATTGTTAAAACAAAAAAAATATTATTTTTAAGTTGGCTGCGTGATAATTTTTAGCGCATCAAAGTAGCATCGTCACCCCTATCTCATTACCCCCATCAATCGTATCATATTAACCCCAAAAATTTGAGTTTCAGGATGAAAATTTCAGTTTCATGACAGGATTAATATTTTTGAAATCTTTTAACGCAGAAAAATATATTGATTTTTCCTAAATGATTACATATTTTCAAAAACATACCATCAAAAATGACGAAGTAACATCAAACATTTCACACCTCGACGGCAAAGTTTTGTCTGAAAAAATAAGTCATTTCTGTTTTGAATTGTTTTGAGCAAATATTGTAAGATTTTGTCTGAAAAAATAAGTCATTTCTGTTTTGAATTGTTTTGAGCAAATATTGTAAGATTATGAGTGCTTGCTATACGCCATTAATAATAGAATATATTTCCTATTATTTGCAATATTTTGCTAATTTTGGATATAAATAATGTAATGTTTTCTCTTCCCCTCTTAATTATTTATATAATATTTTAAATTCGCCCCTATTTATCGACGCAATAATTTGGGTGGCTAGCTCAGTAATGCGTCCACAGAAGTTTTCATGACTTTACCATACTTACTCTCAGGGTTCTCTTTCTGGTATCGTGGGCTGAAAAATACTGCTTGTACAAGATTCCGGTTGGTAATTCTTATATTTACGAGCAAATAAAAAAATGAAAAGAATGATTTTATGAACTATTTCTATTCCAATTATTGACAACAATCGTATTTCTCTGTAACATCGGCGACATACTCTCTTTTCCAAAATTGTTTAATTTACTTTTTTTCCCAAATTCAGATTTTAATAATTTCTTTTAGATGGCCATGAACTAACTTGAAAAACAATTTCTTTAACCTTAAGTTTAACTTAAATTTAAAGACATTCTTGGGCCTTGAACAACAACATCTTTGACGAATTTAGTTCTTATTTCCTCACGATTATACTTCGCTGTTGACAGGCTGTACTGCACTCTTGACCGTCGTCTGCTGCGACCATTCGCAATAAGTTACCATTACTCGTTTAGGCTGCAAAGTCCATCTCTGCTCCATTCACCTACAAAAATTACGTAATTTAAGTATTCCACTAATAATTCGTATCTCCTCTGAATATTTTCACTTTCAATCGCGTCACCCTAGCATCTCACTTCTACCAATAATATTTATGAATCTACCTCTCTTTTATTTTCATTCTTGGTTTGTTCTTTCTGGATATTCAACCTTCCCTTGTTACTTGTCAAAACAAGTCAACGACTGTCATTTATTTTTATAACAATGTCTCTGTATACGTGCATTGTTCTAATACAATATTAATTAAATAATATAATTTGTCGTGTTCTTATACAAACACGTTACATAATGGCGCATCTTTATTACTTTCCTCGTCAATGTTTATTTATGAAGTACACGCACATGTCGGAATTGTTCTGATGTACTTCAATAAGAGTAACAATTCTTAACGTGTATCACATTGGCCCCAGTTTTTTGCTGTTTCATATTAACCCCGACTGACCCTAATTGAATACGCAGTATATGGGAAAAGTAGGTGAGAAATTGTCTTTCGCATAGATTTAATCAATATTATATTTGCTTCAAAGCGATTTGATTGTGAAAGGACACGTAAATCAATATACATTACCTAAACAAGCTTACTTCTCCACTGTATCGATCGTATCGATCTCAATACGTTTGTCGCCTCGACCGTCCCTCCCCAGCACATCTACCTTCAGTAAATGCAATGGGATGGTTGCGGAGTATTTAAAGGCATCCTTACTCATGAATGGTGGGCGGATTTTTTTTAAACATTTTTTCCTTGCTTCCAAAGTTCATATGAGTTTTTCCGAATCGTTACGATGAGAGTGTGATATTTTATTTTTCGCCCAAAAAATGAAATGAGACTCGAGTACCTACCTACAAAATTCTAAAGGGCTTTCATTTTTAAAAAATTGCTGTAATTTGTTGATTTCTTTAATTGATATTAAATGAGAAACAGAAATGCGTTGAGACGTTATCCCGTCAGCCACACTTAACAAGTCTGAACCAGACGACCCGCACGTGGAAGCCGGAAATGTTCAACACTTGCGAGGAGAATCGATGTTCGAAAACTTTCACGTGCTCGAAGGTTCGTATTTATGAACGCCGCAATTGCGGCAAGCCCTTCGTGTTGTCATTCAACCCGATCAAAATACTTGTACAAAATTATATTTTTTGTAATATTTTGTAGTTTTGCATATCGTATGTTCTGTTGAAATTTTGTGTATTTAATTTTTTGCACAGATAATAGTATGCACTCTTTAATCATAACATTAGTTCAGTCATTCTTCCAGATAATTGTAATATATTGGCAATATTGAATTGGAGTGTCCAACCAAATCGTGAAATTACCTCTCCTTATAATTTTTACTGTGATAAATATACTGCTTTGCCTCATCAAAAATCCTGAAACATACACTAAAACTTAAAACTTAATTTTTGACACAATAATGAAAACAAAATGTGGAATGATAATATTGAATAAGAAGGATGGGGCATTTTTCGTTCGAATATGTCTTGAATCGTCTAGGCTAAATTACAATTTGCTTTGAGCTCAAGAAAAATGACAAATATTAAAATTACCATTTTTGGTAAAAAAAGATTCTAATTTATCTCTAATGATTTCTATACATTTGTGAATGGTAACTTTATCTATAATACATAATGAATTTTATACTAAATCCTAATTCTTAATTTCCAAAGATGTCAAATGGACGTTTTTGAAAAAAGTTTCTTGCACTTTGCTAATTTCAAACCATCTAGTGAGATTACTCAAAGCAGGTGCATTAATCTCGTGCGCATTCCTTTCAACCGTGTGAAATTAGGAACAGCAGATGAATGGATCGTTTTGAAAAATTGATAATGCCAGGTTTGTGCGTTATTCAAACTACCCTACGAGTCTAGTAAAAAAATGTTACTGGGATTTGCCATATACGACTGTTTAAAAATGTAATTCGCCCGATTTTTACCGATCTCTCAAACTACTGGTGGAGACTAGTAACACCAGATGTTTAAATCAATTGCACCGTTTTGGAAACATGGATTTCGCCAGGTTCTTGCGCCGTTTAAACCACCGCGCGAAATCAGAAAATCAGGTGGTTGACTTATGTAAATTGGATTTGGAGAAATGGATTTCGCCCCGTTTTTGTGTCGTCCAGACTACTGTACTCCGTGGTAGTGGTGCTTTGACAGTTGCCATGACAACGTGGACACGGCGCCGCGGAGAGGACGCTGCGGCGACTGGCCTGCTCGCAGCCCGTGATGTGGATGTTTTTATCACGAACAGCTAAAGCTAACTGATTATTTCGACCAATAGTGTTCATTACCTTCCGTTCCTGCTGGTCTCGTGGTCCGTAAAGAGTAATCTACACTTTCCGATGATTCTTTCTTTCTGATGAGTATTTGGAAAGAATATTAATTCTCAGTAATATTAATTCTCATGTAAATATATTAATGTAGAAATTATTTTATATATTTAATCATTTTTCACCAATGATACCCTTATTAGCAAAGTGCAATAATGCGTATAAATTCAGGTCCAATAAATTTTAAACTTGAATTTTTAAGTATTTCTAAAATATACGAAAGACATATCAATCCGCAAAAAATCTTTTTACAAAGTATGTGTAGGAATTCGTGAACAGATATAACACCTTTAAAAATCGTTGAATAAATACTTTTATTTTAATTCAAAAATATTTATATTTAAACAAACCTTGATATGTTTTGTGTTTACATAAAAGTAACAAAACTTCATTTTCTCGGAGACATTGACAGCCTCCATTGACACAACTCATCCACAACTTCAGTTCAAAAGTCTTGGTCATGAGACAAAACAATCCTAATGAATTAAAGCATAAGAGGGGAATTATTCTCTTGAATTATGTTGCCTTGAAGAGATTCAAAAGAAAGACTGTGAATTCTAAATTCACAAATAGCCCAGCCATTTATTATAACCATTTTTTTGTTTCTATCTTCAGTTTTTGTCTTTTCCCAATCCTGTATTAGTGTCAGCCGTGGCAAATAAGCCTTTTTTCGAGCAGTTCTATCATCACACTCTTGCTCCTCCAAATAGCACTATTTTCTACTTAACAGTTCACGATTGATCAATATGCTTGGCACACTTTAAAAAATTAGTACAATTCCTTATCTTCCGGTACGCCAGTCCTTTCGTTTTTCCATTGTCTTGACTCCTTGTTTTTCAGCTTTACTTCCGTTTATGAATACTCGGTGAGAAATTATCTTCTATTCGCCGTCCATCCTTTTCTCCTTCTTCATGTTAGTAGTCCTAACCATCATCTTCTATGTCGTTGTCCTCGTCGTTATCGTAGTTTGTGGTAGTAGTAGAAGTACGTCTTAGTCCTTCATATCCTCCCATTCTCCATCACTGGTAGAATCGTCGTCGTCGTATGCAAATGAAATGTGAAATAATATGAATAAACTGCGAAAAATTGTATAATTTCTGACTTTATGAAATATTATCCAATACCAAAATAAAATTGCCTTGAAAATATTAAGACACACAAAATTATCCTTACTACTTTGTGCGTATTGTAAAAGCACTCGCAAAATTGACTTGACTTGATCACTTTATAAAGTGATCGTTATCGTAAGTAAGCCCTACTGTTAAAGTTCTTCTTTTGCTTTAAATAAATGTTGGATAATTGCGGTTTGTCACATATCACGGTCTCGATGACATCTCCATCAACTGCAAACATTTGTACCGGCACCTGACGCTTTCACAGGTATTAATAAACATCTAAATAACCATTGGAATACTTGAAAACTAAACAACATTAGTACACCTCGCTCATTCCACTTTCTTTGAACAGTCACATGTCTATTCCCTACGTTTTCAAGAAACAATATTACAAAAAAGAAAAATGACTTTTTGTTTTCTTTTTTAGAATTAAATACTTATGCAATTACAGCTTAATGCTGTCTTTAATGTCTGTAAAACCAATATACACCACTGTTGTTATTAAAATCATGTCACAACAATTACGCGTAATTAACAGAAATCGCGAGTGCGACGCGGAATGCCATCGTTGCATTCCAATCTGATGTTCCCTGAAGGCTAGCAATTTTTATTTCGTGTATTTCAAATAGGTTTTAAATAATTTCTAAAAGATGAATTTGTAAACGTATAAAAAAGATATAATATAAGAAACGAAGAAATATAAAATAATTCACACATTCTAATTTACATCCAACTGCCTCAAAATACTTCTAAAATTTCACAAAACGCAAAAGCCGACTTTGTATGTAGCCAAAATACACAAAAAATACTCACATTTTCAAAAATTCAACATTATCTTATTCGTATATATGTTTTTTATGAACACATTTCATTAAGAAAAAATGTATCTTCACAATTGTAGTTGTAGGAAGACGCCTAAAATGTTTTAACTTTTGTAAATTTTCTTAAAATCATGTATTTCAACGAACATGAGACCTGTACCTGAGTAGTGCGAACTACAGCCCTGAAGAAGACCGCGAAATGGCGGTCGAAACGTCGGCACCTCAGCCTTCGACGCGGTCTCGCCCGAACAGCCCAGATCATGACCCTGGCCGCGGAAGCCTACGACATCGTGTATGTAGCAGTCCGTCATGTTTTCTCGGATTGCTATTTCAATTTACAAGCTACGGTTCGAATTGCGCATCTCATTGGTGGCCCCCACTCCTAGAATGGGTCTCATACCCACCCTTCTTAGCTTCCTGGATTTGCAGTCGAGTGGCTTGCGCGAAACTGCAAACTACTGTGCAAGCTTGATCATCAACAATTCATTGTGAGAGTCTGCATATCTTGAATAGTTTTATCAATGGTTCTTGCAACATCTATGCCTTTCTTCACATTCTTTCGGGTAGATTTAATGACCAGCCACATAAATAGGTTATTTTGATATCCTTTTGATGACCACTTACTTTCATATTCAGAATATTCCATTGAGCCAGGAGGCTTCAATTTCACTGAGTCCTCTCCTTCCTTCTATGCATGAAACTTAATGCCAGTGTTCATTAACCCTTCAGTGGTCGCGTCAATTACTATTTTAATCAACAGTGGCGTACAATCAAAGTACAACAGTGGCGAAAAGTTAACCAGAAGGGGATTTCTAAAGGATCTTGCTTTGTCCTTTATGAAACCAGAAATGAAAAGAAAGTTCGAGAAAAGAGCTGTGCCGACAGCAATAAGAAGACGCGAGAGACTTCTGGGAATCCGAGAAGGGACCGAGGGTTCATCGGGGTCACCAAAGCGCAACGTGGAATGGTGTTATTTCTGTGGACGTTAACGAAACAGGTTCACTCGATAGTACTGCAAAAATTGTTTCCAGTGTGTGTAGCACATTCAGAAAATCTGTGATATATTCATCTGATTTTGATATTGAAACACATTTATAATAGAGGCTCAAAATGTTTAAACAATTTTGTCAAATCGCTTTATATAATAATCGTAATGCAAACAATAACAATTACACAACACATATATAGCACAAGAATTTTCAAAAACAAATATCTATTCATGCATTTTTGTGTAGTATTTCATATAATTTGTAATATGTCAACGTTCTAATAAATTATTTAGTTTTTTGTAAGTGCTCAGTGTTTTAGATACCAGTACACGTCCATATTTGAACTATAAGAGGATTGGTTTGTAAAATATTGTAAATCAGAGTTTTTTAAATGGATTACAGTTGTAATCCACATTTTCTGGTATTGTTAAGAGAAACCACGGGAAACTACCAACCAAAGATGCCTGCCGCAAGAATTCTCCTCCAGACAGAGACTGAACTCGACCTAGCTATCTAGTTAGAGTATAAATTCCTGCCACCATTGGGTCTCGAATCCTAACATACCCCAGTCACAGTCGCAGTGGAGACAACGACAATGCTGGCTCATAGCTAAACTCAGCCGGACTTTATCTTGCATTTATTTGTAAGTCATAGTGAATTGTTCGCACTAGTAGTTGATATCTATCTTAAAAACGTGGTCTCCGAAGCCGCAACCTTGGGTTTACCTGGTCTGAGCTCCTGCGCGACAGACCAGTCGTTAAAATCCTGCCCTCAAAAGATTGTTGCGGTGTTGGTTTCGCATTTCGCTTGGAACATCCCACCTCTTTTAACAGCGCTAGGTGGCCGCTGAATGGCTGCAGTTTTTTTCTTCGCTTCTTGGAAGCGATACGCCGCGAGCGGCGCCCTATGGGTCGCATCCAGCAAAAAGGGGGCCGACTGAGGTGTCTCCGTGGGATGACCGTGAGATGGACCCGTTTCCGCGTCTCCAACTGGGAGGTCTTAGGATTCGAGTCCCAATGGGGAGTCGATTTTCGACAATAGGAGCTGTTGTCTGGAGGAGAATTCTAGAGGCCGGCTGCTCCGAAAAGTAGTTTTCCGAGGTTTCTCCGATCAACACCAGACGAATGCCGGAGCAGTACCCTATCAAACGGGCCATAGACCGCGCGCAATCTTTCCTCCCTTTTTCTTGTCCTTCCATCACCCCTTTCTTACACACACCAACGCAGCAACTAACACCTGCAAGTTTACTATTTAATTTCGCGTCTTCTGTGTATCGTAAGACCTCTTTTTCCACTTTATATTGTTTTCGATAATAAAGAGTCAAAACATTAGGAACGTATTTCGTCTCCGACGCATAGATTACACAGAAAAGAATCGTTTTACTTTTCGGAATTCTGCTACGAATCTATGTGTCTGCTTAACGCGAAAAAAAAAGCTCCTCTGCGAACTATCCTCCAGTACAAAAGTGCTACCATACTTGGCAGCTGTGGTATTGCCATTCCCATTGTGAGAAAAGAACAATAGTTCTTTTCACACAAAGAACATCAAAAAAGTTGTTCCATAACGCTAGACGCGAATAGAAAGTGGTGGACGGCCTCTTCTTTGAAGCGTGGCCGTTGCATGACGTCAGCTGTCTTCTAAGTAGAGACACACTGAGTTTGAGACTTAGTCGGTAGGTACAGTACGAGAATAGGCAGAATATCACAATCAAATATTTGCATTTTTCAGAAAACATTGAAACTGTTCTTTCGTTTTTATATTTTAATGCCTGTGTGTCTAACTAAACCAATGACAGCGGTCACAGTCTGCTTAGTTTTCTCTCAATTCCTACACTCAGATGAAATTAGTAAATTATTCCAACCGGTGCCATGAGCTGCACCCCGCGAGCCACAGTGGCGTTTTCGATTGCCGCGCAGCATCCTCAATGATATTTTTATGTTTATTTGTTTGTTTATGTGTTGTTTTCATTTTGCTAAACAAACAACTATTTCATCGATTTTGTTTTTCCCGAGGTATTGGGTGTCTAACAAAACCACCGATAAGTCTCTCGTCTCTCGCCATAGACTGTTTAGTTTTCTTTCAATTTCCGCGTACACTGGAAATTAGTCGTATAAACTAGCGTACCCGAGAGAGAACTCCCGCTTGTTAAACTTCACCCTCTTCCGTATCCTTCCATTTCCATATTAAGAGGGGAAATTGTCAACGAAAAGTATTTATTTCTTTAAAAACGTGTTAATTAACTTCCAAGAGTACTTAAAGAATATAAAAAACGATTCATTTGATTTTTGAGACAAATTTTCAATAAAGGTTTATTTAGTATTGATATATGCTCTGGGAATACAAAATTCACAAAACTTCCTTAGAAACAACATTTGAAGTAATTCGGCAAACTTCCTTGAGAGTTTGCTTTCCTTGATAGTTACAAAAATATTAAAAAAGCCCTTGAGAAAGCTACATAAAGTTATCCGTGTGAAAATACAGGATCAAAGAAGTATAACCTTGGTCTTTGCAAATTATTTAACTTTAAAAACTTTATTAAGGAACAGAGGAACCCGTGCAATTCAGTCCCATAAAATTTCAATTATTAAATTTCACATACAGTTCAGATTCTGCGAGTTTCTGAACAGGTTGGGTAGTATCGAGAAGTACCGGACCAGCAAAAATGTAATGGAATGTCCAAGAAGATTTCATTCTGTGGATCATCCTATGGATTAGAGTGTGAGGAACATTTCTTTTGAGCCTTTGGTCTCAAAATTCTAGACCTTAAGACCCTAGAACGCTTCGTTTACAAGTTATTTAACGAAATGGATTTTAAACCGCGTTGCCCGAATGTTGCGGGTTTTATTTGACATACCTAGATGGTTTTTTTAGTCTTTCATATTTTTTAAGTGAACGTCAATTCGTCACGTCATCGCAAAATTATTCCTCTAGAGACCTCATTTATTAAGATTGGTTGCATGTAAGGGCCACAAACATCATCTATACTATTAAAATAATATAGGAGAGAATATCGGATGCGTCGTTTCAGAACGCATAGTTCGCATTGTCCGATTTTGACCGCGTTTCGTGTATCGCGACCCACAGTCACCTACGGATCGGTGGCGAGCAGGAGGGCAGGGTAGGGTAAAGCAGGCTAGTGGCCTCAGCGGTTGGCAGGGCAACGGGCAGCCCCAGCTCTGCTCCAACACACACACACACACACACACACACACACACACACACACGCACGCACAAACGCCCGCACGGAAGGATTCTCACTGGAAGGAGCAACGTCAGAGAACACAGTCTCTGCCGCAGCGTATTCTCAGAGGACGGAACTGGCGTTCCCCAGGGACATCAACAGGGCTTCATTTGATGATAATATTTAATGATCAGGAATAAAAATCTTATAAAAGACAATCACTTTACTTTTAATTCATGTTATTTGGTACATTTTTCCACATTTCGGACGTTTAGATTTCAGGCCCTCTTCAAAACATACAAAATTATCATTAAACAAAATTGCTGCAGTCTGGGGACGGGAAACCTAGGGGAGAAAGTGTCGACGTGTGGGGACGTGTGTCGACGTGTGTACAGAGTAGAAACTACAAAAAAAAATATTTTATATTGATATTCGGCAAGTACATGAAATTGCCGTATTTACCTTGAAAATGTAAGTTAAAGGGTGTTGTGCAAGGGGAACTGATAGATCGCGCATGGTCTATGACCTTCTTGTTACAGTACTGCTCTAGCATTTTTTCTGGGACACGAATTCCTTTCCCGTAATCTACAAAATGATATTTTTTCAGACGTTCTGTTGCATTTTGGAAGTCCCCACCCCCACCCTCATTGCGCATAAAGGGTTGTTAAAAACGATGAAGAATCTTCCATTCTGAAGAATCTTCTTTTTATAATCTGAATTTCAAATATTACAAATGATTTTAAAAAATGCAACGCTCTTCAATTCCATTTAATGATAGATATCTTTTTCATAATGAAATCTCCTGTTTAAAGTTAGATCTTTAAATAATATCACATTCAATATCTTGATGAAATGAGTAATTTTCGCGAAATTTGAAGTAAAATCATTACTTTGTTTTAGAAAACATTTCCAATATTTTCTCAAAAATTGCTTCAATATGTTTCTTAATTTTTTACTCGAATAAAGCAATCTTCACATATTAGGAAGTCATTGGTACGATTCTCTCCTAATTGCTTAAAACTTAACTCTCTTTTTAATGCCTCGATACAATTGATTGTTTGCTAATAGTCAGCTAATGAAGTGAATAAGTCCATTGCTTTACAGAATCGATGTAACTAGGTTCGAACCTCTGACCGCACAAATGGTATTTGCGGGTTAGAAACGCTTTTTCGTCTTTAACTGGTATTGTAATGCGCCGCCCGAGGTGCCCTGATATTATGCGCAACACCACGGCACAACACTTTTGATAGGTCCAAGGTACAACATATTGACACATTGAAGTGCGTGTCTTTTTGCCACTTTGAGGTAACGAACTTTATTTCAAGCACGTTGTTCTGCCCTTAAAACAGTACGGAATCAAGAATTGCTTTCATTTCAAATGTGATCTTACAAATTTTTTCTCTAGAATTAAGAGAAACTAGTGAAGAATACTGACTTTTGACAGGTGATTTTCTTTTATATCAATTATTCTCATTGCTTCCCATATATTTTATTCTTGGAGCACTCGTACGCATTCTGGAGGTCTACAAATGTCACATAAATATTCACATTTCTGCTTTTATGTTTATTACTTGTCTTATACAGTGGAAGGTATCTAGGCATGATTGTCCTTGTGTAAAACTACTCTGCTCTTCACTCAATATACCGTATTTGCCTGTGTATAAGACACACTATTTTCCTTCAGAAAATCTCCAAAAAACAGGATGCGTCTCATACAACGGATGGGATTTTTTTGTAACTGTTTTATGTTGTTTTTTATTATTATTTATTTCCTGTTCAATTTTATACAAATTTTTCAGGATGATTGAAGAGATTATGTTAATACAACTTTTTTGGAGATGCCATAAATTTAAATCATAATTACTGCTAATTATGATTATGTTTCAATAAAACATGAAATAAAACTCCCGTTTGAATTAGTATTTAATAATGTTTATTATTATAAGTTTTGAGTTTTAAGAGAAAGAATTACTTTGAAAAGATTTAAAAATTTATTTACGAAGAGTGAAATATATCTTTGGGGAAGCGGGAACGAATACCGGTACTGTCGTATTAGGAACTCTATAGCTCCCTTCCGTTAATCCCAAGAGAGATATCGTAAAGTTATCACAATGACAGCAGAAAGGAGCTGTTTGTCTTGCCTCCGCAGGGTCGCCACGTGCTCATGGCGACACAAAGCCGACCAATTAAAAGCTCTGAAAGATAGGTTGATCAGGGAAGGGGTTGTTCGGGTACCTACCCACGCCGAGCTCAGTGGAAACTTTGAGAATCTATAGAAATGACCAATGAAATCCAAAATTCCACACACGTGACGAGGTTTTGAAACATAATAGAAGAGAGGAGATAGGAAATGAGGGGGCGGACGAGAGAAGAACGAAAAAAACACTTGCAAAAAGGCACTCGCGAGAGATGGAGGTTGTTTTGGTGAGAAGATTAGCGGTAGGCGACCGTCCGTCAGCAATTTAAAATCCGGAATTCGTCCGCATAACGAATTTCAGTTGAGTCGCTCTCTGTCTTGTTTTGAGGCACACTAACTTGTGCAACTGCCATTTTACTTCGGAGATCTACTGTTTGAAAAAGTTGTTTTCATTTCTTTTACGGCTAACTCCATGAAATCAGCGAAAAATTCTTTAAAAGTGACGGAAAAAGGTAAAAATTTCTTATTAGTGGAAATTAAAGAAAAATGCCAAAAAGGCATATAAAAATCAGTCATTTCCGTTTGTCATAAGATGAAATTAATGTCTATACTAAAATACATTGTTGTAAAATGAAAAGACATTTCATTATAATCCGCCCCCCACTTATCACCTGTTTATTTCTTTACGATGTACAGGCAATTTTTAACTTCTCAACAATGCTGGTTACAACGTAAACGTACGCTTTTTTCTGAATTCATGGGTTTTTATGGGAATGATGGAACTAGCAATAGTATTCATATTTTGGATACTTATTCATTGTCACTAACTCGACAGAACAACGCTTGTGATTCTTGGATATGTTTGTTTACAAAACTTACTCGTTATACCTGAGAAAGGAGGCTGCGACCTGAGCCAGCGAGAACCTAGCAATATCAGTTGTTTATAAATGAACCCAAGAGGAGAGTTTCGTCAGAACCCTTCCATTGGCGACCGTATGCTCGGCGACCGTGTGCATTTCATAACATCACAAATCGTACGCTGGCTTCACGTTTGGACATCGAGTTCATGACATTGAAATTCCATGGGGCGAACGAGCATGGGGCGGGCGGACACGCGGACGGTCTACGCGATCCGGTCAAAATATTTTTTTTTAATGTTATTGTGACATCATAGCATTTTTTTCGCTCCTCGGGGCACGCGGCCGCCGGGGCGAGAAACTGGTACTGTTGGCACATTTTGGCGTCCTGTTCGTGTAAAAATACGTTTGCTTTGTATAATTTACTTCGGGTCTTTCAACAACTTTGGTCCGCTAAGCAGCATATTGATGAATATTTGTGTGACATTAATATCTGTATCAAATGAGTCAAAAATGTTGTAATGCCAAAGAGGAGTGGAAGGTTTGAGGCATCGTTACGCTGCTTTACATAGGGGAAGACGGTATTACTTAAATGTGACGTGACATTGATATACAATTTATTAACATTAGCTGAAATATCTCCTTATTTAACCTAATACTAAAGCATAATATAAAGTAATATATTTGTTTTAAAAACAAATTAGTTATTAAGTGTAAATTGTTACAATAAATGGTAATTATTTTCAATCAATTTTTTATTGTCGGGGTAGAAGAATTATGATTAGCGGGAGACTTCCGCTGCCGTAATAAAATTACTATATCTTCATTAATTTTTTAATACAAACCAAACATTTTGTGAACTATCCGTTACAAACCATTACGCCTGGTTTCATATTTATTTACGGTGCTAATGACGGGAATTGTGACAGTGTTAGTGCAAAGCAATCGCTGGCTCATTAAAATGATTGAATCTTAAATAATTTTATAGTACAAACGTATGATTTGATCGAACAATCCGGTACAAAACAGGTACAATCGATTAATAATGGTTTCACAATTTTTTACGGTGACGGTGATGCCCTTGGTTGTATTGCGATCTAAAAATCGCTCTATGTTAACCAATGTTCTGGTACAAACGCATATTTCCGTAGAACAATCCGGTACAATGCAGGTACAATCGATTAAGAATTATTGTTTGACAATTTTGTACTGTCAAGGTTATACGTTAGGTGTTATTGTTGGGGTGAGCGTCCCGCGGTACCCATAAAATGGCTGTATCTTCAACACTTTTTCTGGTACAAACGAAAATTTTGGTGGAACAATCCGGTACAGAGGAGGTACAATCAATTTGCAATGTTTCCAACTTTTTTTACGATGGTGGCGGTGCCAGCGTGAAGTGGGCACCACCACAATTGAAAGTGCTGTATCTTTTAAGTGGCTTTGGTACAAACGAATGTTAAATGATCACAGGTATTGTCATTGCCAACAATGTTATTTATTTCAACAAGAGCAGCTTTCGATGGCTTAGCCATCATCATCAGTTTCTGCTCTCTGGAAGCCACCAAACGACTACACCACAAAACCAACCAACTAACGAATGTTATTGTGGAAGAAACGGGTACAAACGAGGTGCAAACGAATGGTAATTGTTTAAATGGTTTTCGCTTTGGTGGTGATGTCAACGTCACGGACATCTCCAGAGCGGGTGGGCAAGAGCTCCTGACCACACAAAACACGCATGTTTACCAACAGTCCTGATCCAGAGCATGATTTACGAGACGTGGGTTATCAGTACTGACAAGGAACTCTTACTCTACTGACAATAGTTCTTGGATACCAGATTTTTCACGTGCACTGTGTGTATTGTGTTGAGTGTTGTTGCTGAAGTGCTGAGTTTTTCTTGAAACTGCATTTAAAGAGTATAAAATGTATTCTCACAAAGAAAAACCGTAGTTTTTCGAAACTAAAGCGATAAATAGAATCCAACAATTTTCGTGCGATAAGATGCGACATCGCGAGCTCGTTTGTAGAAATTAATGAGTTACATGAGGTAGAAAATGATGAGTGAAAACTCGCAATGTCCTATGAAAAGTTTCAAAAACTCTAGATCTTTAATACTTAGAAGATAACGGGAAGTCAACCTCTAATCAAACAATTAGGTATATTGTTAATTTTCCTGTGTACTTTTGTCTATTACTGTTTAATTTACTATTGTCAAAGCAAGCAATGCAAAATTAGCCATTCTCAATGAATGTACAGGAGGTATGAACATCGTAATACGGAATACAAAAACATAATAGTATTATTACGTTTTCTTGAACCCTCGCTTCGCTAGTTGCGAGAGGAGTGGGGAATTTGGTTATTTTGACAAAATGAATATTATATCAAATTTGTAATTTGTTTTTCGACGAAAAATAGTTTCTGTTAAACGGGAGCGAACATTTCTGGTTATCAGATTTCGTCTATACTGCGATTTTCGTAACTTTGTCCTGACAGTAATCAGCTGTTTCGCTGCCATCCAGACGGGAGCTTATATTTCGCGACAGTGACGTCTCTATGGTGACGTTCAAGCTTCCTATTACATGAAGCCTTGAACAGCTGATTCCTGTCTGGGACAAAGTTACGAAAATCGCAGTATACACCGCTCATTTATTCTTAATTCAACTAATGTAGGCAAAGGAGTGGGCCAACTAATGTTGGCAAAGGTATTCCGGGGATCAAGAAAACGTGCGCGTATAATACGATGTCGATTAGATACCTTAATTGATCGACCTTGTTTTCTTCGCAAAACTGATCGCATCCTCATGCTTACAGAGCAGGAGACGCCACTGATGAAAAGGCATGGTCTTTGGATGCGTACTATAACTGGAATATCGCAAACTCACGGCGGAATATGAATAGAAGATCATTGCTTTTCATAGATACGTTATCCAAGCCAGAAAAAAGTCACTCTTTGAAATTCAGCAGATTCCAAACATAGATGAAGTTCCACTTACGTTTGATGTTCCTGCAAATAGAACTGTCGACCAAAATTATGTAAAAACTGTTAATATTTAAACTATTGGACATAAAAAACACACTACACTCTTGCCTTGGCCTGCTGTGCAGATGGTACAAAACGGCCTCCATTTTTTATTTTCATGAAAAAAAAACATTGCCCATGAAAATGCTGCTAACAGGTATTAATTTTCCAAAAAGGATGGATAGATAAAGAAGATTTGAAGATATGGCTTAATAAAGTGTGGGCGAAATGACCAGGAGCTCTTAAAAAACAGCTTTGTTGAATTGGGATTAATTTCGTGCGCATGGACAGGACCAACCAGCCTCCCACGTTGCGGCCTCTCTCGAAAGCTTCTATCTGGACAACCGGCTGTCGACGTACAGTGACGTGCAGGTGACGCTCTGGCAACGTTACTCGATGTCGCAATGGCCGGCGCGGCCGTTTGAGACCCTTTTCTCGGCTGGTGGGCACGACGTCACTCCCTTACCCCCGACCCCCCAGTGCGCGGCCGACCGTGAAAACGAAATCATTGGCTTCGTGAATGGTGTGCAAAATACCCACCAAGTTTGCAGCGGATCAGTAGGATCCTTCAGGGTGCGTCTTTTTTTATGATGATGAGTGTGTAAACAAGACTTTCAAAGCAAACATGCGAGAGGAATGGAACAAATGGATGATGTCATCAAAACAAGAAATGACACCAGTGGATAAACTGAAACGTCCGTCCATAACTCAAGTCTGGGAATGAGTCAGAACTTACTGGTACAATGTTAATTCCAAAATTATAGTGAATTCTTTCAAGAAGTGCGAGAACAGCAATTCCTTGGATGGAACTGATGATGATTTATTGTTTGAAAACAGCTCAAATTCATCAAGTGACAGTGACCCCGACCAGGACTGATCTGTATCCTAATCTACTGTGTAAGCTATATTTTACTACTTAAGCCTACGTGTAATTGGTGTAGCGATGCAACTGTAATAGTAGCTAATGTTATTAGTAGATCTCGGCTTTTAGGACAAATGCCTATTTAGTTCCTTTAGGATGTTGTGGAAAATAATTGCAGGTGTTTACGAATCATGGAAAAATAGACCTACTGTAAGCATCTAATCGTGCCTAAAATGTCCTAAAAGGGTGGTCGATCCCTATTGTAATATGTTTTCCCTAAAACAAGTAATTTTGAAGAATCATCATATTTTAAATGCTAATTTTTGAAATTAGTTTTTGAAACGCATCATATTTGAAACGCAAATACTTTCCCGAATTTCCTAAAACGCAAATATTATGCAATCGAATACGCACCGAAATCTCTCACCCAACACTCCGAACACAAGGAGCCCTGCAAGTCAACATCATAAGGATGTTTCACTCTCATCTCCGATCAGCACGCACTTAGGCAATTGCACCCATCCATTCCTGGCGCAGCTGAGTTGTTGACAGATTGAAGTTTGTCGCCGCAGCGCGTCATCTTCGAAATCCAGGCGAGAAAAGCCATAGGTCAGGCAAAAGCCTACTGTCGAAAACGCGAAGATTACAAAAGACGGTCCAATAGTCGTGTGGTACAAGGTTGCTGATTTTTTTTGAGGGGGGGGAGTGAATAAGTTCCAGAAGTGAGCATGAGAACTGTGTCTAAATTTGTGTGCTCCTATAAATCAATGCCAATGGAAAGTTCATTTTCGATTTTCAAAATGATTTTAACAGATAAGATATAGCCAGGGGGAGTCAATTACTACATAATAGCAGAGGTTTCATCTACTTGTTCTGTATCACGGCCTCACGAGTTTTTCTGTCGAAATATAGCGGTTTTTGGAGCAGCATTACATATCTTTCTCTATATGACTTGTATTACTCCGTATACACGTACGAATGCGAGAAGGAAAAAATTGGTAAAAGTATAACTACCTTGACCGGCTTAGGTGGCTGAGGGTATCTTACGTCATTCGCAGTACCTCTGATTGGGAGGTCCTAGAGTTCGACTCCTAACGGTGGCAGGACAGACTACAATAGCTAGACAGCTAGGTCGAATTCAGCCGCTGTCTGGAGGGGAATTGTAGCGGCTGGGTGTCCTGGTCGGTAGTTTGTGGTGGTTTCTCCGATCCGGATATCCCACTTCGTTATTAGCTAGCGAATACGAGGGCAGAACCTCAACAATCTTTCTTTCCTCAATATTATCATTTCTCCCCTTGCACACAGACATACACACACGCACAATTACACACAGACACGCACATTTACATACTACACTACAATACTCGTCGAGAGCTTCGAGGTTATCCTAGCTGGGGCAGTTTCTGACAGGGCAAATACACGGCCGGAGGATTCCCCGAAAGCCTACGCGTGGATCGGCGCTGGATCTCGCCATCCAGCGGGGCAGGAACTCCAGGGATAAAAACTGCACAGCACTAACGGGACTAATGACCGCATGCGTAAGCCTGCGCGGATACAATGAATCAATCGGTCAACGCAACCTCCCTGGAAGTTCTTTTCGTCCGCCCTTCCCCAATGAGACGCAGAGCCTGGCCTGCGCCGCTGCGGCCGATCAATTGACGCGCGTGCCAGCGCATCTCGGCGCTTCGCCGCGCGCCGCCACCAGGCCCTCCGCAGCGCCCGGGGCGCCCTGCCCTTCGGCCTGCCCACCAGCGCGCGCACCTGCAGCCTCAGCAGTGACTGACCGAGTGGTCTGTGGTTCGAGTCCCGCCGGAGGTGGCGACTTTTTTTTTTTTGACACTAACTGGTACAGCATTTGCTGCGAAAACGAAGTGTTTCATGCACTATCAACATAAATTTGACAATTATAACTCCTTTTCGTACAGCTATATCAAGTCACAACAATGACACGTAATTCAAACATATTCGCGAGGGCGAAACGGAATTTCATTGTTGCATTGCCCCTGTTCTCTGAGAGCTACTAATTTTTATTTCAAATATATATAAATATATAACTAGGTCAAATGCAGCCGTTGTCTGAAGCAGAATTTTAGCGGCCGGTTCTTCCGATCGGTAGTTTTCCGTGGTTTCTCCGATCCATACCAAGTGAATGCTACAGCAGTATTCTAACAAACGCATCGCGAGCGAATTTTCCTTCCTAGTCGTTGTCCTATCCTCCCCTTACACCCACTTTCATGGGATACACTACTAAATATGTCGGAGACAAGTCGGAAACTTGGCCCTGCACGAGGAAGAGACCTGGAAGGGGAAATTCCCCGCAAGCCGACGTGTTGGTCCGGGCCGCATCTCACCATCCAGCGGGCGTGAAACACTTCCACCTCCCAATATTAAACAACATGAACGGATCAAATGATCATAGCATTTTATGTGCTCGGAAACATAAATCAATGAATGATTGCATAGAGCGAGATTTACCAACAAGCGAAAAAAGCTTTTAATTAGCTCCCTACCTCCGAAACGTAGGTGGATATAAATAAAATGTATTTGGTTACGACTATTACCAGGAAAACCTAGTCGACTGCAGTATTATGAATATGCAGTGGAATAGGATGTTAACGCTTCGTTTTCAAGACTTCGCAGACCAATTTCCTGCAGCGAAGAGTAGAAAATCTAGTGGTGCTAACACAGCACATACTTTCCCGCGTTATTGGAAACAGCTACGTAGTATTGAAATATTGCACTTTCTGCGCTACTAACATCTTAGCTATTATTTGAAAACGTCCAATTCAACCAAGAACCAAACAACTCACTGTAAACTTGTATTGGAAAAAGAAGCCTGGTACCCCGGATAATATAGAAATGCATTTCATAGGGCTAAGAAGAATATTCTAAAACCAAGCACAAATCTCAACTCACTACAAATGGTACAGCATTTGCTGCGAAAACTGAGTGTTTCATGCAACTATCAACATAAATTTGACAATTATAACTCCTTTTCATACAGCTATATCAAGTCACAACAATGACACGTAATTCACACAAATTCGCGCGGGTGAAATGGAATTTCATTGTTGCGTTGCCCCTACTCTCTGAGAGCTACTAATTTTTATTTCAATAATTTCAAAATAAATAATTTCTTAAAGATTAATGTTAAAATGAATACCAAAAGGTCGAATGAAAGAAACGAACAAACAAATAATATACAAAATTGTTATTCTAATTTACAAGACATCCAGGTGCCTGAAGCGCCGTAATCTTGCAGCGGGCTATTATGTTTGTCACGAACTTATAGAAAAACTACTCGTATTTCAAAAAAGTTAAGCATGATTTTATTTGATGTAGTAGTTCTGATAAAATCATTTCACTGAGAAAACCATCTGCCACCTGTCGCTGCCCAAAGTTTTTTTTTTTTATTTTTCCAATGTTTCGGTTTCCTAATGGTAGAAAATATTAATTTAAGAATATAAAAAAACTCGTCCTAAATGGAAATTTTCTTTTAAAAATTTGGGGCCGTTTTTCAGAAATTGGCGTTTAAGCGCTACCAAAAATGCGAAATTTGAATCTCTTTTTCACAGAAAATTTTTGAGTTTACAAAAAACTTCATTGGAAGTCTTTTTATGTACTTACACTCACAATTATAATAAAGTTTACAAATTGCTGGTAATGTGCATATTAAAGATGTGAGAGATCTATGAAAAAAATTACATTTTTGAAATTTTTGAACAAATAAAAGAATAGACCAATATGGCGTTTATGTCACCTAATAGAGGACATATAGCACTATCCCTACCAAAAGTTTAAAGAAAAAATTTGGAGCCGTTTTTGAGAAAACTTGTTTGAAGTTGGAGGAATATGCCGAAAAAATTCACACATTTTCAATTTTTTGAAAATTCAGAGTTGCCCGCGAAAATCGGACCCATGCCGCCTTAATACGTGTATTTTGCTCTATTATTAGAAAAAATTTAAAGAAAAACTTTGGAGCCGTTTTTGAGAAAATTTTGAAAATGTCCGGGGGTTTCATGTAAAAGTACGCCCAAATTTTGATGTTTTACAAAATCTCAAAGCTTCGATTAGAGCCAGATGGAGAGAAAATTCAATTTGGAAAAAATCCTTCGTGTGATTTAGGCGTTATTAGCTGTAGCAATTACGTAGAGCTGAAACAAAACATCCGTTTTTCCTACAGACGGACAAACTGATGTTTCGCTTTCAGTTGATTTTTCGGTATCAAGGACCCACAAAATGGAATTCTGGCAGCACCACGTGTTAGGGGATTTTTTCTTTATTTAGAAACTGGTTTTATCCACTTTTTCGTTATCAGAGACCGGCAATGAACTTCTTTCTGTCGCAAATTCGCCATTTTTTCGCGCAGCATTACATAACTTTCCTTATTCTAAGTATATTATTCCGTATATACGTACGTAAACGGGTACGTAAAAAATTAATTTCCGGGCATAAAATGGTAAATACATGATAGGAAAACAATTAATATGATTGTACACACGGTTTTCCAAGAAGAGATGTGAAATATTTTTAAAATGTTTAAAATTGGAAAATTACATACAGACACTTTGTTTATTTATAATAATTATCAATATTTGCGATTCAAATGACTTGACGTGGTTTTCAATCAAGTTTCTAGAATTCTCAAGCACTTTTACTCACAAGTACAAATAAAGTGTTTACAAATTGCTGGAAATGTGCATATTAACGGTATGAGAGATATTTTAAATAATACATTTGTGTTATTTAAAAAAATAAAAAAATCCCCAAAAGTACTTAATGTCATATTAAAGAGTGTAATTAACACTGTGCGTTTAAAAAGTTTGAAAAAAATTGGAGCCCTTTATGACAAAATGGCGTTTGAGTGATTCTGAAAATGCGGAATTTTGAGCTAGTTTTCACAGAAAATGGTTTAGTTTTAGTGAAACTTTATTTGGCATTATTTAAAGCACCTGTTCTCATAAGTTTAATCATGTGAACAAATCGAGAACTTCTATATTGTATTAATTCTTGTAAACATTGAACAATAATATAACAGTATTATAAATATACAGTAACGTCGCTGTTACAAACTTATGCAGTTTCTCTTATGAAGTCTCTCAGATCTTATGCAGTCTCTCAGATCAGGAGAGGACGTCCTTAATGTGGTCTGACACATCTGTAATAATAAACATTTTATTCATTTACATGGCAATAAGAATTAATTATTGCTGTGGAGTAAATATTGATTCGTGAAGCTCCATTGTACTGAAACATCACTACCGTTGGTATTTTTTAAATTAGTGAAACATCAGTTCAAATAGTATTTTTTTTAATTAGTGCCTGTTAAGTTGTAGTTTCTATTTTATTGACACAGAAAACCGTTGCATCAGAAAACTCTGAAAAATAAATAATTAGTCAAAGGAAAAGGGTATAAATCTCACATTACACGTGTATAAAAATAAACAAATTACCATATCAACTACCTTGGCCCAAAGAGAAGCTTTCGAGATTCTTATGTGTACTATCGATAATGTCATTGACGACATGAGTCGCTTGCTTTGATTGCAGAGTGATCGAGCGAAGTACTTTTGTCTTATCGAACGTGATGATGTGTATACGGAGTAACCCAAGGTCGCATCGTTCCAGATGTTACGTTTCTTTACTATAATGAGACCCGGCTTACACGGTGAACTTTAGTACCAGAGGGAGAATGTTCCGACCTGAAATTAAGTTAATGATTTCAAATGAATTGACGGTGGATCACGTAATTAAACAGTGTGTAAAAGAGGTATGCTCTCAAAATTCCTGTCAACTTTTCTGGGCAGGGAAAATGCTTAAATGTATATTAGAAGATCCAGAGAGAGTGTGACACGTAATACACATGTTAAATCACTGAATTTCACTACACTGCACCTCATACCTCTTCACTCAAATATTAACTGTTCAATACTCTTTGCTTTCTAGCCATGGAGTTGAAAGTTATGTAATGCTGCGCGAATTTTCGTAAGAAAAACTATTACAGGGCCCTGGTAAGTGGATAAACCAAGATGCTAAATTCAGAAAAAAGTCCTCTTTCACGTGGTGTAGCCAGAATCCGTGTTTTGAGAGTCTTTCATATCGAACTAGTGGTGCTTAACAGCACATACTTTCTCGCGTTATTGGAATCAGTTACGTAATATTGAAATATTGCATTTTCTGCACTACTAACATCTTATAGACCGGGTTCCAGCAAGAAAATCGACGTATGATAAGCTCCAAACTAAAACTTTTTGAGGAGTTAGCCAGTGTTATGAGGAGCAAGGAAACACAAGTATGGCGGCCTGTAGGTGTCGGCGTTGCGCTGCGCAATTGTTTAAAAATGTCGAAAAAAATGTGCCATTGGGGAATGAGTACACATCTAATTCTAGTTGTATATCGTTCGTTAGATAGCCGAAGTGTGATGGAGTTGTGTGCAATACCAAAGCGGGCGTCTCGAACTGTCCGTCATACTGAATTCAAAGTGTCGTATTTTTAATACCCTCTTGTATTATGAGCTCAAAGTTATTTTTGTGATCTAATGGTAGAAAGTTCTTTTTCATTGACGATTATGACCACGCCATACGGTTGTGGCATCTCTAAGTAGCCGCCATACTGGTTCAAAGATGTTAAATTTATCACTAATCCATGTACGTATGTATCATAGGTACAAGTATGGCGGTATATTTTTAGGACCCCCCGTGATCCATTTTAATAAATATATGTAATGCCATAATGATAAGACGTCATTAAATGGCCGCCATACTGAAAAACCTATTTTTTAAACACTCTGCTAATTGCTGGAAACTAATTTTATAACCTTGACATCAATAAAAAATTGAAGTGAAAGGTTGATTTGCAAAATTTTATGACAAATTAGAATCAATATAATTTATTGAAAGAAAGAAAATACAGTACTTTTAGTTCATTACTTAAGTGAGATGAAAATGTTACACAGTCCACAAAAATAGTTAACAGTGTCAAAACTACGTGAATTCGACTGGATAATCATATTAATACAGTAATTTGAATATATGCAATTGACATCAAAGTAATTACGAAACTTCGGGCTGCTCACTCGTGAGATGCTTTTCTTCGTACGATAACAGTTTCAGTCCATGTGCCATAATGCGTCATAATGTCAAATAAAGTTTCTCTAAAACTAAAACATTTTCTGTGAATACTAGCTCAAAATTCCGCATTTTCAGAAACGCTCAAACGCCATCTTTTCATAAATAGCTCCAAGTGTTTTCTTCAAACTTTTCGAACGGATAGTGATGATTGGACTCTTCAATATGACGTAAAGTTCATTATTTGTTTCTTAAATTACACAAATGTAATTTTTTGAAAGATTTCTCACACTGTTAATATGCACATTTCCAGCAATTTCAAAACACTATTGCATTGTTGAGTTGAC
Organism: Acheta domesticus; assembly: GCA_031308135.1. NCBI lineage: Eukaryota > Metazoa > Arthropoda > Insecta > Orthoptera > Gryllidae > Acheta > Acheta domesticus. The sequence goes on along the minus strand of JAHLJT010005437.1, from coordinate 26,603,155 downwards.
GTGCTTCAAATGACTTCCAATGAAGTTGTTCGAAAACTCAAACATTTCTTGTGGAAAACAGCTTCAAATTTCGAATTAACACCAGCACTTCAAAGTAATTTTCTTAAAAAGGCTTCAAATTTTTGAAAGAAATTGCCATTTAGAACGAGGCTTTCCTGTTCTTTAATATTCTTAAAATAATATTTTCGTTCTATCATTAGGAAACCGAAAAAATAAGAAAATGTCCAAAAATATACTTTAGGCAGCGTTAGATGACAGCTGTCAAGAGTATGTGGCAAGTCTCAATTGCTAGCCGAGACCAATAGAAATAGAAAACGAATAAGGGAAAGTCTGTGTATTATGTAGCACCAATAGTTTTTCACATTCATTCAATTTTTCTCGTGGTCCGTAGTTGGTGTGAAACCTGTAGATATTTCATTAACTTCAAGCAGAAATAACGCAAAAACTGCTGGTTTTTTTCAATACATTACGCGTGACCTTTTTTATAGAACTTATTTTGTACATAGACTTGTTTATAGTATCGTAACTTTAGAGTTCTTTGATCATTCAGTCAAATCCATTCAGATCAAGTCCGACTAGTCAAATAAATTGGCAATTATAATAATAATAATAATATTTATTAGGCTACAATTGGCTGATTGCCAGGTGGTAACCATACGTCTGTAGCTTTACAGTACATTTACATTTGCAATTAAAAGAAACCCATTTACAATATAACACAATAAAATAAATTACAACTACTACTACGTGAAAGGATGGAACAATACAATAGATTTCTCTAGAGACCCTCAAAACCAACCGTTAACATTATTAATACTTTTAAAAATGTGCACGTACATACACACATTCATGCTTACACGTACATACATACACATACATATACACATACATACATACACATTCTTACACATGAATGCTCACTCACAAGTTCACACACAACCGATCACACACCTACTTATACGTGCCTACATTTACTTAAAGAAACAAACACTTAGTTACACATAGTATGCATGCAAAGATATACATGTACATAATCATAAACATACATAAACGTAGATACATGATTATACAATTTTTTAAAATTCAGAATCATGATGTGGATTTTCCTAAGTTAGCTCTTTAAACATCCGAATTATTCCCCACACACTCTCTCACTACACTTCACCTCACTTCACTTCACTTCACTGCACTTCCCTTCACTTCACATTCACCATATCTTTCTTCGGTTATGCCATACAACTCATTGATGTATCTTACCTCTCCACTGCACGGCACTACACTGCACTACATTTAATCTATAATACACCACACTATCAACATTACAATTTACTTGAATTACGGATCAATGAAATTATCGCTCAGCTGCGCTATGCGGTCTAATATGTCCTCTACATGTACTGATTAAGTCTTCTTCTGAAAACACCAACAGAGCCAGGAAAAGGCTCTACGACTGCTGCAGGGATTTCATTCCAATTTTTAATCGTACGATTTACATATGAATATTTCCCTACGTCGGATCTTTGCCCTCTACTTTTTATTTTGCAAGTGTGGTCGTTTCTCCCAACTCTCGAAGGGGAGCCTAGTCTTTTGGTTATTTCTGCCCACGCAGGTGACTTACTGTACGCCTTGAAGAGGCAGCACAACCTGGCTTTTTTTCTTCGCACACTGATGGACTCTATAGGTTCTGGTGGATTTGAACTAGCGGAATATCCTTTATTAATAAATTTGTTTGCCTTCTTTTGAATTTTTTCTAACTCTTCAATCTGATTGCATATTGTCTGATTGCAATCTGATTGCAATCTGATTGCATATTGCAAATTGTTTGCATATTGAGAAGAATCTCTCATGGGCGTAATAATATGCAACTTATTTGACCGACTGAGGTGGCTCAGGGCATCAACTGATATCACTACAGTGCATCTGACATGTAGGTCCTGTGATTCGAGTCCCGGGGGAAGATTTTCAACACTGTAACTAGGTAGAATTCGCTGTCTGGAGGATATTTTGGTGGTTTCTCCGTTCAATACCAGGCGAATGCTGAAGCAAAATCCTAATGAACGCGCCCTGGGCCGCGCACGTTCTTTTCTTCCTCATCCTATCATAGGCGCTAACTTACACACACTTACCTACACTACACTACCATACACATCGCGAAACCAGTCGGGAGCTTAGAGCTTGTCCCGGTTGGGGAGGTGCCCCGCTGGGAGAGATATCTGGATGTCGGAGCCTAATTTTGGCCATCCAGCAGAGGAAGAGCACTGCCACCCCCGTGGTGGAAACACGGACCACGCGCATGGGACTTGTGACCAGAGCAGTTGAAGCGATCAATCTATTAACTAGTCATTTGATGCTGATGTATACCAACATGATAGGTCCGAACCGATTCCGAGTTACGGACGATCAAACGAGGATAGAGATGGAAAATCGAACGCCCTGGAAAAAAATTCATTGCAATTTTTCATTAAATTAGATTTAACCAAATTTAAATACATAAAATTATCATACCTATTACCATGAGTGTTTTTGAAATTGTCGATGAATCCCCGTCTCGCGAAGCGAGAAGAGTTTGAAATGAATAATCAACCTCGAAATGATGGAAACAAAGACACTACTGCGCTACGAAGGTTAGTCCGTGAACAACTGCTAAGGAAGGTATAAAGGAAAACCTACCGTAGGTGAAAGTGGGGAGAGGGAATTTAAAAAAATGGAAATTAGGCAGCGAGAAACGACGCGCGACAACCGTAAAATAACTCGCTTCAAAACAACTTATACTACAATAAACATTTTCCTTCAAGAAATCTTATTACTATTCAACATTTATATTTAAATATTTCAATTTTTTCAAAGTTGAGAAACTGGGCGTATTCCCAAATATCCGGAATTGTATTCGAGGTACCTAATGTTTTGATCAATTTGATTTGTAAAAAGATTAAAAACGTAAAGTTAATTTATTGTTATCATTTTAATTTATTTCATTGCATTTGACTCTAAGTTGTTTTAAAAAACATTCTGCTGCTAAATACGAGAGTGATACAGGTATTCACAGGCATAGCATAGACGCATTGATCCATGACTAGGGCCTCAAAGTTCACCTTCTCGCTAACTTGCAGCCTCACTCCGATAATATCTGTGAGAGGATGAGTCAACAAACATGCATGTAAAATAAAGGACTCACCATTTCGTGAACCAAGGAAGATTGTCAACCTCCTTCTGTTGGTTATGTGGATGGGAAAGGCCAGTTTTTCTACATACTGAATATACAAGATGGTGAAAACGTACAGTATCCCAGTGGTGTAGTTCAGAGGGGAGGGGGGGATCAAGCCGATCATTTTGGGGGCGACCATCACCGATTTTTATTAAATAATAACCATATTTGTTATTATATTTTTATATTATTACTTTCCCATATACATACAGGTATACGGAATAATATATGCAATATAGGGAAAGATACGTAATGCTGCGGAAAGCATATTTCGAGATTTTAACGGAAATACACGTTTTGGGGTCCACTGATTCCGAAAAAATGTTGTTGTTGTTTTTTTTCCTCCAAAACGTCCGTCAATCCGTCTGTCCTTCTGTCCGTCTGACCGTCCGGTGTCTGTGAAGAACACTGGTGCCTAAACCATAAGTACGATTTCTTCCAAACTGGATATTCCCCGGTGGATCTGATTCCACTCGAGGCGCCGCGATTTTGAAAACCATTCTTCACAATTTGGGGGCACTTTACACAAAGCCCCCCGAACATTTTCAAAAATTTTTTCCAAATCAGCTCCAAAATTTTTCTTGAAATTTCTTGTAAGAATAGAGTAAAATACATTTATTGAGGTGTGATAGGTCCGATTTTAACGGTTAACTCTGAGTTTTCGAAAATTGCAAAAGTTTGCATTTTTTCGACCTCTTCCTACAAATACAAAATTAATGATAAAAATGTGTGCTCGAAATGAAATTTGTTCACTAAAGTAAGTTCTTTCATTAAGGTCATGTTCATTTTTTAGAAATTTTAGTAATTTTTTGGCAATATTGCACGAAATATTTGCAATTTTAAAAAATTATAAAAACAAGATTATCTTAAAAACAGCCACAATTTTTTCTCCAAACTTTTGGTATGGTATTCTATGAGATGACATAATCGCCCTATTGCTACATTCTTTCGTTTTTTCAAAAATTACTATAATGCATTTTTTACTTGTCTCTCACGTTAATATTTACATTAGCGGCGATTTGTTCACATGATTATAATTATGAGTACATTTCCCATACATTATGACTAGAGGCGGGATTTTTATGTAATTACATATTTTTTGTCTTTCTACTTACCGTTCTCAAAATTGCAATCTTAGCGAATCATTGCCCTTCTAACACAATATCAATTTTTTTGTTATATATTTTTACATATTTAGTACTATATTACATATTTTACTGTTTTCACAATGTTTGGGCTAGTTTTCTGTGAAAACTAGCCCTAAATTCCACATTCTATGAAACGCTCGAACATCATTTTCTCAAAAATGGCGTCAGTTTTTTTTCAAACTTTTCGAATGCATAGTGCTAATTGCACTCTTTAAAATGACGTAAAGTTTATTTTGCTGTATTTTTTGTTTTTTCAAAATGTGCACAAATATAATTTTTTAAAGATCGCTTACACTGTTAATATGCACATTTCCAGCAATTTATAAACACCATTGTATTTGTGAGTTAATGTGCTTTAAATGACTTCAAATGAGGTTTTCGAAATCACAAAAGATTCATGTGAAAAAGAACTTCAATTTTCGCATTTACAGTAGCGCTTATATGCCATTTTCTTAAGAACGGCTTCAAATTTTTCAAAGGAAATTGCCTTTTAGGAGAAGGTTTTACTGTTCTTTAATATTCTTAAAGAAATTTCCTTTCTACTATTAGAAAATCGAAAAATTAAGAAAATGTCAAAAATGTACTTAGGGCGGTGATAGATGGCAGTTGGCAAGACTATTTGTCAAGTTCGAATAGCTAGCAGAGGCCAACGAAAATAGAAAACCAATACGGGAAAGTCTATGTCATTCTGTTGCACCACTAGATTCTTTAACCTTTTGGTAGGGATAGTGCTAAATATACTCTATGACATGACATAAACACAACTTTGCTGCATTCTTTTTTCTTTCCAAAATTACATAAATGTATTTTTACTTTCCCGTATGCGTACTATTTAAGGAGTAATATACGTAAATTTCATTTATTTTTCCAATATTCAGATACAAGGACCAGTGGATGTCGTACCTTATTCATTACAGTTTGGTATTACTGGATTCTATTACGCCATTTATTTATTGTATTTACTTGCATCTTAAATATAAAAAATCGAATTCATGACTATGTTCTGTGTGTGGTCTTGGTATTAGAGCGGGCCATAAAGTATTCAAATGGCCCTAGGGCGTGAAGAATCAGAAAGGCCCGCAAGGGTATTAAGTATACCATTACATGTTTTGTTTTAGGTCTGTAAACATACAGCAATGAACTAGTAAACCATAAAAAATATTTAATTTATCACACTCAAAAGTTTACCATATTAAACTGCTGTATAAATGTCAACTTGGTGATGTGATATAAAATGGGTTAAAATTATCCCGAATAAAGGCAAAAGTCGCTTCTTTTGCAACCGTTTTTAATTGTTTATAGGAGTGTACAAAATTATTTATTGTGATAAATGATTAGTGGAAAAATAGTAGACCTCTATAGGCTGCTTGGTTTGGATTTCTGACAATGGGATATGCTTTGGCGGACACTTTGGTTTTAAGGTTCCAGCCATTTTACCCGCTTTTCGACAGCAGTATCTCCGCTGGGGGACCGGATAAACTTTTGAAAAAGTACAAGAAAAAGGTCACTATGGTACCAAACCGCTGAATACATTTCAACGTCAAAGTGTGACTCTAAATGAGTTTAAAAAAATCGAAAATGTATGCAATAAGTTCATCTTATTGCATAAATTGTTAAGACAAATAGAAGATAATTATTGGCCAGTTGGATTTGAATTTATGACTAGTATTGTTGGCTTGGCAGGCACTTTTGATTAATGCCGCACGCATTTTTTTCCGTTTTTCGATTGCAATATCTCCGTTGGGGGACCAGATAAAATTTTGAAACAAATACTCATGAAAGATCACTATAGTAGCAAACCGCTGTATACATTTCAACTACAAAATGTGACTTCAAATGAGCTTAACAAAATCGTAATTGTGAGCAAAAAGTGCTTCTTTGCAACCGTTTTTTAATTGTTTATAGGCGAGTACAAAATTATTTATTGTGGTACAAAATTAATAGACAAATAGAAAATAATTATTGCCTAGTTGGATTTGAATTTATGACTAGTGTTGGTGGCTTGACGGGCACTTTTGATTAATGCCGCAGGCAATTCTCTCCGTTTTTCGATTGCAATATGTCCGTTAGGGGATCAGATAAAATTTGAAACAAATACTCGTGAAAGCTAACTATACTAGCAAACAGCTGTATCCATTTGAATTTCAAAGTGTGTCTCCAAATGGGCTTCAAAACATCACAAATATGTGCAGAACGTGCTTCTTTTGAATCCATTTTACTTTCCCGTATACGTACGTATACACGGAGTGATATACGTAGTATAGGGAAAGTTATGTAATGCTGCGCGAAAAAAATGGCCAATTTTCGGCAGAAAAAAATTAATTGCCGGGCCGTGAAAACGAATAAGTGGATAAAACCAGTTGCTAAATTAAGAAAAAAAAAATCCCCAAACACGTGGTGTGGTCAAAATCCATGATTTGTTGCTTCTTTATACTTAAAAATCGATTGACGGCATTCCGTCCGTCTGTCCGTCTGTGGTCAACGCTAGCGCCTAAACCGTTCGGTCGATTTTCTTCAAAATTGATATTCCCCAGTCGATCTGATTCTAGTCGAAGCTTTGTGATTTTGAAAAAGATTCTTTAAAATTTGGGGGTACTTTATTTGAAGCCCCCCGGAGATTTTCAACATTTTCTCAAAAACGGCTCCAAATTTTTCCTTTAAATTTCTTGTATGAATAGAGGAAAATACACTTTTTAACATGGCATAGGTCCGATTTTCACGTACAGCTCTGAATTTTCGAAAATTGTGAAAGTTTGAATTTTTTTCGGCGTCTTTCTCCAACTACAAAATTGAAGATAGAGATTTTTTCTTCAAATAAAATTTGTTCTGCATATTGAGTTCTTTAATAAAGGTCATGTAAATGTTTTTCACAATTTTGGTAGTTTTCGTGCAATATTGCGTGCAATATGTGCAATTTTAAAAAAATTACAAAAACAAAATTTTCTCAAAAACGGCTCCAAATTTTTTCTTTAAACTTTTGGTAGGGATAGTGGTAAATGTACTCTATCAATGACATAAAAGTCATTTTGGTCTATCGGTTGGTTTTTTCAAAAATTACCAAAATGTAAATTTTTTTACTTGTCTCTCACGTCGTTAATATTTACATTATCGGCGATTTTTTTACATTATTATATTTACGAGTATATATGCTTTAAATAATGTCAAGTAAAGTTTCTCGAAAACACTACCGTTTTCTGTGAAAAGTAGCTCAAATTTCGGCATTTTCAGAAATGCTCAAACGTCATTTTCTCGTATATGGCTGCAATTTTTTTCTTGAAACTTTTGTAACGGATAGTGCTAATTACACTCATTAGTATAGCGTGAAGTTTATTTTGAGTTTTTTTTGTTTTTTTCAAAAATTATATAAATGTAAATTTTTTGAAAGATCTCTCACATCTTTAATATGCACATCATCCGCAATTTGTAAAGATGATTATATTTTTGTGAGTGTAAGTGCTTCAAATAACTTCAAATAAAGTATTTTGAAAACTCAAAAAGTTTCTCTGAAAATGAGCTTCAAATTTCGCATTTTTAGTAGCGCTAAAACGCCATTTTCTCTTAAACGGCACATAATTTTTAAAAGAAAATTGCCATTTACGGCTAGGTTTTTGTGTTCTTTAATATTCTAAAATTAATGTTTCTGTTCTACCAATAGGGAAACCGAAAAATTAAGAAAATGGCAAAAAAATGTACTTTTGGCGATGATAGATGGTAGCTGGCAAGAAAGAGTATGTGGCAATTCAGAATATTGACAAATAAATAAATAAAATAAATACGGTCATGCTTAATTTTTTCAAAATACGAGTAGTTTTTCTTTAATTTTGTGACAAACGTAATAGGCCGCTGTAAATTTACTGCGCTTTGGACAGCTGGATGCGTCGTAAATTAGAATGTGCAATTTTGTATATTATTTCTTTCTTCGTTTCTTACATAAGAACTTTGTTATAGACTTACACATTAATATTTTAGAAATTGTTTATTTTGAAATATTTGAAATAAGTAAAAAGAATTAATAGCTCTCAGAATAGCGACAATGCAGGGTCTGCAACAATGGAATTCACTTTGCGCTCGCGAATATCTGTGAATTAGTGTCATTGTTGTGACCTAATGGAGCTGTATGAAAAGGAGTTATAATTGTCTAATTTATGTTGATATTTGCAGGCAAATATTTAGTTTTGCACCAAATGCTGTACCATTTGTAGTGAGTAGAGAATTTGTTGCATGGTTTTAAAATACTCTTCCCTAATCATGGCCCAATGGAAGGCATTTCTATATTTCCAGGGTATCAGGCTTCTTTTTCCAATACAGGGTTACAAAACTTTTGCACTCTATTTTTGTGAAGTTGTAGAATTCACATAGTTCTGACAACACTGCAATGGAAATAGTAAGTTCCAAGCGAAGATGTTAGTAGCGCATAAAGTGCAATATTACAGTACTACTTAGCTGTTTCCTCTAATACGGGAAAGTAAGTGCTGTTGTAGCACCACTAGTTTTAATTGTTTTTAGGCGAGTACAAAATTATTTATTGTGGTACAAAATTAGTAGAGAAATAGAAGATAATTATTGGCTAATTGGACATGAATTTATGACTAGTGTTGGTGGCTTGGCAGGCACTATTGGTTTATGCCCCATGCAATGTTTTGTGTTTTCGATTGCCAAATTTCCGTTGGAGGCAAGATAAATTTTTGAAAGAATACTCGTGAAAGGTCACTATAGTAGCAAACTGCTGTATACATTTCAACTTCAAAGTGTAACTCGAAATGGGCTTAAAAATATCGTAAATATGTGTAAAATTTGCTTTCCTTTCAACCGTTTTTAATTGTTTATAGGCGAGTACAAAATTATTTATTGCGGTACAGAATTAGTAGACTAATACAAGATAATTGCTAAAGCTAGTTGTATTTGAATTTATGAATAGTGGTGGTGGCTTGGCACTCACTTTTGGTTTATGCCGCACGCAATTTTTTCCGTTTTTCGATTGCAATATCTCCGTTGAGGGACCAGATACAATTTTGAAACAAATACTTGTGAAAGATCACTATAGTAGCAAACCGCTGTATACATTTACAAAGTACACATACTGTACACGTTTACAAAGTACACGTCCTGTACACATATACAAAGTGTGATTCTAAATGAGCTTAACAAAATCGTAAATGTGAGCAAAAAGTGCTTCTTTAAAACCGTTTTTTAATTGTTTATAGACGAGTAAAAATGTTATTTATTGTGGTACAAAATTAATAGACAAATAGAAAATAATTTTTGGCTAGTTGGATTTGAATTTATGATTAGTGTTGGAGGCTTGGCAGGCACTTTTATTTTATTCCGCACGCAAATGTTTCTGTTTTTCGATTGCAATATCTCTGTTGGGGGACCAGATAAAATTTTGAAAAAAAAACTCGTGAAAGGTCACTATAGTAGCAATCCTCTGTATACATTTCGATTAAAAAGTGTAATTTCAATTTGGCTTTAAAATATCGTAAATATGTGCAAAAAGTGCTTCTTTAGCAATCGTTTTTTAATTGTTTATAGGTAAGTACAAAATTTTTAATTGTGGTACAAAAGTAGTACATAATTAGTAGACAACAATCGGCTAGGTGATTTTGAATTTCTGAAAAGTGGGGGTTGTAGGTTGACGTCAAGCTAGCACCCCCACTTTTGAATGTCGTTTTTTATTGGTTTATAGTTGAGCACACATTTTTTTTTTATTTTGGTACAAAATTAGTACATAATTAGTTCAAAATTATAGGCTAGTTAATTTTGAATTTCTGACAGGTGGGGGTTGCAGCTTGACGGAGGTAAGTAAATGTGAATGAGAGGGACAGAGAGCGGCAGAGACAGAGACGCACAGACAGGGACAAGGTGAGGGAAGGAGGGAGAGACAGTGTGAAAGGGGGATGAAAGGGAAAAGAGGGAGACGAAGGGCAGAACAACGTCTGCCGGGTTTTCCTTGTAGTCTCTAATTGTATGGAAAGAGTTACGGAGAAGATAATATTTTATTTGGCATTTGAACTTGTAGATCAGTTTGAATTGTTTAATTTCATCTGACAATCGGTTGTAAAGTAACAATTATTAAAGTTGAAATTTTTGTAGTGACTGGACTTAGTTGAAATTAACATCTGGTGAATACGATTCCTAAGACGTGTGTGGTAATTATAAAAATCTGTAATGCATTAAATACGTTCGCGCCCTAATTAAGTCAGTTTGACAAAAAAAATACAAGTTGGTAAAGAATTTTGTTTCTGAAATTTAAAAGTCTGGGTACTACACGAAACGCTGTCTCAGAATAGTTTGCCATATCTCAGATGTAAATGTACCTTCGCAAATACACGCAACGATCTGTCTGAATGCTGACTGAATCTAAACGAATTCTGAAGACGTAACGTAATGAACTTAACAATTTGTTGGCGCCGGATCTTATGTTTCATGAGGGAGGGACACCACCTCCTCTTGAGCTATTAATCGCACTACACTTACGGAACCAATATTTTAAGAAGACTACGCGCCCTGAACAATACCCACTCCTTGGATAAGAAAAATATTGCTCCCTTGCATCACCACTTCCCCATAACGCTACTAGGTCGGTGTATACCATTTACGCCATTTTGTTACAGAATAAGACCGCCAATGTTTGAGGTAACCTCCCTTGAAAAGACTCATAACAGATGGAAGACGATATGTGAGTTTCAAAGGAACCTTCTTTCGTTTAAATGATTACCAACGATCTATAAGATATAAAGAGTTCCCGCAATGAATAATTTCTGTCACCAAACGGCCTTTTCCTCAGTAGTTACCGATTCAAAAGGTATCGATTACCGTAAGAGTTGATGTAAGTGTGTCTGTGGAAATTGTGTAATCGATCTTTTTAAGGATATGGAGAAGTACAAAAACATGAGCAATGAGGTGCTGTTTGCTAATAATAGATAAGTCCTTGTCAATTGAATATCAATTTCATTAGTTGTTTTCGACGAAAATTTGAAGATATTGGTCATCTAAACTATAACGAAACTACGACTTCAAAATAATAAATAAAAGTTTACCAAACAGTAAATGATGTGGCTTTTTAAAGACACAACCTTACTAAGTACGTTTTCATGTGGAGAGTTCTATGGGAGTTTTCTCCTAGCTTAATAATACAGTGTGAGTCATTTCGTGTAGAAAAATAAACACCATCGTCCACTGCATAATGTGTCATACAACAACTGTTTTGTTGCAGAGATAAATGGCGATTTTCGACAGAAAAACTCGTTTTGTCAACTGAAAAAGTTCAAAATTCTTGGTCGTATATGTAGTTTTTTATTTATTTTTTTATTTATGTTGGTTGTACATAGTTCAGTATAATTTCTACTTTTACATATGTTTGAAGGCTTACGTGCTAACTTAAATTTAAAACTTACTTCTAACTCTTAAACCTAACATAAGGGTGAGGATGCCCTTTTGGGTCCTCTATTCTGGTTCGAATTCGCAAAAGGTTTTCAGGAATACGTATGTTGTAGGGATGTTTTTTTTATTCTGGTGTGGTTAGGATTTATTGCGAGTCTGAAGATTGCAAGGGAAGGGATTTGGGGTAAATAATGGTAGAAGTTAGTAGCTAGGTATGTGATGTGATGTTCAATGGGTTCTAGGCTGAGTTCTTTATGAAGCTAATGATTGATGACGAATCATGGTGCATTAGATATTGTTCTGAGATATTGATTCTGTATGATTTGTAATTTTTTAGATTGGTTTTTGAGGCATTTATCCAGATGGGACAGGCGTATAGTAGTAATGGTCTTATGATGGATTTATATATAGCAATTGAAGAATGATATGGTAATGTTCTGTTTCTGTAGATTAGAGGTTTTAATTGCAGTAGTTTTATTTCAGCTTGTTTAACTTTTTCGTCTATGTGATGTTTCCAATTCAGTTGAGTGTCCAAGTTTAATCCTAGGTATTTAATAGGTTTTTTAAGGGGTTCCAGTTTATTGTATTGCTATTTATTGTTATGGGGTGGGAGAGGTATAGGGTCCTAGCGTAAATATTTTTGCCGCGGTTTTGGTTGGATTTAGTTGGATTTTGAGTTTGGATGCCCAGCTGTGGAGTAAGTTGAGATATATTTGTGTTCTATTTCTGATTTCATGATTATGATATAGTTGCCAGAAGAGAATATTGTTGTGTCATCCGCAAATTGGGTTGTGTGAATGTTCATTAATTTAGGAAGATCTAGAACGTGTAAGTTGAATAGTGTGGGTGAAGTGGTGAGCCTTGGGGGAGTCCTGCGTTAATTAGTCTAGGGTTGGAATGATGATTATTGACGTTAACGGAAAAAGTTCTATTGTTGAGAAAGCTTTTGATAATTGATTTTATGTGGTATGGGGTGCCAATTTTTTTTATCTTGTACATTAAGGCTTGGTGCCATGTCCGGTCAAATGCCTGAGTGATGTCTATGAATACCCCTATTGTGTGATGTTTGTTTTTTTAATGCTGTGTACATATGTTCCGTTATTCTTGATAACTGGTGCTGTGTAGACAATTTTTCGGTAAATCCAAACTGTTCTTTAGGGATTGTTTTCGTTATGTGAAGGTGACAGTTTAATCTTTTTAGTATAATTTTCTCGAAAATTTTTTATAGAGATGGCAATAAACTGATCGGACGATAGCTGTCAGTATTTGCAGGATTTTTACTTGGTTTACAAATGGGGATAACGATACCATGTTTCCAGGTATGCGGAAAGTAATTTGTTCTGAAACACGAATTATATGTGTTTGTAAGGGTGGCTATTGCTGGTGCAGGTAAAAGTTTAAATACGACAATATTTATATTGTCGTGTCCGGGTGATTTTTTGAGTGGTAGTTTATTAATAATTTTTTTTAATTTCGGAGGGTGATGTGTAATGTATTTTTTGGTGCTGTCCATATTCTTTTTCTAATGTTGATTTGGTTATGGTGATGTGTCCAGAATGAAAATTAGTGTTATTAACAGTAAAAGTTGAGGCAAAATAGTTCGCTAGTTCTTCTGATTTTTGGTAGGATGTGTAAGCTTCATCTGTTGCTGTGTTTATAGGAGGTATCGTGTTTTTCTTCTTCAGTATTTTTCTTGTAAATTGCCACAGAGAGTTATTATTTGCGCTGAGTAATTGGATTAAGTTATAGTAATGTTGGTTATTGAAGGTAGTTATAAGTCTTTTTACTATATTTGTTATTAGGTTTAGTTCTCTCTTTAGTTCAGGTGTTCTTAATCGGAACCAAAGTCTTATAGTTTTATTTTAATCGAAATTGCTTTTAATATTTCTTTGGATAACATTTTATTTCTGGTTGTTTTGGAATGGTTAATTGTGTATTTTTTAGCGTACAGTGTATTAATTCGTTGAAACGAAAGATGGATTGATCTATGTCCAACGGGGTTTCTAATATTTTTATTTTGGGTAGAGAATTTCTTAAAGTTTCTTGAAATGTTTGCCAATTAATTTTTAATGAAGTTGGTTTTGGGGCGGGGGCGTGTTGCGATGTGAGTAATAATTACCGGGATATGGTCGGAGTCGAGTTCGAAAATAGGTGTTGAGTAGAATTTAATGTTAGTATTTGTGATGCCTATGTCAAGGATGTCCGGTATCCGAGTGCGATCCCGAAGGTGATATGTTGGTTCCGAGAGAGTGAGTATTCTTAGGTTTGCAATGTTTAATAGTTGTACTAGTATTTTTCCGTTATAATTATTTGTTTGACATCCAAAGCTTAAGTGTTTACAATTGAGGTCACCTAGCAGCAAGGTTTTCTTCGGTAGGGTGAAATAAATTAGAAAAATTTGCATTTAGAATTTTGGCTCTTGGGGGCTTATAAGCTGTTATTATTTTCCATGGCCGTTAATATAGATTTGAATAGCGACAGATTCGATGCCTGGTGTGTCGGGCAGGTTAATTTGGTGGTGATTGAGGTAACTTTTGACCGCGATAAGTACACCTCCTCCCTTATTTTCCTTTCTATCTGTTCTGTATATGTTATAACCTGGGATAAATAGTTTATTTTTTATATTGAGGTGTGTTTCGGTGATACAAGCTACGTCGATTTTAAATTATAAATGCGAAAAATGCGAACTTTGAAGCTCATTTTCACAGAAAATTTTTGAGTTTTCGAAAAACTTCATTTGAAGTAATTTGAAGCATTTTAACTTTCAAATACAATAGTGTTTAAAAATTACTGGAAATGTGCATACAAACGGTGTGAGAGATCTCAAAAAAAATCCTCAAAATGAACTTTACGTCCTATTAAATAGTGCAATTAGCACTATCTGTTAGAAAAGTTGGAAGAAAAAATTTTGAGACATTTATGAGAAAATGACTTTTGAGCGTTTCTGAAAATAAGGAATTTTAAACTAGTTTTCACAAAAAACGGTTGAGTTCTCGAGAAAGTTTAATAGACATTATACAAAGCACATGTACTCGTAAATGTAATAATGGGAACAAATTGCCACTACTGTAAATATTTCTGACGTGAGAGACAAGTAAAAAAAATTATATTTTTGTAATTTAAAAAAAAACGAAAGAATAGAGCGATATCGCATATATGACATCTCATAGAGCACATTTAACACTCTCACTACGAAAAGTTTAAAGAAAAAATTTGGAGACTTTTTTTTGAAAATATTGTTTTTGTAATTTTTTTAAATTGAAAATATTTCGCGCAATATTGCCAGAAAACTACAATTTTTTAAAGAAAATATACAGGACTTTAATGAAAGAACTTACTTTGGAGAAAAAATTGTATTTGAAAGACTGACAGACGGACGGACGGACGGGCAGACGGACGGATAGATGGACCGACGGACGTTTTGAAAAGAACAACTATTTACTTTCTCGTATACGTACATATACAAGGAGTGATATACGTAGTATAGGGAAAGTAATGTAATGCTGCGCGAAAAAATGGCCAATTTTCGGCGGAAAAATATTCATTGCCGGGCCGTGATAACGAAAAAGTGGATACAACCAGTTGCTAAGTTAAGAAAAAAATCCCTAACACGTGGTGTAGCCAGAAACCCTGTTTTCTAGGTCCTTGATACCGAAAAACCAATTGAAAAGAAAACGTCCGTCTGTCCGTCTGTGAACACTGCTAGCGCCTAAACCATACGTACGATTTCTTCCAAAATGGATATTCACCGGTCGATCTGATTCTAGTCAAAGCTTTGAGATTTTGAAAAAGATTCAGTAAAATTTGGAGGTACTTTATTGAAGCCCCCCCTGGTTTTTCAAAATTTTCTCAAAAACGGCTTCAAATTTTTTCTTTAAATTTCTTGTAATAATAGAGTAAAATACACATATTAAGGTGGCATAGATCCGATTTTCACGGATAACTCTGAATTTTCGAAAATTGTGAAAGTTTGAAATTTTTTCGGCGTCTTTCTCCAACTACAAAATTGAAGATAAAGATTTTTCTTCAAATAAAATTTGTTCTGCATATTGAGTTCTTTCATTCAAGGTCATGTAAATGTTTTCCACAATTTTAGTAGTTTTCGTGCAATATTGCGTGCAATATGTGCAATTAAAAAAAATTACAAAAACACGATTTTCTCAAAAACGGCTCCAAATGTTTTCTTTAAACTTTTGGTAGGGATAGGACTAAATGTACTCTATCATATGACATAAAAGCTATATTGGTCTATAGGTTGTTTTTTTCAAAAATTACAAAAATGTAAATTTTTTCACATGTTTCTCACGTCGATAATATTTACATTAGCGGCAATTTTTTAACATTATTATATTTACGAGTACATGTGCTTTAAATAATGTCAAGTAATGTTTCTCGAAATTACAACCTTTTTCTGTGAAAAGTAGCTCAAAATTTCGCATTTTCAGAATCGCTCAAACGCCATTTTCTCATATATGGCTACAAATTTTTTCTTCAAACTTTTGTAACGGATAGTGATAATTACATTCTTTAGTATAGAGTAAAGTTTATTTTGAGTTATTTTTTTGTTTTTTCAAAAATTACATAATTGTAATTTGTTTGGAAGATCTCTCACATCTTTAATATGCACATTACCAGCAATTTGTAAAGATTATTATATTTGTGAGAGTAAGTGCTCCAAATAACTTCAAATAAAGTATTTTGAAAACTCAAACATTTTCTGTGAAAATGAGCTTCAAATTTCGCATTTTTAGTAGCGCTAAAACGCCATTTTCTCTTAAACGGCACATACTTTTTAGAAGAATATTACCATTTATGACTAGGTTTTTGTGTTCTTTAATATTCTAAAATTAAGGTTTCCGTTCTACCAATAGGAAACCGAAAAATTAAGAAAATGACAAAAAATGTACTTTTGGCGGGTGATAGATGATAGCTGACAAGAAAGAGTTTGTGGCAATTCCGAATAGCTAGCGAAGACCCAAGGAAATAGAAAACTAATACGGGAAAGTCTGTGCCATTGTGTAGCACCACTAGTTCGGTATCGGGGGACCCCAAAACGTGTACTTCCGTTGAAATCTCGAAATCGATTTTCCATAGCATTACATAACATTCCCTATACTATGTATAGTATTCCGTATATACGTACGTATACGGGAAAGTAACTAGTGGTGCTACAGAATGGCACAGACTTTCCCGTATTAGTTTGCTATTTCCTTGGGTCTGGCAGACGGTAGCTCTTGCCAGCTGTCATCTATTGCCCCCCAACTACATTTTTTGACATTTTCTTAATTTTTCGGTTTCCTAATGGTAGAACAGAAATATTAATTTTAGAATATTAAAGAACAGTAAAACCTTGTCCTAAATGTCCATTTTCATTGAAAAAGTTGGAGCCGTTTATAAAAAAATGACGTTTAAGCACGACTAGAAATGCGAAATTTGAAGCTCATTTTCACAGAAAATTTTTGAGTTTTTAAAAAACTTCATTTGAAGTAATTTGAAGCACATTAATCCACAAACACAAGAGTGTTTACAAAATTCTGGTAATGTGCATATTAAAGATGTGAGAAATCTTTCAAAAACTTACTTTTGTGTAATTTTTGAAAAAACAAAAAAATACCTCCAAATGAACTTTACGTCATATTAAATAGTGCAATTAGCACTATCTGTTCCAAAATTCTGAAGAAAAAAATTGTAGCCATTTATGAGAAAATGCCATTTGAGCATTTCAGAAAAAGGCGGAATTTTGAGCTAGTTTTCACAGAAAACGGTTGAGTTCTCGAGAAACTTTACTTGACATGATTTGAAGCACATGTACTCATAAATATAATAATGTTAACAAATAGCCGCTAACGTGTATATACAAGTCAATAAAATTAAATTTTTGTAATTTTTGAAAAAGCAAGAGAGTAGAGCAATATGGGAATTATGTCATTTCATAGAGTACATTTAGCACTATCCCCAGCAAAAGTTTAAAGAAAATATTTGGAGCCGTTTTTGAGACAAGCTATTTTTTGTAAGTTTTAAAATTGCAAATATTGCGCGCAATATTGCGCGAAAGTACTAACGTTTTCAAAAAATGTACATGACCTTAAACAAAGAACTAATTTTACAGAACAAATTACATGTGAAGAAAAAATCTCTATTTTCAATTTTGTAGTTGGAGAAAGACGCCGAAAAAATTTCAAACTTTCACAATTTTCGAAAATTCAGAGTTATCCGTGAAAATCGGATCTATGCCACCTTAATAGGTGTATTTTACTCCATTCTTACAAGAAATTTAAAGAAAAAATTTGGAGTCGTTTTTGAGAAAATTTTGAAAATGTCCGGGGGGCATCATGTAACGTACCCCCAAATTTTACAGAATCTTTTTCAAAATCTCAAAGCTTCGACTAGAACTAGATCTACTGGGGAATATCCATTTTGGAAGTAATCCTACGGATGGTTTAGGCGCTAGCAGTGTTCACAGACGGACGGACAGACAGACGGACGTTTTCCTTTCAATTGGTTTTTCGGTATCAAGGACTCAGAAAAGAGGGATTCGGGCTACGCCACGTGTTAGGGGATTTTTGTTTCTTAATTTAGCAACTGGTTTTATCCACTTTTTCGTTATCAGTGTCCCGCAACGATTTTTTTTCTGGCGAAAATTGGTCATTTTTTCGCGCAGCATTACATAACTTTCCCTATACTACGTATATCACTCCGTGTATACGTACGCACACACGAAAGTAAAAAGTATCTTAACCATTGTAGTTGTGGAAGACGCCGATTTTTTTTTTTTAATATTTTTTAAGTTCGTAAAATCAGTAATTTTAACGAACAAGAGACCTGCACCATTATCTTAAAGGCCCATTCACAATGCAAACGTAAACATAAGCGTAACGCACAGACATAAACTTAAACATAAGTGTTAGACTGAAGCATTCACAATGTACAACATAAGCGTAATCAAAGATTTTCTATTTTCTGTGGGCCATTCTAGTTACTATTGGTTGGATGTGAGAATCTATATTTTATATATATTGAAATTTTGTGAAACGTATGTACTGTGGCACAACAGCTCTTTACGAGCCAAGGCCTATACCAGCGGCGTCTCGGCCTTGCGGTCATGAGTTGAGTTAGGTTAGGTTAGGTATTTTAATTTTAATAAAAATTCAAACTAAATGGTACTACTATGAACACAACAACGAAACTCAACTACTAAAAGATCGTACGCTACAAAACAATGCAGAAAACCGTCGAAAATCAACCAAGCAATTTGGATATATCGATTTCGATACTCGATTTTGAGTTAAACGTACTGTGATTGGTTCATTTCTTATTTCTGACATAAGCATAAGCACAGAAGCTTGAAGCTTGCAAGCTTTTAAGTTAACGTCTTATGCGTTATGCTTATGCGAGTGCATTGTGAATGAGTCCGCTTAAAAACGTTGTCCTAACTTTTATGTTAACGCTATGCTTATGTTTATGTCTGCATTGTGAATGGGCCTTAAGAGATTGCGTAAAGGACGCTTAAACGTCCTTTACGCTATCTAATGTCTAAATTTAATCAAAAACGTTTGTGCCGTTTATAAGAAAAAAAATGATTTAAAGAAAATGAAAATTGCCTATGCTTTGACACAAAATTTTGCACAAAAAATACTATTGTTTTTCAAAAATTGAAAATGGCATTATTTTCAGATGTTTTTGATGAACACTTTTCATTTAAAAAATGTTTGTCTTCATAATTGTAGTTTTAGGATGAAGCCGAAATTTTTTTGAATTTTTTCATTGCTCGAATAATTAGCATTTTCAACCAACATGAAACCAGCGCCGTTCTCTCAAACGTCCTTCACACTATCCACTAACAAAAATTTAATTAATAACGTTGAAGCCATTTGAAAATTTTGAAAATGTCCCAGGGTCTTCTTATAAAGTATTCCCAAAAAATGAAATATCAGTTTCAAATTCAATGGGTCATGACATCAGCCAGATCGACAGGGGAATATCAATTTTCGAGAAAATCGGCAGAACAGTTTAGCCCAGTGTTGTCAAGGTCGATGCCACGAGCGGGAGTCCGTGGTACGAGTGCACGACGAAATCGCCCCTCCACGCAGTTCATAACCCCGCCACCAGAGACAACGCGGCGGGATTCCTATTAGTTTCCTTTCCCGATGCTAGTTGCGCAGATAAGCACGTGGCATGCTACGATGCCACGACTCGTGCCACTGCCGCCAGTAGAAGACCTTACCACTGGTTTAGCTGCTAGCGCTGTTCACAGATGGACACAGATGGACGTTTTTCCGTCAATCGACTTTTCGGTATATAGGTCCACAAAACACTGATTCTGGTGTGTTAGAGGATTTTTTTTCTAAATTTAACAACTAGATTTATCCACTTTTTCGTTACCTGAGCCTTGTAATAAGAATTTTTCTGCCGAAAATTCGCCGTGCAGCATTAGCGGTCCCTAGCGAGAAAGTAAAAAGGCGGAAATCAGATTTTGATCGTATTTATGGGAATAGAAATATGTTATTACGTAGTGGTACGAAATTTGCTTTTAGAAATTTTCAGGGGATCAACGGCCACCCTGCTTCCACCCTCTATTCTCGCGCCTTCATAGTGAACGTTGCGTAATTGAAGCGCGCAACAAAGAGACTGGAATTTCCTAAAATGAAAACTGTTGTCCGACTAAGTACATACATTACTATGTCCCGGAAGGGGAATTTTGCAATCAACTAAATTTAGAACCATCGTTTATCTTTGAAATATGGCGTAGTGCAAGATCATTCAGAGGTAGTGCAAGATCATTCAATAATACAGTAATTGTAAGTTGACAGTTCGGGTCTTTGGGTTTACTCCAATCATCTGTTCATTTTTCTTATACTATAACACTTAAGGTTGAAAACATAACTTATTAACTAAATTTTTTTTCTATATGTTATTACAAAACAATCAGGCTAACCAGAGCAGGCAGCCGAAATTTCAAATACCAATACAAAAATATTAATTCACGATTTCTTTATAATCAGTTCATATATCATTAAATGATTGTCTAAAAAACCAAAGACCTTACATTACGACAATTTTGTAATGACGTACAGTATGTTTTGCATGAGTATGCGTTAGCACGAAACGCCTTGACTGTTTATGCTTTGCGAATCTCCCACGAAACACTGACTCGTATCAACAGCTATCTTCGATTTTGCGCGATCTCTGTCGCGTTAGTGACTACATTCAGAGCACGTCGTACTGCGGCTCGTCTCCGAGCCACAAGTACTCACACACAAGTGCCTGTGCGCCCACGCCGAAGTACCGCGTTGTCATAATCGCTCCCTCTCCTCTATTTTCCTTCACCTCAGCCTTCTCTTTCCCTTTCTCCTCCCACCGCAAGGTGACCTTGCAATGAGACGCCGCCAATGACCTGCTTGCGGAGATAAGGGAAACAGCGCATGTACACAAGCGGTGCGAAAGCCCCGGGTGGAATTTAGATTTTGCGCCCAGCTTTTCTGGAATATCGAGGCGCGCGTGCTTTTATGACACGGCGTGAGTCCGACGAGCATATGGGTCCTTTCCCCCGAAAAATGTAGGTCAGCTGGACAACGCAGAACGGGCCGCAAGCTGCACAGCAGACCGTGAGGTCAGGGCCGAATGAAGCACCAGCCGGGGCCGTAGAGGGGATGGGCGGGTTGCCATGGTGGGGGAAGGCGGCATGGTAGGGGAAGCCAAAAGGAGGAGGAGAAACGCGGGCAAACGTTTGTCAACAATAAAATTATCGCGACGGGTGAGGAGGAAGAAGAAGAAGACAGAGGACGTGAAGCGAGACGAAAAAAAGGAATGACTTGTCCGTTATCCGTGAAATTAGCTGATTACGTATTCGGGCGCGTTCTATTGCTGGAGCTGGCGAAAGATGAATGTGTGATGCAAAGTGATTGAGCGATACGTCGAATCGGTCTCGTCCTCGTTTGTGTACCTGCTTGCGACTTACTCTTCAATCCTTATCTCTGCGCGAATCGTAAACTTTCTATTATCGTTTTATGAAAAAATTCCGTGCGTCTTGTCTCCTATAATTTCAAAGACGTTCGTTCCGATGGCAGTCATTATTTGTGCTCCTCCAATCACATGCTCTGCGAAAGGCATGTGTTCTATTACATTCTTCAAATTTTCGCAGGCCTCATTGTTCACTTGCTATTGCACCATGCCCTGACCAACTTGGCAAAAATCAATAGTGGTGTATAGCATTTGAATTCCTGTGAATATATACAATTAAACTATAACAAGAAAAACACCACTCCACATCATTTACATTGAAATATGCAGTCTGTCATCATTACTTTTGTTTTTAGTCGTAGTTTTATTAAAGTAAAATACGGGAAATACTGAAACTAACACATTTCTTTCTACTTAAGACCGGATTCTGTATGATGCACCAAATCTTTTGTATACGAAATAATTATTATTTAAATAATTATAATTAGAGTGGTTTAGTGATCAATTTACAGTTCTTTTTACAATAAATCGTATTCGCCAATTTCGAATATACCGCTTAATTATGGTAAATGTTTAGTTTTGCCGTGCAGAACATTTTAGCGGAATTTTAATTTTGCACGACGTGTCACATACACAACAACGACAGAATCACAAAATTAGAGGTTATGTCCGTATGATTATACTGAGAACTTCACCGATTTATTTTGCAAAGTGTTTTGGTATCTTAACAGCAAGCCCACTCATTTGGTACTCATTATTGCAACAAGACAATAAAGTCGCGAAATTAAAATCTCCGCAAATCTGACAGCAGCAGTGAAACTTCCTTGATTGGGATTGGATGTCGCGAGCCGTACCAGCTGATCACGGGAACGCGAGACTGGCTTGAGACCATGATGTTTAAAATCAAAAGTGCTCCATTTTAACATTCATGACATAAAATAGTTCGGATTGTAAATGATGACTGGAAATATAAAAAAGAACATGACATATCTTGCGAAAAGTGTACATTTTGAAGTTAAAGGTTTGTTGCCAAGTCTTTAGGAATGTCGATTGACTACACGAGTGACGTCATAGCATTATGTGGTGATATGGCGAGTGAAGCGGTGAAGAAATCCGTAAGTATTTTAATAATTTTACAGTGAAATACGAAGTAATGGTGAACATACGCGTTATTGAGTGATTGTTTGAAGTATTTAATTCATGTTCCGCGTTTATTTTAAACTTGTGCATTAAAATTTCATTTAGAAATCCTTGCGCGAAATGGACGATGCGGTATGGACAACAACTGCTTATTGAAAGATGGAATAACCTTGGGTAACACTTTATGGTATCGGCTGTTTGGGTTTATGTGTAAAGGTGACAGGGAAATACAGTCAGTCGCATTAGTTATACTTTCATTTTTCAGGATGGGTATTTATTTCAAACGAACAATTATTTAGTAACTAGATTTCAAAAACATCTGTCATGTCACGGTGGGACAGAAATGTCTATATGAGAAAGTGACGATGGTTTTTAAAAAAGTAGGTCGTGAAGGTGAGATGGTGAGTGTTGCTATGTTTTGCGGCGTGCACGAACAGATATTTAGTTTTGAAATTGTAATTGATTTGAACAACCGTCGTTCGTTGCGTAGAATGTGCGAAAATACGGAAGATTTATCAGTCAAATACGGAATAAGTGTCAAATGTATTCAACGTTTGCTCACGGGGAATGTCATTACGTCGATCAGATAAGGTTTATGCATTGAACTGATGAAGATGCTCCGTGTTTGCGTGTTATTCGTAAACCTTTTAAATTTTTGTGTTAATGTATTAACTTGAAATCGTAAATCAAAGCAACATTAAGTTAAAATTTTGTGAAAAGGAAAACTGTTGGATGACCTTCTGTGACCCTCTTTTTATTCGCAATTATTATGAAATTACACAATAGTTCAATTTTTCATCAGTAATGGTAAGTGCACACAGTAATTAAAAATATTATTGTTTTAATGATGGTCAAAAAAATGTTTAATGACATTCTATTTTCTATAAATGTAGAATAACTTTACACATTCCAGGAAAATGTATTTAATATTTCATGATAATCCACAATATTGTAAATATTTATATTTTATCTTTAAAAATAATCTATCAAATTGTGTGGGGTCAGAGAAAAAAGCATGTGGTGTATGTTTAGCATTTTACCAAATACTCAGATTATTTCTGTATGACATTCAGAAATTAAGGAATAAATATCTTCTCAGCATAAAACTTTATGCATGTTAGCCATAATTTCATTTTCTGTATTGCTCTCTATAGTATGCCTTCTTTCTTCTTTTGTCTGATGATGTATGATTGTGCAATTTCACCATGTCATGTTTGGACACATCAATGGTAGGGTGTAAATATTATATCATTATTTATGAATCTTAAGCTCTTCCAATTGCTGCTAATAATTACAAAAACATTCTTGGGTAGAAAATCTGAATTAAGGTGTCTTTCAATTTTATCATTATTATTTTTTTTTTTAATATATATTTGACAATTGATGTATATGTTCTGCATATTTTGTATGAGATAAAGTAATGTTGGTTTCATTTAAAGGCGGGAGTGAAGTTTTTAATCTGGAATGATATATCTATTGACATAGGAGTTAAGAAAATTCATTCACTTTTCACCCAGATTGGCCTGAGATTAACCATATTTGTAAAAAAATTTTTATTTGTTTTGCAATAATTTGTCAAAACCTAATAAAAATATCTAGTTTCTAATTATAATTGTTTCCAATTAATGAATTAGAACTCAACAATTTCTATTAATTTTAGAAATGTAAAATTTTATTTCATTAGAATTTCACTCACTGAGTTAAAGAAATGATAAAGGCAAAAAGATATTTGTAATTTTATTAATTTGCACTTCAGTAAGGGCTAATAATTTTTGCATTTTGAATTATGTATTTTGTTCAACAAATCGTTCTGCTGATGATATTTTCTACATGGATGTTTAGTCTCAGATCTATTAACAAAATATTATAATTTTTTAAACAAAAAGTCTCCCCCAAAATCTGAAGTATGTATTTAAAATATATATATATAAAGCTTGTACTAATTATCTAAACCAGTGAAGTCATTTGAAAAATTCTTTATAAGTAAACATTAAGTTGACTGGACATATAGCCCCCCTCCAGAGAAAAATCCTTGGTGTGCCTCCTGGCATTATGGAAAAAACATTCTTTGTCTGGGATGACATAAACTTTGTATAGAACAATAGTCTTCATCTATTTAATTTCATAAAATGTTTCTCCAAATTTTTGGTCTGTATTTCTTTATTTCTTTAATTTTTCTTTCGTGTGACCACTGGATATTTTTTAAGATGGCTGCTTAGCATTCACGAAAGAGACAAGTTCTGTACTCAGGGAATCATGTTACGAGTTCTTAGCCAAGTACTATTTTGTTCGTCTTTTTTTCTTTTTCTCTTCATCCTTAAACTTTGCAACTTACTTAGTAAGCAAGTTGTCCTTTTCTTAAATTTTACTTTCCACGGAATGTAATTAGCATATATTGTAACATTATCAACAACTCAGAGATTTGATGTTCTGTGAACTTCAGGCTTATTTCTTGCAAAATGTTGATTGTCAAATCTTATATTTCCATTAAAAAAGAGAAGTAATAGAATGTAATTTGATTTCCAATGTACATTTCCATCTCAATTGTAAATTCAGTGAAACAGAACTTCAATGAATTAATATGTAAAGGAAAGGAATTAAGTTTTTGTAATTGCCTTCTTTTGTGTGATACTTTTAATAGATTAACATGAATGGAACCATTTAGTAACATTTGCATGGACCAAGATTTGGAATAACGGGACTTGGAATGTATGTGATCTAGCTCTTAAAGAAACTGAAATAATGAAAGAAACCAAGGAAGCCAAACTGAACTTAGTAATGCTGTCTGAGGTAAAAAAGAAACAGAAAGAAACGATTAACTTAGAACTGTATAAAATGATATATAGTGGTGTACCTGCAGAATGTAGAGCAGTAGCAAGAGTTGCTATTGTGGTAAGTGAGAAGTGAAAGAGCAGGATAATATCAAACAGTTGGGGTAAATGAAAGGATTGCATGTAGACTCAAAGTGAACAGAGGATATATGAGCATAATGTCAGTGTATGCTCCAGAAGAATGATGAAAAAATGATACTAATAACTTTTATAAGAGCCTACAAAATGTTGATTTCATAAATAAAAATGTGTTATGGAAAAAAATATAAAAAGGTTGTTATTGGAGGAGATGTGAATGCCAAAATTGGACAGTAGCCCACACATACATTAATTGGGTCAAACAGAGAAGTATTAACGAAGCAGAATGGGAAGATGTTACGAGATTTTGTAACCTTAATTCATTGCAAGTGGAAAACACATTCTTCCGACAGAAGAGATACATAAATTTACTGGGACATCCCAAGGAAGCAGGTCAGTGATAGATTATACAATAGCAAATGAGAAGATATGAAAATTATTTGAGAGAAAGTTGTTCTGCCAACCAGATAGAAAAAATAAAACATAGAAATAAAGCTGAAAAGGAAACTGTTTGGAAAATTAATCTTCTAGAAAGTCAGAGTATTAGAAATCTTTTCCGAGCTCACATAAAATCTCTATATGGAGAAATGTTCTATAAGTATGAACATTGAATTAAAAATTCATAAGCTCCTTTATCTGATAGAAATGGTACCTCTAAAACTCTTGGAAAGAGAAAATATTATAATATCAGAAAAGAACTAAATATTTGTAATGGAAAAACTTCAGCTTGCTGTTGAACAGAAGAAAAAACTATATTTACAGTGGCCCACAAAGAAAACCCCTGAGGCATTGGGAAGAACATAGAGCTCAGAGAAATGAAACTGAGGCACTAGTTAACGCTGCAAATAAGAAGAGCTGGGATAGGTATGTCTCAAATACTGAAAATGAAGTACGTGGTTGCCAGGCTTATAAAATACTGAAACATTTAAATAGAGAAGCAGCAAACCTGGAGCTTCTTAATAAAGGAGATTGGCCAAAATACTGCAAATCCCTATGGTATGAAGAAAACATATATTACAAATATGAGGAATATGAAAAAAACAACATGTGTCTTCAAAATCAATAGAATAGAATACAAGGAATTGTAGGAAGCTCTACAAAGTTGTAACAATTGAAAAGCTCCAACAGACAATATAAATACAGAGCTCTTTAAATATCTCCCAGAAGAAGAAAAACACAGATTATTAGATTTCTTAAGTCAATGCTGGCAACAGAAAAAAATACCAACTGAATGGATGAAGGCAAAAATAGTTCCTGTCTTCAAAACAATGTAACAAACAGACCGAGAAACCTACTAAGGTGTAAGTTTGGTGAATATGGTGTACAAAAATGTACAAGAAAATAATTGTAAATAGGCTCAGGAACATCATAGAAAATGCATTGTTGGAAGAATAAACCGGATTTAGGAAGAGAAGATCTTGCTCAGACAATATTTTTTCCCTTAAACAATTGATAGAAAAGGGAAGAGAACACAATTTGAAGACCTGCATGGCTTTTATTGGTTGCAGAAAAGCATTCAATAGTGTTAGAAGTAAATTGTGGAATGCACTGGGAAAAAGAGGAATATCACTACATCTAATTAGAGTTAACCGCAATATGTATGCAGGTACATGGTTCAACATAAAATTAAAATCAAGTCACTTTTAAGAAGAAACTACTAACAAAGGGGTTAGACAAGGGAATTGTATTTCACCAATACTTTTTAATATATACCTTGACAACATAATAAGAGAGTGGAAGTAATGGCTTGTACATTTTAATATTGGAGATCATTTCAAAGGGACAATTTTTTTAAAAACCTTTTTGTTTGCAGATAACCAGGTTTTAGTTGCTAATAAGTTGAAGACAACCTACAGAAAGCCCTGTACAAATTGTACAAAACAGCAAAGTTCTTCCAGCAAAACCAAGTCCATGTCTTTCCAAGGTTCTAACTGCAATATGTAAGCTCATTTTAGAAGATAAGATAATTGAGCAAGTAAAAATTTTTAGATTTTTAGGATATGACTTAACCGACCTCAGAGAACGTTATGTTGGAAGAAAGATTTAGAGATTCAACCTTATGTGTGGCTCCATTAAAAGAACACTTAGGAGGTAAAGTTCAAAAAGATAACGATACTAAAATTTTACAAAGCTATGTCACTGCCTTGCAGCATATATGAAAGTGTAAACTGAGATCTAAATTCCAAATCCTATAGCAGAGTACAGGCAGCTGAAATTATATTTTTGAGGTCAATCCTAGGGGTAACAAGAAAAGATAGATTGAAAAGCAAGACCATCCAGGAGAAATTTGGAATTTACAAAATTAAAGAATATAGAAATAAATTGAAAAACCCTGTATTAAGGATGGAAATGTTTACCTAAGCAACTTGTCTTCTACACACCTAGAAAGAAGCATTGGTAGACCCAAAAGAAGATGGAGTGATCAACTAGTCACAACAGACCAACAGGTCTAATGCCCCTGAGGGACAAGAAGAAGACTTTTAACAGATACAAAACCTCACTTTTGAGCCTAGCCAATGTCACATTAATATTTTAAGGTGTCCTAAGCATGACCAAACTTTGGAACACCCTAATAATATTGAAATATTGAACAGTCCTATTAAAAACGTATATGAAACTGAACTCTAAATTGTTAAAAAAAACATTAAAATATTTTTTAATTAATATGAAATTTGATTTCAAAAATGATTGGGACCACCTACCATATTATATATTAACCAACCGTTGGGTGTTGTTGTATATGACGGTTCCTGCTTTGTTGAGTAATAAATGAGTGTTCAAAGTTATAATATATTCCTAGTTTATCCTCTTAAATTTAATTTAAAAGAAGAATTATAAGTGCTAGCTATTAGATTAGTGTGCATCGACTTTTGCATTACAAAATCAAATTCATGTGAGCCAGTTCTTCTAGTTGATACTTTGTCAGTATCTTCCGTCACATGTTTTTCAACATCTCTGGGAATATGAATGAAAGTCATTGGTAAATGTTATTCTTCAATTTACAATCAAAATTAGTTTGTAGGTTTTCTGGAACTAAAACTGTCTTACTTTGTTTATCATGTGTGGTGTATAGATTGTGTGAAAGACAAAACTATTTGTGTTGTTACTCTTCATTATGACAACCTCTAGCAGAAACAAAAAAGGTGAATATGTCAATTTTGCTTGTTGAGTCACTTACCATTGTCTTGTCCCAAGCATTTCATTTGTAAATTAGTTATTGTAGTAATTACAACAATAGCTATATGGTTTATATATTTTAGGAAGAATTATTTTTAAGTTCAAGATATTAACAATGGGTGAGGTAAATATGTTTTATAAAAAAAATTGGTTTTGATGGAGGTTCTTTGAAGGTGATCCAAGCCAGTGATTTGTGACAATCTCTTGAAACATGTATACTGAACTTAGCTTTACTGTTTGCATTGTGTTCAAATCTTCAGAATCATTGTCGTTTCGTGACTCCTAATAACCTACTGTTTGAGGGATAATTAATTTGCCTGAGACAATTGGCCAACTTTCATTCTACATGTTAGGAACAGCATATACAAACATTATTATGGAGTACCTTCTCCAGGGAGAGAAACCTCTTAAATATGTTGTCTCCAAAATATGAAGTGGAATGCAAAGGCAAATTACCATGTGCAGGAAGTTATCTAAAATATCCATTATTTCATAAGTGCCCAGTAAAATTGAGTTCCTTCTGAAATACTTTTATTGATTTATTTACATAAGTTTTACCATGTTAATGTTCTTTTGATAAATACATGTATGTACTTGAAAATATATGAAAGTTTTAAAAAAGTTTATGATTACAAAATACTGAACAATGAGATAAATAAATGAAACAAAACAGATTGTTATGAAAATAAAAATAAAACATTAAAACATTAAATAAAAATAAAATATTAAAGAGGGAAAGAAAGTAGTTAATTTATTCAAATTTGCATATTTTTGTTATAAATTTAACAGTAATCAAAACCATTATCAAGATTACTTCATGGATATGTTACTTGTTCATGAAGATTTATGTATTACAAGGTACAATATTAGGTACATTATTGTTTATCTAATTCAAGGGCTCAATAGAACAAGGAACTCATTGGCATCATGCTGAGATATTGAGGGATTTTCCTGAACTTTTTAATTTGGGTATCTACATTGACACAACGTGTCTCAAAGTCCCTACAAGGGCATTATAGTAATCCTCTTAACATATTTATTTATTTACCAGACTTATTTGCGCATATGAAATTATATGTCACACATAGTTGACAAACATAGTAAGAAGTATTAAAATTAATAACATTTGCAAAAAGAAAAGAAATCAAACTAAATGCAATTAATGAAGTTACAAATTAGTTTGATAATTCTTACTGGCTAAAATCTAATATTCTTTGTTTCAAACATCTTACAAAACTCGCCTCACTCATACCTAATTATTCATTGCTCAAAAATTCATTGCAATATCTTTTTAAACGAGGATTGAATGGTAGTAGATAGTAATAGTTTTGTGTTTTGCAAAACATTTCTTTAAATAATATATTTCTTCTTGTATGACATGTATTATTGTAGTTAATAAATAAATTTCTTAATTCTGGGCAATCAATTTTAGCATTTAAAAGATTGTACATACATTTATTGTCCTGTAATACGACTTCAAGAATCAAATATTAATTATATTTTCCTGTCAGTCAGTCAGTCAGTTGTCAAGAGGATCACCAGATAGCATCTCCATGTACTCACCTCTTGTGACACACTCTTGCGTCACTACCCAGTGGCCAGAATGGAAAAGGAAATAAGACACGGGTAGGGTTAAGGATGCTTCATAGGGGTTACACTAGCCCCTGGGAAGTAGGCAAACCTGTTTTGAAATAAATTTCATATCTTTTATTTTCTGAAATTCAAGCTTGCATATTAAAATAATAATTTATAAATGTGTGCATTTAAAGTATTTTAAAGTAGTATTCTAACACGTGAGTTTGAAATTCAGAAGAGAGAAAATTCGGTGATTCTCAAACAATATATTTGAACATATCAAAAGCCCTGTTATAAATATTCAAATAGATATAAATTACAATCTAGTCTTAGTCCATTGCCTTTTCAGGAAACAAAGAACTATTATGTCCCTTTCAAAGGAATTTTAAATGTTATTATGTTTCATAAAGTAAATGCTGGCCAAGTCATGGTAAAACAAAAAAATTAATTGAGAAATTAATATATAGTGTTTTCTTTATGTATTAAGCAGACATTAATAATTTTAATTAATATTAAAAAATAAAAATTGTGATTGCCCTAGAAGGAGAATGATACAATACCCTCAAAGCCCCCAGACATTCACAATAATTCTTTTATAATTTTTTAATGGTAAAAAAATAATGTATAATAATAATAATAATAATTTATTAAATCACATATACAATTACAATCGTGCATGACGAGTCAAAGTGATGTTTTGGGTGGAGAGAGTGAAGTTACATTACTGTCCAGAAGCAAAACAAGGGACCATCTCAGCATTTGCTCATAGGACCAGGGAAACTGGACAAAAACCTGATCAAGATGGGTCATTAGCCTAGGAATTATCCTACTACAATAAGTCAATAGCCTACTATAATACTTGTTACAGCTAGATTAAGATATTATACAGTATATATTTATTTTTAATAGCAAAATAATTTAACATTTCCAGATTGTAATGTTTAATGTGAAAGTAAAATTCACTTGTTTATATAATTTTACTGCTACTAATAATAACAATCATAATTATAATACTAATTCTAATAATAATAATAACAACATATATTGAGTCACTTATACAATTTTAATTGTGGATGACTAGTCAGATATGATATATGCAGGTGCACATGTCAATAATAATAATAATAATAACAACAATAACAATAATAATAGTATTAATAATGGGATAAGTATTTTGGTTTATATGTTGTTAAGGGAAGTAGGGTTGTGATTTGTGTATTCCTTCACACTGTAGAACATGTTGTTAAGCAGGAAAGCTTTCAATTTACTTTTGAATGTATGTATTGTGTTTAAGTCTTTAATATCGCGGCCTAGCTTGTTGTAAAGTGTAATGCCCTCTATTAGGGTACTTTTTTGATAAAGTGTAGTTTCAGAGTGGGGCACATGTAAGTTATCCTTTTGACGAGTGTTGTAGTTGTGTACATCAGAATTTAGAGTAAAAGTGTCTTTGTTTTCCATGAGAATCTTTTTTGTGAATACCACTGCTTCAAATATGTACATGCATGGTAGAGGAAGAATCCTTAGTTTATTGAACAGGGGTTTGCAAGACTCCAGCTTATGAGTGCTGGTCATTGTTCGCAGTATTCTTTTTTGGATAATAAATGTGCGAGTGTTTTCAGGGGCATTTCCCCAGAAAATTATTCCGTATTTTAGGTGTGAGTGCACATTTGCAAAATACATTGTCCTAAGTGTCTCAATGTTGGAGTTCGACCTGAGGGTGTATAGTGCATAGCAAGATTTGGTGAGCTTCTTGTTAAGATTTGAGATGTGAGCATCCCATTTTAGGTTTTCTTGGATTGTTAGACCTAGGAAGGTGGTTTTATGAGTTATCGTTACAGGGTTATTATTTATGAATAACTGCTGTGGGAATTTTTCTTTGGTTCGAGGATTCATAAAATTTAGAGAGACTGTTTTGCTGGTGTTTATGATGAGATTGTTGTCTTGAAACCATTTTACTAGGGCATGCAGAGTTTTCCGAGTTTCTTTTTCTAATGATTGTTGTGTTTTTGCTTTGATGATTATGTTTGTGTCATCTGCAAACAAAATTATTTTGTTGTTCCTTAAAGCCAAAGGCATGTCATTTATGTATATAAGGAATAGAATTGGCCCAAGGATGGATCCTTGTGGGACTCCACAATTTATCATCTGAGGGCAGGAGTAGTATGAGGAGATTTTGTTTTCTTTAATGTGCTGGAGGGTAACTACTTGGCTACGGTTTGATAAATATGATTTGATCCATTGACCTGCAATGCCTCGAATCCCTAGCATTTCTAGTTTTGTTAAAAGTATATGATGGTCAATAATGTCAAAGGCTTTTGACAAATCTAAGAAAAGGCCAATGGGAATTTCCTTCTGATCGAGTGCAACAAGTATGTCATTTAAAAAGGAGAAGATGGCTGTGTCTGTGGATCTATTACTCCTGAATCCATGTTGAGCATTTGTGAGGACATTATTTGCATTGAGAAACTGTTTGAGTCTATCGTTAAAAAGCCTTTCCAGAATTTTTGAAAATCCTGATAGCAGGGAGATAGGCCTGTAGTTCATTGGATCAGAGCTATTTCCCTTTTTAAACAGTGGTTTAATTTTTGCCATTTTGAAAACATCTGGGAATATGCCTGATTTTAGAGAATAATTGCAAATATGAGAGAGTGGTTGCACTATATATGGAGCACTATGTTTGATAAGAAAATCCGGAATATTGTCCAGGCCTGCTGAGACTTTATTCTCCATTTGTCCAATGATTTTAAAAATTTCAGAGGGAGTAGTTTCATATAAAAATATGGTATTTACGATTTGTGTGACACTGGTGTTTGGATGGTGGGTTTTATTGTTTAGAGAGTGTTGAGAAATTAATTTTTTGCCTATTTGTGAAAAGTGTTCGTTGAATATGTCAGCTATTTCTTGTGGGTCCTGTAAAGTTTGGTTGTTGTGGTGGAGCTCTATATTTTGTTTGTTATTATTAGATGGTGCTGTAGTCTTTTTAATAATATCCCACATAGCTTTTGTTTTGTTATATGCATTTCTAATGTACTTCTCATTTGTCATAATTTTTGCTTGTTTGATTACTTTTTTTAGGATTGAGTTATATGTTTTGTAGTATGTAATGAAGTTGGAATTACATTTGTTAAGTGCCAGTATTTTAAACATGTTACGTTTTCTTTCACATGACACTTCGATGCCTTTGGTGATCCATGATTTTGTATGTTATAATTTAGTATCAAAATGTGTATATTAAGTAATCCACTAAAATTTAGTAAATATTACAGTTTTGTTTGCATAATTGACTTTTTTTATTTTGTCCCTCATTTCCTGTGCTGTATTTCAAATGCATAAATTATTTAAATCATCTCCAGATCAGGTGGGGATCACTGACTCATTTTTTCCTCAGTTCATTCATTTAATTATTTCCGTTATGAAACAGACTGAATATTTGGATTACAGAACTCTGAATATTGGAGGTTCTACTATCCTCTGTATTATGTTACTCTAGAAACTTGCAGATGTTTGTGGTGTCACTGAGTTTTGTGTTTTGCTTGCAGGAAGGCCAAGCTGAGCAGGAGCATCCTACCGCATCAGAAGAAACGGAGGCAGTTGGAGGTGAAGAGGAGACTGTCGCTGAGGAGGAAGAAGAGGAAGAACACGTAGACGGCGCGGAGAGCTCATCAGCGCCTCCTAGAGGCAACGACGTCTCTGCTCCGGCGACAGCCGCAGCAGTACCTAACGTAGCAGTCCCAGCCCCACCGGCAGGAGAACCGGCCCATCATGCCCGTCGACCGATGAACGCATTCCTCATCTTCTGCAAGCGACACCGCGCAGTAGTTAGAGATCGATATCCCCACTTAGAGAATAGGTCCATCACCAAGATTTTAGGCGAGTGGTGGGCCAATCTTGATCCTCCAGACAAGGCTAGTTACACAGAGCTTGCTAGGCAGGTGAGAACGAAGGTGTGTTTCCGATCATTTATTCAGAATAATTTTTAATTTGTTTGTGTGACCTTATCTGAGGTAATCAGCAATGGTTGTGGTTGAATTTTCTTCACAAAAAGAAAACTGAAGGATTTTCATTGAATAGAAACTGTGTTCAGTGAAGTTTATGATTGGAATGTTGTTTTTAGTAGTTCCCTTGGTGTCTCATGGTTTTGTCTATACCAGAGTCCTCTTTCTTCTCTTGATTTATTTTCTGGTTGTCCGTATAAGTTGTTAGAAACTCGTACTGCTCTGTTCATCCAAAGTTGAGTGACTGAAGAATAAAACCTGCATTTAACTGTATAATTTTCATCTCGAGAAAAACTAGGGATCTTCTTTAACTTATTAGATTTTTCTGTCATTTTTCTTTCTTTTTTCACATTAACATGATGAGGAGTAATTCTGAATAAATTTTGTTTTATGATTTCATTACAATAAAGTATTGAAGTTTCGAAAAATTATTTAATAGACTACATCTTGCTTAATAAATTAAAAATTGAATACTTGATTCAAATGTTTCAAAATTGTTGCAAACTTATTGCAAACGTTGCATTACATAAAATAAAGGATTTTCAACAAGTAGTCCTGCCTACAGTTAGGAAAAATTGAGATAATACCATGTATGAAGTCCTGCTCCCTTTCAATCTGTCTTTGTAAGTAGAACTTTGACAACATATGCCAGAGTAATACAGTAAAGTTAGGTATAGATTCCTGACAGTTGCACTTTGGGATGGGGTCACGTTTGATCTTTAAACTCAATTTCAGTCTGAAGTGCTATAGCTCCAAAGGTATTTAAATGTGTTGTGAAAAGGGTTAAACGTGAAATTTAATTGAAAAGAATCTTATATTAAGTAAAACACATTTTTCAATATTTGATGGATTCTTGTGATATTTCCATCTGTAGAAGTAATTTTAAAGAACAAATACATATTGAACAAAAGCTTCTATGAAACAACATGTTAACACTAAGTCAAAATATGCGACTTAAAAAATTGTTTGATAAATTGAGCCAAGATTTGAGCCCCTCTTATGGTTTCTTCAATCTGCATGTCAGGTAGCTATCAGAAAAAATATACTGTAAATATAAATATAATATAATACATATAAAAACACATGTATCAAGAATCAAAGAAAAGGAGTGGAAATTCTGTTGTACCATAACAGCCACTGTTTGTTTTTTATTTTCATTGATATTCTTGCCTCTCATGGGTTGAATACTTCAAGGTTCAAAAATCTCATTCTTACTGATTAAAATATAACTTTCATACTTGAAGATCTTGTCTTTTAACTTCCTAAGAATGGCATGATAAAGCAGTAATAAGTTTTGTACATGATGTAAAGTAAGGGCTCCAATTGCTTTTATATATTCATTCTTGAGAGAGGACATGCTATCAGTGAGATAGTTTTGCACATGAAAATCCAAGAATTCGGTCTTCAACTTCATTGCTGATTATTGAAGAGAGTTGACGTTATGCTTATCTCGTTAAAATGTCATGTTTTATTTGTTTCAGTTTGTTTATTTATAGTAATTTGATCGTATTAATTTTACTTTCCAGGTTAAAAATCATTTGTTTTTACTGTGATATATATCTAATTTTGAAAAATGTTATTATATTTCTTTTTTTTCATCACTTGATACTGTCAGGTGTTGTCTCGGTTATCTAGAATTCAGTTTATTTATCAAATACTATTTTGATTTTCTTTTATGTGTTTCAAATTTGTTTTTAAATATGCCATGTTTATATAAAAAAAAGCATAAAATAGTGGTGTTATAAATTGAAGACATGAGTTTCTAAAATACATGTGAACACCTTCTTTTTTGGAAGTACTCTGCTGTATCTTTGATTTCTTGAATTTCAGTACAAAGAAGCCTTCTTGAAAGCCAATCCAGACTTCAAGTGGTACAAGCTGCCTGCACCACCGCTTAGGACTTTGATGACCAGACCCTCCAATCAGAACAAGCCCCACAAGCTAGAGTGCCAAGTCACATGTGGGCCCATCACCCCTGGGAAATTGGCAGGTGAGCTTAGAATTGTGGGAATGTTGATGAGGTGTTGACATTATTAAAGGATGAGATAATTAAAGTAGTCTTTGTTAATTTGAATTTAGTCTGAGAGGTGGTTTTATAAAAATTAAATTTCAAAAAGGAAACAGAATAAGTTGAGCGCTTGCTTCGTGGCAAAATTCGGGAGGCAATGTGCAGAGGGAAGTTATGAAAAGGGACTAGAAAAATATGTAGTATGAAATGTCAAAATATGTACATAAATATGTAATGAAAAAAAGTAAGAACATGTAGGAAATATAATTGGATATAATATGTAACATTAAAATACATTAATTGTAAAACATGTACATATGATGAAATTACATTTATAAAATAATTCCTAAATGAATTTTAAAAATAATACAAACGTTTTAAAAAACATTTGGAGAGCACAAGTTGAAGCACACCTTGTACTAAACAAATTTTCAGTCGGTAGTGGAAGCTTCATCTGTTGTTATCCAGGACCATACTTTTGCAGTCAGACTAGAGGCAATAGAAGCCATCGTACAAACTGGCAGTATCTAAACCTAGCAAATAATCACTGTAGTGCGTAGCATTCTTATCAAAATGTTACATGTTGGCAATCACCAAAGTTTCTCAGAAATTAAAGTTAAAGGTTACGAAACACGGCATGAGTGATACTTCTCACAACTACAAAAATGATCTCTGTCACTGATGTGCACTTCTTTTTTTTATACACACTCGTATACTTCTGTTCATAAAACATGTGTAACAGAACGGTAAGTAGAAAG
This sequence comes from Acheta domesticus, assembly GCA_031308135.1. Classification (NCBI taxonomy): domain Eukaryota; kingdom Metazoa; phylum Arthropoda; class Insecta; order Orthoptera; family Gryllidae; genus Acheta; species Acheta domesticus. The sequence continues at coordinate 26,565,897 of JAHLJT010005437.1, read as the reverse complement.
ACAATAAATATTTAATTACTTAAAAATCTGGTCTCTAGTTATGAAATGGGGTTTTAAATATGTTTCTGAGGCTGCAGGTGAAAGGGTTAGAGGTGAGCTTAGATTGAAACTGCAGGAACAGTCCTATGCAAACTTGCAGATGTGTGACCAAACTATGCAGCCCCCAATAATATTGAAGTATTGAACATCTATAATTAAAACTGTATAGAAGTAAAACTAGAACCTTTCAGTTAATGGAAAAATTAAATAAAGAGTTTAACCCTTTCCAGCCCAATGGGGCCTATTGGATCCATTACTATTTTTTTATATTTACTCACCATCCGCGATTGTCCACTGTTCCAATATGGCACCTTGGCTTTGTTGTGTGTGTATAGAGTCAGTAAATGGCAACTTAGACTTGATTTTTGGAACACGTGACATTCTGCAGCATTGTAAAGAACTGAGTGCGTGCTGCCATTGCCTGAGCTGTGCATCATATGAAAATAATAATTTCGAGGGACAATATTGTTTACTGCAGTTTAAAAAAATATATTATAAATGTACATGTAATTAGGAAAATAATATAAAATTGGCAGTTATATAATGTTGAAAGGTATTAAGCTGTGACGACATTACTTTCGGGTTCCATATGGACCCAGTGGGAAGTAAGAGTAATGTCTTTACAAAATGAAGTTATGTGAGGGAAATCACAACTTGAAAATTATTTATATTACATGTGTACAATTACTTGTGTAATATTATATTATGTGTATACATAATATTAATACACATATATACATAGATATGTATACATATACATATACACATATATAATAGATATGTAAACATACTTATACATATACATATATATGTTTATATATACATAGACACATATATATGTTTACATATACATATACACGTATATGTGTTTTATATATACATATAAAAACATGTTCTACCCCATCTTCCCACTGGGTCCATATGGACCCACTAAAAAATTTCAACTATGTGACAAAAATAACTAAAGAAACTCATTTGTGTGTGTTGTTGAGGGTATTTAGAAGCGATAAATATGGTGTGTGTGTGTGTTGTGTGGGTGGGTGGGTGGGGGGGGGGAGTGTGTGGTGTGTGTGTGTGGGGGGGGTGTGGGGGTGTGTGTGGAGGTGTGTGGGTGTGTGTGGGGGGGGTGCGTGCGTGCGTGTTTTTTGGGGGGGGTGTTAATTACCCATAATTTGGGCTGGAAAGGGTTAATATTATCATATTTGCTATTTGGATCGTGTAGAAATTGGTATTGGATGAGATGCAAAGCACATCAATGGAAGAATGTTGGTTCAGTTTCTTTAATAGATTCTTTCAAATTAATATGTGCTCAAATTTTGATCTCAGCCCTCAATCAGTTTCTCAATAATTTTTGATTACTTGCCTATAAAAATTATTTGGAATGAATAAGTAAATTAATGTACTATTCTAGTTCCTCCTTTGTGTACTTTCCTTAGGTTAGTTAAAGTATCACTTAAATTTGGGCTATTACAGTACTGTGGTATTTGAAACATTCCTACTATGTGAACTTGTAAATCAAATATTGGGGGAAAATGTCTCAAAACATTCCATCAATGCAATTTGTAAAATCCAACTTCAAAGACAGATGGACAAAAGTATCTGTTATTTTTCAGATGAGAGTCAAATGGGTGGTTTGAGCAGCCTGCTTGCCTCTTTGCCAAGTACGCCGCACACACCAATCCCTCCTGCTGCATCTGTACCTCTTGTGCCTGTAACGCCTACAACCCCACCAGTGCCCAACCCCCCTACATCTCCCACTGTGCCCAAACCCCCAAAGAAGAGGTACCTGCAAGAGACTATGGCTTTGCTTGACAACAGCAGTGCCCCTCCAAAGTACAACTTGCCTGGTGAAACTAGTTTTGGGCAGACCGGTCTTTCAAACGAGGTAAGTTTTTGAGTTGCACAATCACAATATTTTCTGAAATATGCCCCCCTCCCCTTTATTCTAAAAGTAGCCAACAAAAAGTTGCAGGAGGCTAATACACTAGTATATCAAAATAAAGCATTTTTTTTTAATTGTCTGTTTTTCAAACAGTGTTATTAATAGATAGGTATTTTAATTTCTTACACCCCACCTGCAATTTTCTTAGGACTGCTGATAATGAAAATTGCAGGAATTAGCAGCTTTCAAACATTATTGCAATAGATGAAATATAAAGAATCTACTGAAATGTACATTCAAGAAATTAAGGGGGCACTATATTCAAGGAAATCGCTATAGTGAGCCAGCTTCAGTGGTGTAGAGGCTTGGAATACTGTCCAAATATGCTGAGAAAAAGGCTGTAAGTTCGTAACCTACATAAGCCCTAGCAGTGCCAGGAGGGGGAGATCAGAGACCCATTGATGTTTGTTTTGAACAAGTTTCAATTTTTTTTAGGAATCTGAAAATTGTTATGACTAAATTTTTGTTTAAAGTATGATGCAATTTCTCAATGTTGGAATTTAAGCTAATAGAGCATTTTTTAGCTGTGGTAAAAAAAATCAAGACTATTCATTTGAAAAGAGAAAACTTAGAATAAGTTTGGAAATATTTGTTGTATATTCAGTCTTGTAATAAAATAATTTATTTCATTGCTATGGTATGAAGATACATTGGCCTGTACATGGCATAAAAAAATAATAAATACAAAATACAAACATTGTTGCAAACAATTTTTTGATATTTTTCAATTTTAAAACTTGCACATGAAACCTTTTTTGTAATAGGTAAACATCTACATTACTAATTGCCGATGTGCACAGAAATTAAAAGAAAACTGTGCAGACCTGGCCATGTGGGAGAAGGTATCTATGGTTTCTTAGATACCTAGGAACTCAGGATTTGGATTTCATTGTGTTGTTTTGCCCATTCTTATAATGCTTGTATAGAATAAATTCTCATTCCATGTGACTGCTTACCACATAGCTGATGGCAAGGCTCCAAGGAAGAGCCTGTTTGCAATTGAATATTTGCTATTCACATGTTGCATTATGGAACAGCAACCTTTTTGATGCTTATTGTGTGTATAGAACTGATGTTCTGTGTTTATATAGACAACTATGTTATTGCAGTATTCATTAAGATTGTTTTTGTTAAAAGATTTCATTTATATCAGGGTTATATGAAAGTATTCTATTTATTATTCTTGAGAAGTGCTTTTGCTGCTGCAAGCCACTAGTGTATGTTAATTGATGTTTCAGTTTATTACATTTTCAAAATTGGGTAATATGTACTTTGATAGAATCCAAATTTGAGCTGTGAGATTCTCCCCTGGCAATGCAAAGGGGCCATATTTACCTTGGGATTTCTATGGTTAATTGTAACTTAATTGTGTTGGATGTTTACCATTTTCCGTGTGCATTGTATGCATGTGTTCAATTACTTAATCCTGTTTTTTTTATCAATGTAGAGATGCCATGCTTCCATTTGACAAGACCAAAAGTGAATTTTTTCCCCTTAATGTGGGGTGGAGGTAATTTGTCATTTAGAAAACTTATTAAAAGCTTGGGTGTTTTCTGAATTTCTGGTAATCAGTATCGGCCTTACGAATAGAAGTTTGGTTTAAGCCAGGAGTAACACGTTTACTTCAGAAGTAACTACTTTCAGAGTAAGCGTGAAGTAAGAGAAGAGTAATTTTCTACTAATAAACGTGGAGTAAGCAAAGAGTAACTACGCCGACGTTACTTCACAAACAACGTTTGGCAAAGCCTAAAAACATCGTGTCGACTTCTTAAGTTGGATATTCCATCAATAGTTACGTTTATGTATCGATCAAATTGGTTATCATTATAGCCTATTAATTAATAAAATCATTAATAAATCATTGCAAAGATGTCTTTTCATTAGGTTTTGGCATCCAGCATCCGTCCTTTGCTGTTAGAGGAGGTTAGAATTATGAATATATGGAGAAGGCATTCTTCACAGTTGAAAATGAAGTCAGCGCCTTATGTTAGGCAATTAGACCTGAAATCTATCTTTCCTATTCTAGTTTATATTTATCATATATTGATATTTCGCTAAGGAACGTGTTGCAAATATAATACTTGGTTTGAATGAATAGACAGAAATATGAACACAATAAAGCAAAACAAACATGGAAAGAATATTAGGCCTCCCAAGAGTTCATTAAGTGGCAGGGCAAATAAAAAAAATTGCTTAATTTGTTGTCTGAAGTTGAACTGAATTTTCCTCATGAGCTTGTAGCCACGTATTATTAAAATTGTACAATGACATTAAATTATTAAAATTTAATGTCATTGAGAAATTATGATAGCTTATGAATGAAAGAAAAAATGAAAAGATATTTTCAATGAATCTAATCGAAAATTGTGAGTGCATTAGGCAGCCGACATTTGTCAACATGTTCTAAATAATTTGTCTTGCAAGGAAGTAAGCGAAACGAACAAGTAACATAAAATCGATAACATGAAAGGTCTTGCTTTTTTGTGTTGCACATTTGAAATGAATAATAATTTTGGAAACTGTTTGTCTTTTGAAAAACTCTGTAAAGAAATGGAAATGAAATGCTCGAGTGAATCTAATCATAAGATTTAATTCCAATTCTTTGAACAGAAGTATTAACAATGTTTTTTTAATGGATCCAAAAACAAATTATCTGACAAGGAATAGACTAAAACTGTTCTATGGTTGTAGTGATATTAGTCACCAACAAAATTAAAAATGTGAGTGAGGCCAAAAACTTTACTGCAAATTAACCATTGCAGTGTTATGTAGGGAATATTCTTAAAGGAAATCTACAATAAAATTCTTTCAAAGATTGCATCAACCAATATTAGAATTCAACATTAACTCCTCTATCACATTAATAATTGTAAAGAAAATTCAGTTAAAGGCATACCACCAACAGCAGCTTCATAAAAGTTGAATCCCTTGCAAGATCAATGCCAACTGAAGACAAAATTAGTTGGGGAAAATACGAGAAGTGCAAGTTGATGCAGCTTAGTGTTCAAAGCGACTGGCATTAGGAATATACTTAAAAATCATCTTTCTGAAAACTGGTTGTCACACCAAATTTTTAAATTTAAAAAACTCATATTTTTGGAATATTGTTGTGAAACTGTTGCATTAACTGTAGTGGCAGTAAGCAGTAACTTGCCACAGAGAATTAAAGAAAAAATCTGCTCAAGTGTAACTCTCCGTCTAAAGCCACATCAATATCTACATAGCCCGCTAGTATGCATTAGGTAGGCTATGACAAAACACAATGAAATGTTCACATTTTTGTTTATTTAATTCTTCACAAAAACATTTCAACAACTTTCATACATTGTCATTTTCAGGCTATGAAATAAATTACGTACAACAATTACTAAAAACAAAGACTAATTACATTCCTTAGGTATTAAAACTGAACTCCTAACCGACCTTCTTTTTGAATATTCGTATATCAAAATTAACACTCGGACTGTTTAAATGGGTTTAATTCAAATGCCACAACTGTGGACAACATTGATACAAATTTTCGTTTCCTTGGATGCATGATAATTACTCAAGAATTCAACACAAAAAGACATGACAATTAATTACCAGTATATATTACTCCTAATTATACTTAAATATATTTAAGCACTTAATTAAACACTCTATTGAACAAGTTGAAACACACCTTCAAAATCAAATCTTTCTTTTGTATACAAACCACCTCTGTTTCGTTCAACTGTCTCTTAACCCATTAGTCGTAAATACTGGATCGATGAAACACATCATTAAGTTTGAAATGAAGTGGAGGGAATAGAGCAGAGTGCTTTCAAATTGTGATGAGATTAGGTCAGAAATTAACCACACCACCAAATTAAGTGCTTTTCTTCTTCCTCTTCTTTTTCCCCTTCCTCCTCATCTTCCTCCTCTTCCTCTTCTTCTTCCTCCTCTTCCTCTTCCACCACCTCTTCTCCTTTTTCCTCCTCCTCTTCTTCTTCTTTCTCATCTTCTTCTCCTCTTCCCCTTCTTCCTCCTCTTCTTCTTCTTTCTCATCTTCTTCTCCTCTTCCCCTTCTTCCTCCTCTTCCCCTTCTTCCTCCTCTTCTTCTTCCTCCTCCTCCTCCTCTTCTTCTTCTTTCTCATCTTCTTCCTCCTCTTCCCCTTCTTCCTCCTCTTCCCCTTCTTCCTCCTCTTCCCCTTCTTCCTCCTCTTCCCCTTCTTCCACCTCTTCCCCTTCTTCCTTCCCTTCCCCTTCTTCCTCCTCTTCCCCTTCTTCCTCCTCCTCCTCCTCTTCTTCTTTCTCTTCTTCTTCCTTTTCCTTTTCTTCTTCCCCAATAATTTCTGGTTTTGTTTATGCATTATTAAAGAATAGTATATAAAGTTGGCCAAGAACAAAAACTTTAATTCATTTTGAAGATGTATTCTTATGTAAGTAAATGGACATTCTTTTCCTTTGGCTGCTTCTAACTTCATCACAAATGTATCTTGGGCATGGTCTTGAGTACCAGAGGAATTATATTGGAAGTTTGTTAAAATATCCTCTTTTCACAAAAAATGGACATATTATTTTTTCTCAGAAGTAGAGAAATATTAAATGTTTCAAAGCAGTTTCCATCTTATTATACATGAGCAGAAAATATCTCCAATTTTTAAACAACTTGCATAAAAGTGGGAAACAAGATCGTGGAAAAAAATTATTTTATGAAGCAATGTCGTGGATGCTGGAACTAGTCAGAATGTCATGGATGCTAGTATATGAATTTCTTGGACACCTGTAAAACAGTCAATATAGGATAGAATAGAAGTGTGAATTCACATTACAATTCTGCATATTTAAAACATATAAGCTGTATGTTGAGATTACCAATCAATTGTAATTCAAATTTTTTATTACCTTTTCAGTTAAGTTCTGATATTCACCATCAGAAGGGAAACGGTGCAACATTGACTCACAGCAGTTCTGCCGTAGCGTGTAGTGATTCATCTACTGCCTTGGATTTGCCTGAAGTTCCTCTGAAGGAGTACAGTCGAGTTGCTATGCCCATTACATATCCTTCTCCGTTCACCAAACTCCGAAGCCATGCTGCAAATCAGTTACAAGAAAAGCGTGTGAACCGCATCCAGAAAGCTAGTCCTGATGGAATGAAAGATCAAAGAGATGTTGCTTTTAGCAAAATTAAGTCTAACCTTATGCATGCCAAACGAACACCCCCACAGAGTCCTCAGAGGGACTGCAAAGAGGAGGAGAATTCCACAACCGAAACCCATACACCTGAGAAGTTGACTCCTGGATCAGAGACGTTACTCAAAGCATCTAAACAGCAAATAATCGATCGAGTGGTTGATGTGTTATGGAAAGACCAACCTCTTCTGGAACCACCACAAGCTGATTTGTCTCCAGATCAGGGGGTGAATGGGTCTGTTTCAACACCAGCAGCGAAACAATCGCCCCCAACTTCCCCCTTTACTTTAGGTTCGCCTCCACGGTCAAAAGTTGGTAATTCAAGCTCTCCAAAGTACCTCTCCATTTCAGAAGGATCTCCTCCAAAAGTAGAGAAGAAGGAAGGAAGTATTAAAACAAACGTGTGTCATGTTCCGCGACATAAGAAATTTTCTTCTGCCGCTTCTAAGTCATGGAAAGTTGATACCACTCATGCTCATTCAGACACTGATAAGTGTTTAAAGCATAACAACAACAACAACAATAATAACAACAACAACAACAACAATATTTATTTGAACCATAGTGGCAGCTTAAATCCATGTGATGATTCCAAAGTGAACTTACAATCCAGGGCAATGGAAGGTATTACAAGAAACCAAGAAAGTCAGGGTGATGCGACTGTAAACATGTTGGAAAGTGCAACTAATTTGTATGTGTCTGATGATTCATACAATAATAACACAATTTCCCTTCCAGAGAAAACTCAAGACAATAGTATTAAAGTCTCAGGAATTTGTGATAATGAAAATGCAGAAATTGAACACGGAAGTGACAAAAAGTCCTCTGCTGTGTTGTGTGATTCTGAGTTGAAGGTACCCAAAGGTAATAAACTTAGAATCTCATCTGGAGTTGAGTCGAACAAGAATACCTGTACAGTACCTTCTGAAAATGGTGATATAAATTATCAAGTTTTTAATTCACCAGCTAGTGGTGTTTTGACTGGATCAGACCTGTCAAATAGTGCTGAATGCATTTTAGATCTTCAGAACACAGATGATGTAAATATGGTACCTTCGTTAGGCACAAATGCAACAGAGGTAAAAACTATAGTGTCTAATGGTAGCTTTTCAAAGACAGAGACTGTACTGTTCATGCCTGTTACTTTGTGTGGCAGCGAGCTATCTGCCCCAGCACCCTCTGAGTCAATGCTTGACTTGAAGACTGACAGTAATGACTCAACTCAGATTATCAAAAGTGAGCCATCCTATATGTCAATTTCACCCGTGAATTGCGAAGAAGCTGATTCCACCTCTCTCCAGTCATTGAATTTCTCTGCTTCGGAGGTAGATTCTAAAGCAGACTCCATTGTAAAGTCTGAAAACAGCATGGTTTTTGTGACTGCTGATGAGATGAAATGTGAGAATAAGATCACCACATCTGTGAAACTGGATCCAGATTTGAATTCAGTTTCCTTTCCCCTGACTGTAGGGCATGAACACGAAAGCAAAAGCAGTATTTTTGAGGTTAAATCCGAGAAAGTACAAAAGGATGCTAATTGGCAAGTTGCGCCAGCTAAGAGACCAAAGACTCTTTCGATAGCTAGCTCAAGAGATTCTAAGAAGGAAATGGATGAGAAGTCACCGGCTTGTGGGCAGACGCCTCCTTCTGAACAGCCTGGCCAGACTGCAGGAGATACGACCACCAGGTGAGTCCTAAAAATAAATCTCAGATTATAGAAATGCTGTGGTTTCAGTATCTTTTCCATCACAAAATAAATACCTAGCTAGTGATAAAAAAAAGTTTATTTACATTTCTATGTAACATAAATTTTCACGTATTGTAACATGTAAACTATACTTTGTAGATTGTTGGTTAATAATAGCACCATAGATAATGGGAAATAAGGAGAAATTCCCGTTTTGAATTATGATCATTTGTTACTAGTATGTTTTGTTGCAATAATATATTTATCCCATTGTTGAGAATGTCTCTATGTTCAAAAATTAAAAGATATTTCAGTCAAATATCCAAGAAGGAAAAGAAAATTCTTTGAAAATCCATTTAATTGATGGTCCATAATGTTACATATTTTTACCATTGAAAAAAAGATGCAAATTTTTGACTGACACCCAGCCTTAAGATAGGTATAGGCCTTTGTCAAAATGTTAAGATACAGTGCTGTGAAGCTAAGATAATGCTATGTCAAACTCTAAGACAGAGTACTGTGCCGTGCTACTTTCAGAAAAAAAATATGTTCTCCAAAACTTTCCCTCGTTGACTTTTCTGTTTACAAGTGTAACACTGTGATGGAAATTATTCATTATTTTAAATTTATTTTCATTGATTATCCGTTAGAGATTAAATTTTGTGTGCGAGTAAAAGATAAACTCTCAGAATCTAAAAGTTTAGTTAAAATGAATGGTTTTTTTTTTTTTTTTTTTTTTTTTTCCTGGAACAATACATTATTTTTTATTGATTTCTTTTGTAGTCGATCCTTCATCTTTTTTATTTATGAGAGGTGAAAAAAAGGCTAATTGAAGGGGCAATGACAACCCTCATTTCTGTAATTTTTGGAAGTCAGAGGGAATTCACAATTTAATATGTTTATGTAAAATACACATTGTTACTAGTAATAAACAAATTCTTATGTTGGTTATGTAAAATGAAGGTTATCATTTTCATGACCCTTTCAATTAATTACTTTGAATTGCTTTTATGATCTTGTTCTTTTTATAATATTTTTTGGTGGATTGCTACATGTCTAGTTAAAAGTCTAAAAGACAGACATGAGAAAAATAAAAAGTAAATAAATTATATTTAAGTAATTCATAAATGTATCCTTGAGCAATTAAAAATTGCACTATTATTCATTAAAAATTACAATTTAATTCAATTTGAAAATTTTAGTGATTTTTTTTACTCTACATGATGATAATAATTGTGATAAAAACTCTTTGTTGAAAACACTTATTTATCAAATTTTAGTGTAATTAATACTAAATAATTTTGAAAAAGTTGATCAAATTTTGGTTTAAAGAAGCACCCAAAATCAAAGCTCTTTCTCTCTCTCTCTTTCTTTTTCTTTTATTTTATTTATCTTTTAACATAATTATTTGTTGCAACATCTGCTTTAGAGGCACATGGGTGGTGATACTCCCCAAAACCACAAAATCATGTATTTTCAAACTGAAATTTACTTACATATTCAAAAGTCAAACTTACAAATATTAAAATTACTGTCACATGATATGACTATTCAATACACTTACAATAAAAGCATTTAGTTAAAAGTAGATTTATTACTTTTTTTGAGCTTGAAAAACAAAAAGGATTTTCTTCTATCCCAAGGCGCAAATCGCTTCGTGCATGCAAAGGACAACGCTATAGAGAGTTCATGAATGAGGGTCGCCTGGCTGTGGGAAAGAGGAGTCGCCGAAGTTTTGGAGTGGTCTCAGAAGGGTGAGTTGAGTAACGTTTCTCATTGTTGGGTTGCGTGTGTGTTTTATTTTTTATTAAATAAAAAAGGCTGTAGAACAAGAACAATGTATTCCTTTTCTGATTGGACCTATTCAGCAAAATTATTTACCAAAAGATAAAAAATAATCTTCCAAGAATAATATTGAAAGTCTATAATGGTGGAACATATTGCAAATAAAATATTAAATACACTAAAAGCTTTTCCTTAAATGTGTGAAAATGTGTACCATACCTGGAAATATGGATTATCAAATAGATTTCAAATCGCCTCACAAATCACACAATTTCATACAAATATCACAAAAGTTTGATCATAATTATGAACAAACAAATACTATGCAATTGCATACAAATTCTAGCCCTGGTTATGAGTATGTAATCTAAATTTGAAATAACGAATGGTAGTCATTTTTGAAGGTCTCTTATCTAATATTTCATAATCAAGGTTTTGTTTAAAAGAAAATGTTTTAAGTCTAATGTACCTTTTTTAAATCACATAATTTTTAACAATTCAAACTTCTCTAAAATTCTGTGACACTTTATGCTGTATTTTTGAACAAAATTGGAATAATCATAGAGAGATAATAAATTTGTAGGAAAATTAAAATAGTACCTATAACAGTGTTCTGTAATACCTCATTGTTATCTATTTCTTCTAATGTTTCATTTTTCTTATGCAAACAAGTGATTATCATATTGATCATAAATTCTTGTAAATTCCTGTTTTTCCAGAAATTCTCTTTTAAACCAAATTCCATTAATGTTGCTAAAGAGTTGTCACTTGTTTGTTAATTACAAAGAGGTAATTTGTAATACTTTCCTGTGAAATTACCTTTTACTTTCCTTATACCTTCAAGAATAGTCGTAAAATATGTTTTCTAAAATTGATTAATCTTTTCATTCATAAGTTCATTCAATTGAAATAGAATTCATTGAATAGGTATTCTAAAAAATAATACTTACAATTTGCTTCCCCTCCCAAATCTAGATTTTGAACCGAATATTTTTGTTTAAGGAGTACTTAATACCAAACATGATTGTTTCGAACATAACACATTTTTTTTTAAAAATTTCCTCAAAGTTCATTATCTCACCACCACCACCACCACCATCATCATCATTAATCACATTATTATCATCATCATCATCATTGTTATTATTATTTATTACTACTAATCATAGGGTATTCTCTCATTGTAGAAACTCAGATTACGTTGTGGGATCTGCGGGTACCCCTAATCCAGCTGCTCGTAGAGATCGTGTGGACTCTGGTTCCTCTACCACGAGTGACCGTGCAGATTCTGTGATGTCTGAAGGCTACTCCAAGGAGCCTGAGTTTGATCCACCTGCAACTGCTGTGGTCAGTGGTAGGGTGTCCGTATCAAGTGATGTCAGTCCTTCTAGTCCCAGGCCTACATCGGGAGGTTTTCCTGCTAGTAAGGCCAGGTAAGAGGGAACAGCTATCAGAGTGCTTTGGAAACGGTGAGGCAGTAAATTGCAATTTATTATTTATCCCAAATAGTCATAGTTGCTAAGGCATCATGCAGTAGAGTGTGTGATGGGTTGGCGTATACATGGCCATAGAGTGTGTGCAACTTTTGTTGTATCCATGCAACTTTTCTTGACCAGTGGATTGAAGAAAGGCAGATAGAGAGAGGATGTTAGTTACAAAGTTGTCCACTAGCGTTTTTGAAGGAATGCTAACCTCTGGAAAATCAAAGTCAAACCTGCTGCTGTCATGCCAGGTTGACAAATAATTCAATACTAAGATCATATACATGCTCCACAACTTTTTCATTGTAGATTAATTGATCTTTACTCTCAGTACATCTTTGATAGAAATGTTCAATGCAGATTCATACTTAAAATTGTGTAATGCACAACTCATTAATTTGTTGACTTGGGAAGCACACAGACTTTGTATGACTGAAGTGATGAATGTTATTTTATTTTAATACATTTCTTATCAACTGGGTCAATTTAACAGTAACTAACAAGATTTTTTTACTTCCTTCAAATACTATAAATCAACTTTGATTTGAAGATATGTGAAAAGTTGGAAGAAATAGTATATAAAAAATATTGTTACCTAGAGAATAATAAATTGGTTTCCTTGGTGTTATCTTTTCTTACCAGATGTTTCTGGGGATTGTAAAGAACCATTTTCTCTTTTTCATATTTATTCTAAGTATCATGGAAATACTTGCTCCATTGTATGCAGTACTCGAAAGATACATCAAAACCTTGTTCCCCTTTTCCAAATCACGTGCAGTCACAACTTTCTCGATAATTTTGAATTCATTCTAATTAAATGACTAAAACAATTAAATACTATTCTCTTAACTTTCACAGAAGTTTGAGGAGCCTCTTTTGAAGGACCTCTACCTGCCTTAGCCATGTCTTTAGGTATTATCACAATAAAACACACACACACACACACACACACACACACACACGAAGAGAAGTTCTTGCCTTTGAAAGCAACTAACTTCTGTTTCACACCAATGCAGTTTCTATGTTTGGAATGTCATCGGTGCTCACTAGTCCAGTCAATATGTACATTTTACCTGGAAAAAGGTCATCAAAACTTTTTCTTTGATTATGTTGAATATACTTAGGCACCCCACATTTTCGATTTGACCCCTTACTGACACACGCTTACACTTACTACATGCACTAGACTACCACATATTTTAGGAGTTAGAGCATATTCTGGCTGGGGTGGTGCCCTGGTGGTGAAAGATACCTGGTTGGGGAAAACTCTGCAAGTTGGCATGCAGGTTGGTGCCGAATCCCACCGTATAGCAGGGGAAGGAGGCCATTGCTACGTTCTGCATTAAGATATATTATACCCCAAACATGCAAAAATTTTAAATATTGTTTAATAACTTTTGGTCATATACTTGTTGAATAAAGTAAAAAAAAAAAAAAACATGTTAAGAAAAAAATTGAAAATTTATTTTGAGAAATAATGGAATTTTGGGTACAGAAATAGGCTCTGAGCTGTGACATAATAACTTTAGAAATACTATTTCTATTGCTTCAATTCTTTTTTCTCATAATAATAGATGATTTGAACTTGTGCCCGAACCAAAACAAGATTTGTACCATTAGTGTTTACATATTTTTAACATTTTTGGTCACAAAAGTAAAAAAAAAAATCAAAAACTAAAATTTTCTTTTTTAAAAGTAATTAATTCATGAAGAAATTTTTTTTAAAAAATGTTGTTGTTTTTTCATGAATTAATTGGTTCAAATATTTAGTTTTGGTTCACGCACTAGCCATATATTTCTGAATTATAACAAAAAAAGAATCAGAGAACCGGAGATATGATGTTTCAGGTTTTCAATGACAGCCAGAAAGTCAACATTCAGGGAAATGACTAAAGTTTGTAATGCTTTAGAAAGCTCCAAGGTTGTGAAATGAAAGATTGCAGGGTGGAATCACTCGACCACCTGATTACTTGGGGTTCTGTGTTTTGTTTTTTCAATTTAAGAATTTACAGGTTTCGCCATGTTAAAGAGGCAGTCAAGGAGGTTATTAAAAAGGTTCTGATTCTGTTTAAAGTCAAAAAACGGATTTCCTATGATTTTCCTTTATATTTTAGGTAAAATATAGCTTTAAAATACATGCACTACACTTGTGGGACCATAGCAGATTGTAAACCGTGCATTAGGAAATAGGCAGCTAACTTTGCTGCTGGATGCTGTTATTGGTGGCCATGCATCCCATGACATGTCCCCGTTATCACGAAACAAAGATGGAGATGAGTCTATGGTCTACCTCCAAAACGGTTGGGTCGCTAGGCAACATGGAATGGAAAGGATAATGCACAGGATGGGGGTGGGTCATTGTTCCAGGAACCAATGAACTAGGAAGACTTGTAAGGGATGGGAGAGAGCAGAGCAAAATAGGTTGAAGTGAATCATTCATAAATTTAATTTTGTTCAAGTTGCTTTCAAGAAGCCAGTCTGATTTCAAGAAGGTCATTCATTAAATAATCAAATTAATACAATGTCATGGTTTTAACAAAGGTTGTGTGTATTATTGAAAATTTCTAATGCTCGTTTTTTCTTTTACAGTAGCAGAGATACTTCTGCAAATTCCCCCTCAGGTACCTTAAAAAGATGAGAAAAATTTCTGAAACATCAGAAGATTCGTTTTCTGATTCCTGTCCAAAGAAGCGCTTCCGGGCAGCGTGAGTATTCCTTTTCTTTGCCTCTATTTGTTTATTTGTGGAAAGGACATGATACTAGTCTAGTGACTTATTCGTTAAATACTTGGTATCTGACAATTCTGTTTTTTTTAATCGTATTGGATTTTCTCTGTTTATTGGCAACATCTCTTTCCCAAACGCTATAAATCTTTTTGTTTGCTCATTGTAGTTAATTGGGTAAAAAATTTAAAATTGTAATGCATCATCAATGATTTTTATGTTTTCTTCTCTATAATGTGGAATCTCTTTGTTTTTGTATTTAATCATAATTTTTGTATTTGTGAAAATTTTCAAAATTCTTATGTAGGGGTCTACTGCCAAATAATTTAGATTCGCTGTTTTTAAGATATATTAATTTTCATGGTGAAATATTTATTTATTCAGGAGCATTCCCTTTAGAATACAGAATTTTCAAAGTATAGAAAATATAATACATGAAAGAAGTGACAAATAAAAAACTAAACAAAAACATACAAATCAAAGATTATTAGTCACGAATCAGAGAAATGCACAATATGAAAATACAATTAACAGTGCCTGTTAGATGAATGATTTACAGTGAAGTACAATTAAATATTAGAATGTATTATTTAAAATTAGTATGATCATAATATCAGTAAATATCACAGCCAAGAATATGAGATTAGATATAAAAGTCAGATCTTTGCTTTATTTGCACTTTAAATTTTGTTGGTGATATTTTATTTATTTATTTAAGACATTTAACAAAATATAAATAATAAAAATAATAATAACAATGATTGAAATTAATAAAGGTAACAAGAAAGCAAAAATGAAATATATTAATGGAGTTCCCTTATTACTAACAAATATCAACAATGAGGGGAAAGGCAATGAAGAAAACCAGGGACATACGTTGAGCAATGACAATATGACTGTTAATCTGGAAAACTAACAGCCAATCTTCTACTACTTAATTTGTGAACTACCATAACATCAGTGGATTACGAACTGAACTGTCAACTCTCCACCTCATCTTCACTGAATGACATCGACATCAAAGTGCTCAGTGGAACCTGGTTTTATGAGCATAAGCTGAATTCAACTTAATCAGCCTATTATTATCTACACTTTATCATCTACAGACAAGGTAGATCATCAGCAACTGGTCCACATCCACGATGTGGAGATGTAGGGGTATTAATTAAGAACAATTACAATGGTATGTGTACAGAAACACAAAACACTTCCATTGAACAATTAATTATACACGTCAAACACAATGTTGATTAGTTATTGCAGTTTACTTTCCATCGAAATCTATGGAAGTTTATTTGCAATATACAGAGACTTTAGAAAATCTTTTTGAAAGATGTTCTGAATCAAGCTTTCTTGTGTTGGAGACGTGATGTTTATGGTCTACAATGTAAATATCTAAATGCAGTGAAATCCATATAAGTGAATTATTGTTTAATTTAGTGAATTATACTAATTTAATACATTTAATAATATACTTAATTCTGACAATAAAACTTAAGATCTTATTTTTTCTCAAGAACTTACCTGTAAAGTTATTCAGTCTAATTGTCCAATAGTACCATGTGATTCTTACCATCCTGCATTAGAATGTTATATTTCTTTCACAGCTGTTAAAGATTACACTGAAAAACAAATTTTAAAAGTTGGCAGATATCTTGGTATTTAATACATGTTCTAAGATAAGTGAAACATGCTGATTCAAAATATGTAGATCATTTGTCTCTATTGCCCACCGGTGTTTAAATATACTCCCTCAATATTTTATATTGAACTTGAACATTTTTTTGTTATATGGAGTGCGAATGAACACAGAATTAATTTAGAAAATAGTGAGATTGAGTTACAATGCACACACACAATATAGTAATATATATTTTAAGATATAATACACACATAAAATCCATACACACTGAAAATACTTAATCTAAGGAGCATTTGGTTTGACTTTCTTGGCTTAGATTTATGTTTGTGCTGAGCATTTGGCATGGCACACTGAAGTGTCCAACAGTAGTCAGCAAATATTGCTGCACTCTGTTGACCGTGATACGTTACTCCATCACCAAGACTTCCTGATGAAAACCATGTCCATCACTGTCTGAACCAAGGTTTTAGGGGAAAAAGTCAAAATGCAAGTCAAGGAGATGAATATTGAGTGACAAGTTGACACTGAGCTTTTTGTTGGCACTGATGCTCTTCTTCACATATTCATAGCAGATTTATAAATTCCAAGGAAATTCAAGTAACCGAAGGCCTAGAAATCCTGGTAGATAACATCAAGTTGTCTGCCTGCTTCTATACCATCAATCGTGTTCCTATTGAAAACTACAAGGTTCGTTGAAGTAGAACTTCCCGTGATTAACCGTGTTGCGCCAGCCTGATCGAACTGCCATGTCATGCAGAAATAACCTTAGTAACCATGTTTTCAGACAGCTTGGGAGCAGCATTTAGTATTGTTGTAAGTCATTTAACAATCTCGAACTTGCTACCCTTTCTAGCTACTGCTTACACAGTAGAGAGAAATATGTAATGCTGTGCGGAAAAACTACGAATTTTCAGCAGAAAAACTCGTGTTACAGGGTGGTGGTAACGCAAAAGTGGATAAAACCAGTTGCTAAATTTAGAAAAAAATCCTCTAACATCTGGTGTGATGGATATTTCTTCTTGTAAATTTACATGTTTTGTGAGTCCTTACAGCGAAAAATCGAATGACGGTAAAACGTCTCTCTCCTACTACCCGTCTTTTCATCTGACTTCTGGGAACTACACTAGCGGCTAAATTTCATTCCGTTCAGCTGATTTTCTCCAAAATTCATCTGGCTGATGTTGCAGCACCTTAATTTGACCAACATTTTAATTTTTGGGGGTACTTTACTTGAAGCACCTGGGACATTTTCAAAATTTTGTTGTTGGAGAGTGTGAAGGACATTTAAGAGAGTGGTGCGGGTCTGATTTTCATTGAAAACTGATTTTTTGAAAATTTTAAAAACTCAAAATTTGTTCGGCATTGTCCTACAACTATAATTATGAAGATATAGATTTTTTTCCCTTTATAAAAACTGTTCCTTAACCCTTTGCGGTTCTTTCACTTTTCCGTCTTGTTCGTCTGGCGGTCCGATGTCCCGCGTCACGGGACTTTCCTTTTCCTGGTTCTGGTCCTTTGTCCCATGGGGCGGGACCTATATTTAACTCTGTATTATTTCACCCAGGTAAATGGCACCGGTTTCCTGTACAACTAATTATCTTCAGAAGACATTAGGCAGTATTTTCCTTCATTGTAGCCAGACTTTGCCCATTTTATGTTGTTTAAAATCAGTTTGCTTACGAGGTTGCAGTTGAACTTATGCTAACATCGAGAAGTAAGTGTTCGAGATTGCCGAAGCTTGAATTGTGTGAATCGGTAAACAATTCTAAGAGTTAACAATCTTCAGGAAAGTAAGAATTTGAAAACATTTTCTCGACATATTCCAAGGAGTGTGAAGAAAATGACAGTAATGATAACTCGGACTTCGTTCATACAATGCAATATACAGGCGTTATTGGTAATGAAGTGAAGCTCTCCGCACAAAACATTAAGTTACAAAATTATGTATTATGAATTAGGCAAATAAATTAAAATGTTTTATTTGTAATAATACGAAAAATAATTTGAAACCCGAGTACAGTTTCTTACGCCGGGCCCGGTGCAACCAGCTACCTGGGGATTTAAAGGGTCTGCAACGAGGAAAACGCTGTGTCCCACCACACGGGACAGAGGACCGCAAAGGGTTAAAGATAGATTTTGAAATGTAGTCATGTACAATTTTTCGAAAATTTGAGTACTTGTCACGTAATTTTGCGAGAAAGTACAGGCAAGAAAGTACGTGTTGTTTTAGCATTAGTTAATAAATAGGGATTATGTTGCCAATTTTCAAACTCTCAGGAAAGACACCAGAAGATAATGACTCTTTAAATGTAAATAAAGTATATGATAAGGCATATCTACTTGCTTTTAAAAAGACGTTAGACAGTTGATTATGTCCAGGACCCTTATTTGGGTCAAGCCTTGTTAACTCCTCAAATATTTCCCCAAGGGATAAAGATAGGTTGTATGTAGACAGATGGATTCCAAATGCTTGTAAATTGTCAAAATAAATGCTTTCATTTCTGTTGACAAAGTTAGTGTTGTAATAGTCTTAGAAAGTATCACTCAATGCTTATTCACCTTCAAATGTCCTTCAAATCCTTGTAACGCATTTGAGATGGCAAAGAATTGTCATTGTTAAGGTTTGTGACATGTTTCCAGAAGATGCTAATGTCATGAGGAATAGAGCCCTCAATCGCGTTAATGTGCATCCCAACCATGAGCCTGTAAAAATTCTGTGGAGACCAGTTATGTTTAAACTCTGCATGTTAAACCTTCTGAGACTTGATCATACTGAAAAGTTATGTATGGATCAACTGTTCTGTTTAAACATACCAAAGACAAACTCCAATGCTGGGTGAGATCCATCCTCAGTTGTCAACGGATCTGTTGCACCAATAACAGAAAGAGATTCCTGTGAGCAAAATACTAAATCCTAAATAGAACCATTGCTATTCACAGTGTTGTTAATCTGGTAAAAATTCAACAAAGAGAAAGGATTTAGGAGACCTTGCCGAGCATCAATGAGATGAAGTCAATCAAGTCAGTTCCGTGATGCACCAGGCAAATTAAGTTCCCCATAATAATTAAGTCAGCTGTCTGTTAAAGATGAGAGCAATGCAAGCCACCTTGAGGGCATGGCAATCATATATCCATCATCATACATCCATGGCAATCAACTATCCACAGCATTCATAAAGTCTAATCTTACAAAAACATGCTCCACACTGTTGACTGTCGTTAAGATAGATGAACTGTGAATTTCATTATGGACCGCAACACACATCTCAGCAATAGACACTTATCTAGCCTGTATCTGTACACTTTCTATCTAGCCTGTATAATCTGTAATTCCGTATGTGCAATTTCTTATTAGGAAAATTACCATTCAACCAAGTTTCTGTAAAAACAATTACATCATAAGTAGTAGTGCTTGGAAAAATAGTGATTGACAATTTTAAAAGTTTGGTGCATAATCCTCGTTTTGGTAATAAATGTTAACATCCTTATGATTACTGGTATAACCGGAAATTATTTTTTTCTGTGATACCATTTTGGGTACTCCACCAAAGAATTTTAGTGCAATATCCTTTTCGGCACTGGCCTTACGGGTTTTCAGCTCCTTAATCAATGTCATATGGTTAGTTTTTTGCTTCCTGGTAAGATCATTTTTATCTTATTTCCGAGGTTGCCCACTGTAGATTTGTTTCTCAAAACAAATAAAGCCTTGTCTTCATTCCCAAAGGTGACTGTCAAGGGCATAATGGACATTTAGGAGCCACAGCCTTCGGGAAGCCAGGATAATGCTCAAAAATGCTGTTGATAATTTGAAGGTCATTCCATCCTACGATATCTGAAGATCATAAACTACGATGTTCTTGGTTCTAAGGTGCCTCAGCAAAAGCTCCTCAATAACACTTTCTGTCACAATAGATCATTCACCAGTCTGTCCTCGAGCCTTGGGATCCTGGCGTCCAACTTATCCAATTTAGCATCCTGATCATCCAAGCACCTCACTATAGTATCAATTATGACCTTAAAGCCAGCTAATAATTCAGATTTTAGATCAGACAACATGCCCTTGAGATACTTTTATCGTGATGGCCAAACAACACTTGGAAAATTCAGCACCCAGTAATACTTTACCCTTTCAGCTCAGCTTCAATGGTAACATGTAGAACAAGTTTTATTTATAGTTATTTTCAACGCGTCTGTAATTATCTGGGTACATGAGGGGCAACTCCTTTAGCTCGTATTAGTTATATTCATTTCATGAAAGTTCTCAGGTCATCATTGCAGATAATCATACAACTGATTTTCTAACCTCAGTTTTTAGCCAGTTTGAACTATCTGAATAAAACACTACTTATTATATTGTGATATTCATTTCTTATCATTAACTGCAATTGTCAAGTGTAGCAGTATTTTAAGCATTTTCTTTGGAGAAATTAGTTGTTCTGCATAGAAAAACGTATGTGAAATGGCTCACTACACCACGACATTAATAACATAAATAATTATTATATGAAATAATTGATTATTTTAAGTTTTTATAAACTGTTATATTAAATTATTACAAACTCACGTATTTGCAGCAAAATTTTGTTTCATTTTGCTATGTATGTTTGTTGTTGTTTTTTTAAATTTAATTTAAGGTATTAAGTTGCTTAAATGATAAGAAATTATATAATATCATTTTTGAAAAAAGAAAGACTGAATTGTCAGATACTGTTTAGTATTGCAGAATAAGTAAAACATTATAATTGCCCACAAAGTACATAATGGGTGCATCATGTATCCTGGAGAGGATACAAAAGATCTTCAAGAATAACTTCTTCTATCATATAATTTCTACCCATGTACCTCCCTTTGGAATAAAGAATTTGTGAACATGTGATGAAGATGTATGTTTTTATGTAATGAGTGGAGAAGAATACAATTAGCACCTTTTCTTTTCAATCAGGTTTTTCGTCAACAATTTTTAAAAAAATTATTTTAGTGACTTTTGTATTATTGCGTTTTCATTTGATTATGAAAAAAATTGTGTTTTTAATTTTTTCCAATACCTTGTTCTACCAAAAAATCCGAAATTAGTTAAAAATTAAGAAAGAAAATACAGGAGACCACTTCGAAAAGTAGGTGGTCGTACATTCAGAATTTACTTATATTCAGGTAAATACAGTAATTCTTTGAACAATTTCATTTATTAAAAACATTTGTTATACAGTAACTAGGTCGCATTGTAGAAGACAATTTTTTAAAAATTTACCGGGCAGAGAGAACATATTTCTAATGTAATTGCCTGTATGTTAAGATAACAGGATGGTGACAATTACATTATTTTAATTGCTTTACCCTAGTGTGGAAGTGGTGAAATAGGCCAAAAGATGTTGATTGATTTTTAATCCTGGAAAAGTGAAAAGTTGCATTCATACTAAATTTTGTCACTATACTCATAAATATAGTTGTGTTGAAAGAGATTTCTATTTATTTCTTCAAATTCTTATTCTCTTTATGAATTCACTTCTCTTGTTATTCATGGAGTCATGGACTTCATGGAGTTCACTTCTCAAGTTAAATTTTTAAGCCATGGGATCAAACACGAAACCACAATTTCAATTATTAAAAACATTTGTTTTGAGGGTACTGTATAGTACTCTCTGTTTCTCTCTTTTTTCCTGCTGCCATACAATGTTAGAACAAAACCATATTATAAAACTTAAACCGTCACTAAATGAATTGGTTGCAGTTTAATGGCCTTACTCTCTTGTATATGTAAAACATTGGTGACATCCATGTACTTTGGGCTTTTCTCTCGAGAGGTTGCAAACAAAGGACTTGCACTAAGACTTTTCCCTGTCACATACTTTCTCACTGCCATTCATTTCACTTTCACGTCCACAAGCGAGTTGAGTAAGAAATTTTAAATTTTTTTCAAATGTCTATTTAGTTTATTTAGTATTATAAACTACTGGAAAGAAGATAATGCAAAACTCTTTTTAAAATCTTTTGATTGATAAATATTTTGATTTTAGAAGTCACTGAACCAAATTTATTTTAGTTTTCTATATCTCTTTAAATATTGCTGTATTTATATGATGATTACTTGAGTCCAGATTTTTATGTAATTTTTTTCCTCATTACGTACCCCTTAATACAAAAAAAATGTTTGTGACTCTTGTTAAAATTTAATGTTGCGTATTGTTACTTTTTTTTTTCCATTCTTACATACTGTACATTTAGAATAATTACATCTTTTTACTTAAAAATAATGTTTAAAGTGCCATTTAAATAACATATATCAACTCTTAAGTTTGGCTGGATATCTGAGAGCAAGGAAAAGTTAAAAACTGTTGGACTTTCCCTCCTGAAATCAGTGAACTTCGTCTATGACATGAAAAGTTGCCTTCAGATGCCATTACTACCAGCTACTTCCATCCATTTATGAATGGCATGCAAGAAAGACAGAGAACGCACCAATGGTGCCATACAACATAAACCGTTCTTTCTGTACACCAACAGAACATAATTCCAGAAAAATCGTGTGTCATACTGCACTTCAAGCCTTAACAATTTCGAATTGAAGACCTGAATAAGAAAATAGAAGTATAGAATTAAAATGTATAATTTGTGTCAAGTTAATGTTAATTTTAATCTTCTTCTTGATGTTAAACTTCTCTTTGAATTAAATAATTTTGGAGAAATTTTGAAATCATTGTACAATTTTGATAGTGTTTTTTTGGTTGTTTTAAGAGCGTTTGATAAATGTTTGAGAGGAAAATGTAACATACAAATTTGGACTCTGCTGATTACAAACATAATGAACCGTATTAACAGTCGCATGCCAGTGTCATAACTGGAGAATGCCAAATGGGGAGGGGGTGGGGAAAGGTGGACCCCAGAATAAAATGCAAAAAATTGAAAAGAAAATTAAAAAACGAAAGTAGCTATTTAGCTTTATATTACAATCCATTTCCACAATTTTGTTTTAAGTTATTTATTTGCGGGTTTTAAAGGGTGGCAAAGGCAGAGAAAATGCATTGCTCAATTGTCTATACTTAAGGTCCTTTCAACAGGGTTCGCAACTTCGTTTTTGAAGAACTAGTTCAACATTCTGTATGTTGCTTCAAATGCCTATCTGCACAGATATCAGCCAATGCCAAAGTAAGGTTGTAGCGTGTTGTGGACAGGCCTGGCCATAAGAGAACGCCAGAGTTTTCCTGAAGTTATTGTGCTTTGCAATGATTTTGAATTGTTATGTAAACTTCTGATAACTATGAAAAGATGAATTTAACAGTTAGGGTTAAGAATGTTTCTAATGAAAGTCCTAGATGATGAAATTGTAACTGTTACCTAAAAACAAAGATAAAGCAAAAGACAAAACTAAGGATCATCCCATTGGTATGCGACTGTTGAAAAATATAATTTGAAGTTCATTGTACAAAAAACAGAAATATTGTAAGCTGAGACACGGGTATGGAATCCTATTATCTTTTTTAATGCTAAACTACTTTCCATTCAATTCTTCCGAAAATATTGTACAAATTTGGTTCTGTGAGGATATTTGATATCTGATTTTCTCAGATTGTGTCTGTCTTTTTAATTTAATACAGGCTAATTGGCATATTTAAGTGTATTTTGTTATTGAAATTATTCTAGGAATCTTCATTTTGTTGCATATGATCATTTAGAAAATTGTTGGTCTGGAAAGTCAATTACAAAATCAAACCCAGAAATTGTTTTACACTTTTGTGATTGACAGCATTATTTCCATTCGTTTTCTAAATGCTCATATGCAAACCAATGGAAGATTATTCATTTCCATTCCATCCCATCTATCATTGCCTTTCCTCCATTCAATTTCCTGCTTGCCTTTTTTCATGTGTCATCTGAACTTCATGGAGTTGACTGAAAAGTTCATTTCATCTCCCAGTTATGAAACATTCAAGTGTGTCTCTGTTGTAAATGTAATTTTACAACATGTGTACTGATAATGGAGAACAAATACTTTCATAAAAATTCCTATTGAAATTCTATAATTTTATATCATTAATTATAAACTTGTTTTAAGAGTTTTTGAAAGAAACTGTGAAAGTTGTTTTCAGAAATGTTTTTCAATGAAATTCTTTGTAATATTTTCTCAGTTTTCAGGAAGTTTATGGACTACAGATTTTGAAATATATTATAATTTTTTTAATACTGCATCAGAATTCTTCTTGCTGAAAATTTTTTTGTGAACAAATATACTTTAATACTTTAACATTTAATTCAGTACTCTTTACATTCAAACTCTTGCTCTCGCTATTCTCTGTGAATGTCATTTGCTTCATGGCAACATGTGAGCAAGCAAGCAATTAAAATTGCAATTGCGTGCTACCAAATGGCTCCAACAACACTGGAGCATGGCTCCAACAGCAAATGCAAGAGGAGACGACAATGAGAGGTCATAATATATGGCATTAAATTGAGCATCAACTACTTAAAATATATCTCCCATACTTTAAGATCTTGTGTCTTTAACTTCATAAGAAGAGCATTATTATGTAGTAATTTTCTTGTAAATGATATAAAGTAAGTGCTCCAATTGCTTTTGAATTTCATTCGTAAGAGGGCTTGATATCGGTGATCTTGTTTTCTGTACGAAAATTGCTGACACAAGAATTTGTTTGAAAGAGCTGATAGAATTCTGCCTTAAATTTCATTTCACTGTTCAACTTCATCATCATTTCATATTTCATTCCATTGCCTCATGCCTTTTTCTCACATCCATTTCCTGTGTGTCCTGCTCAACAGATTGACAGACAAACTTATACTGACGTGTTTGTGTGGGTCTATATCTCATAAGCAGGAATGCGCATAATAGCAGGCAGGCACTACGAGGCGCTCCCGCCCGCAGGGACTTCAATCTGGACGCGAAGATTGAGGCACTGCCCTCTCTCAGTCTCGAGGAGTTCCAGCTGAAGAAAAAAGCACGCAAGAAGCGCACGTCTCCTATGCCCAAGAAGACTTCATCCTTCTTTTCATCTTCCTACTCTTCATCATCATCATCATCTGGTTTGCTGATGAATTTGACAGCTGGAGCACATGCTAATGAGACTAAAACTGGTAAGTTTGGATGAAGGATAACGAGCTTTGAATAAAAAAATATAGAATTAATATTTTGAAGTGCAAGATAACCATTTTATATTTTATTTTATATGTGTTTCTCAGCATTCTCAACTGAAACAGACAACATTTGAAATATTTCCTGGGTATTCCTCCTTTGGATATTAAATGAAATTTTGATTTTCTGAATCATTCGTCAAATCACTCGGGTTGTATGTGTACCCTTTCTTTATTTTGTTTTTACACAGATCTGTTTGTGCTATATAAACCACTAAACCTCTTATCTGAATTTCAATGAAATATCTCAAGATTTGTTAATTAAAAGAAAAAAGTTCAATAATTCTCCACGTCATTTTTAAGAGACCATTTCAAATAAAGTGAAGAGATTGATTCACATTGCTGGCAAGATCTTGTCTCTTTTCTGCAAAATAAAAGATATTTATTTTAAAAGCTTGTGCAAGTTAGTTGTTTATTCAATGATGCAGTAGCAGCAGTGGTATACTTATTAACACTCGCATAATATACTTTTAGCCACCTGTGACATGCAAAGTTTTATCTTTTCTGATTGCTTATCCTGAAAATCTGAAAGAATTTTCTAATTTCAAATGAATATCCAAAATTTGAATGGAATTTGGAAGAAATTGAAAATCCAAACAAATTTTCTAGTGTTGACCTATATGTTTAATGGGTTACCAGTATATTTAATTCAGTGGTGATTAAGAATCAGATGGTTTGCTACACTTTAATTAATCATTCATAGTAGCTAGCACAATTGAAATGACAGAAGAAATTCATGATATATTTGAAATGAAGCTGCTAAGGCTGTAGAAAATTTGCAGCAGAGTAAATTCAAAGAAAGTTTCCATAAGGAATATGAGGTTTCGAAAGTGTACAGTAAGGAAAAGACTACTATGTAAGCAGTAATGTGCTAGAATATTTTTCCAAGAAATTAAGTATCAGTACGCAATGTATTAAAGTGAATTTCCATAGGGTTAAATAACAAGTAAATTAATAGTTTTGAATTATTCAATATTGATTTGTATTTGTATAGGGTATTTATGTATGTTTTGTAAATGGTCACATTTGAAAATACAGGGGAACAACATGTCTCAAAATGGTCAATTTCGTGATTTTAATGCAGCTTGGTGGCTGGAAAGGAGTACTACAATATGAATTTGCCAGAAGTTGTAAAAGCCTGTCCAGTCCAGAAATTTAACCCTTCAAAAATAATGTGAACAGTGCAATAATGAGATAAGTCACAGTAAAAGCACAAGGGAAACATACGTTCATGGAGATTTTTTCTGTTATATTGTTAACACGGACTATGTTCCATTTTCTGTAAGTTGGTGCTTGTGTTTTGTTCACTCTTCTTGTGCTGATATGTATGAGTGTGGTTTATGAGCTTTTTCTGCAGTGTTTTCTGAAATTTACCTCTGTTCTGCATTTTGTAAGTACCCAAACAATGGATGAGTTTGAAGAATCACATGGTGAAGATTCAGATACAGGCTTAACACTATTCAAAGTACGCATGTTCAGGAAAAGGAAAACATTTCAGAGGATGTCTGATATTTTAAAGAAAACTTAACATCATTTCCATGAAATAGGTGAATTCAATAGCTGTAAAGAGAAATGTTTCGAATACATAAATGAAGGAAACCAGAAGTACTCCAAAGAAAATATCAAATATTTGTAAGAACTTAAAAATATTTTATGAAATGGGATTGGTTAGGAGTGTTTTGAATTTTAAAAATGCTCTCCTGAAAAGTAGTGAAAATGTGACTCGGTATGTTCTTCCCTTGTGGTCTTCATTTGTTTATGTACTTGTTGATTTGATTATATTTTTGCAGGTTTCGTTAAGGTTTGTATAAGTTTGTACTTGAACACTTTTTGATATCATTCTATATGTGTATATATATGTGTGTGTGTGTGTGTGCTAATGTTTAATATATTTAGGATGTGGAAACTAAAATGAGATAAATTTCTTGTTGCCATTAATAAAAATCTCTAGTAGAATTCGGCTGCTCTCTTTTTATCAGTGCTTATTTGAAACTATTCCACTAAGTCTAACAGGTGATTTATTTACCATTTTTGTTATAAGATTGCTTAATTCAGTCTTTCACAAACTCTGTTGTTGTTTTAATAATTAATTTAAACATTTGTATTTTTGAAGAAGAGACCCAACCAATTTTAGGCGAGTTGTGGATTCTTAATCCATCTCTCATGTCACTTTAATTCTTTGCAGTCTCAACTTCCAAGTTAGGCAGCACTCCTGGGAAGTCAAATGGCATGCTTGAGAGCGAGAACACTGGAAGCAGTTGTAACAGCAGCAACAATAACAGCAATGGACGGAATAACAGTTCCAGCAAGGGGCCCGCTACGCCTGTGCTGGTGGGCAGTCAAAAAAGGAAAGCCCGTAAGCAGAGCATCACGCACCTTGACTCAGAGGACGCTCGTGCACAGAAAGGTATTGCATACAACTTACAAATTTTGCTTATACAGTAAACTCTCTAATTAACAAATTCCAGGAACCAACATTTGGGCATGTAGCATTGCAGGCTTTCATGGCCGGAGTTCAGCACCAACCAGACCATGGCCTACTAGCTTGGAAATTTTCTCTGATATCAACACTTGGAAAGTTTGTTAATTAGGGAGTTCTTTAAAACGAGGGTTTAATGAAAATGGTAATTAACATACATTACATGTAAGACATAACATATAATTAATTTGTTTTCTGAATTACCTTTATTTGACAAATCATATTATTTATTTCTGGAATGAAGACTGATTTTTTTATTGTTTTTCGAGCTCTTCTAAGATTTTTCACTACAGCACACTCTTGATTTTGAAAACCTTTCTTATTTTCTCGCCAGACTTGATGAAATAAGACTCTAATAGATTGACTGGATGACCACTCACCATTTTGGAATTTTGGACAAAACTAGAGAATGAACAAATAGGGACGCTAGTCAGTGTTGCCAGATGGTCTTAAATAATTACCCCTAGATAGCATTGTGAAAACCCCCAAAACATCAAAAAAAAACCCTAATTCAAAAAAATAATTATTACATGTTTAAAATATATGGTGAGGTATGGAAATGAAAGAAATTCAAAAACTATTATTAATTCTGTGGTCACGGGGTAAAAGTTCTTAAGTCAATTTTTGGCAAAATTGGGAAGTACTGAAACTACAAGTTAAGTATCTATATTTTATTTTAGTAAAACGAACTAACTCACGACCTTCGTTCGGACTGTTATACCCAAGTTCGCGGGTTCAAACCCGATCGAAGGCAGGGCGAAAAAATCCTTCGTACACCTTCCTTCGGAGGAGAAGTAAAGCCAGCTGTCCCATGTTAGTAGATTTACTGCATGTAAAAGATCCTCAAGCCTAAATGACGCCTCTGAGCTAAATTCCAAATTGCCTGTTTCGTCGCCCAAGGAATACCTTCTTTCTCTGCTAGTTGGTGAAAGGAGCGTAGCGAAATTTGCGTGATCAGACGGAAGAGCAGGCCTCATGGCCTGAGTCTCGCCACGTAAAATAAGGTAATTCAATTCAATTCAATTTTAACTCAAATGTTGCCTCCTTAACGAGAAAAAAGCGTTGGGAAATAGCGATTAGCGTAGGAACAAGCGGTGCCTCAAAAGTCTAACCCTTGTTTTCTCCAAACTAAGATTTTTGACTAAAGAACTTTTGCGCTGTGACCACAGAATTGTATATGATGTTATTTATATTTTTTACAGTTAACTTGTCAATTACAGTCAAATTGAAACAATATTAGAATTTTTAAATAAAATAAATATATTAACTTCATTTTCATGAATAAATAATGTATTACTTAGTTTGCTCTTTAGTGCCAACCATACAATTCATGATACAGGGCATATCTTATACAGACTGGAATGAAATATATATATTTTATTATATTAAAATATTTCACTGAATAAAGATAATCAAGTCCAATGTCTAAAACAAAAAGTAAGAAGAAATAATTCCGGACATTAATGAGTTAAAATAAACCACTAGATTAAATACTATTTTAAAATACAAAACAGATATTCCGATCTGTAACATGTAGGACCCACGAGTCATAAAACATTGACATGAGTGTTGTTAATTTAATTTCTCAAAAAAGAATGGATTGCTGATTGTACAATCAATTGTCCATTTTCAATTGAGACATGACATCAACAACACTTACGTCAATATATTGTGACTCATACATGCTTTCGCTGTTAAACTTTTTCAACATTCGCGAAATGGGTATGAAAAATTGACAGCCACCAGTGTAGCCAAACCATACACGCAAAATACAGGCAACAGTCGAAATAATAATAATTTTCTATATAATACAATTATCTAATGTTTATTGTGAAATTTTGCCGCCCCCTCAAATTGTCGTCTGGAGCCGCCCCTGCGGCCTGCACTAAGCTACACCACTGGTCACTTTTCACTTTTACCTGGAAGGGTAGGTAGTTGGTCTGCGTTTTGCTTACGCCCACCCGACCAGTGTAACCTTACTTCCCAAAATTTTAAAACCAAGTTGAGTTCTTATTATTGCCGAGTGTGATGATTTCACAATATAACACAAAATTAACATTTTAAGAACTCAATGAATTCCCCCAAGAAAAACTCCAAATAAATTTGCTCCCTAAAAACCAAAAAATCCCCTATATAGGGGGAAAACCCCTTATCTGGCAACACTGGCGCTAGTGTCGTCCAGTGCGGCGTTGCATACTGTTCATCAATATTATGCAATAAAAATTTGGTGCTTTTGAAGAAAATATTGAAACTCGGGTGAATCGAATACTTAAAATGATAATTTGCCCAGTATCACACGAGCATTGCTTTAACCCACTTCACCAAACGCTGATGACGTCAGCTGTGTTGACGCCTGCGCACGAGAGTCACATAACACGTGTTGTAGGTTAATGTTGTATTTTATGCAAAACGGCACCCGAGCGCTCCTGCCAGGTGTCGCCTAGCGGTCGTCGTGCATTGGAAGCTAGAAAACACTCGTTATCATGCCTTACTTTGTAGCTTGAGCTATGGATTCAACATGCATGGTCCCCAAACCGCTCGTGTGCCGTTTCGCATAAGATACAATGGTAATTCATGACACGCGTTAAGCGACTCATGTGCGCAGGCATCGACACAGCTGTGTTAGGTGATGCACGTCAACGCAACGCTCTTGTGACCCAAACCTTAAGGTCTGGCTGCATAAAGTGCGAATATCAGTGCCAACTTTTCCACTGGGCATGCCTATGCCTGACCAACGCTACCTAGACACACAATGCCGATACAAATCTAGGTGGTGTTGGCCTGACCCGCGTGTCTTGAAAGATCTGAATAAAATTAGAATGTGATTGACATTTTGTGGTCACGTGATGACGTCGGTGCCATAACCTAGGGAACAGCGAATCAGAAACTTCGGCATTTGCACATTGTTGTCACGTAAAATTAGGGAGCAAATGTAGGGAACAAACAAGTTTCTTGATGTTCCTTTCTTTTGTTTGCCTAGTTAGTATTGAGAGCACTTGGTAGAGCGCGCAGTATGCGACAGCGCTGCCCCTTCCACATCCAAAAGTTAAATACATCGTAATTTTATTCCTAGTGTAAGTAACTAGCAATGTACTTCAGCTTCCGGTCTCAATAAGGTTTTTGTCAGTTCAGCAAATGCTGAGATGGCCCATTGTTTTGCTTCTGGAAATAAATGTAGCTTAACCTTTTGCTGGTAGCGGTAGGAGTAGATCCAGCAGAGTATTTTGTTAGCAATACAAAAATATAACAACATAAAATTTGCAGTTTGTTTACTAATGCAATAATCTTTCTATAAACTTGGAAACAAAATTGTCTAGATGTCAAAAGTTGCTAATTTTGCTTCTTTTGGAACTTTTATTCATTATTCAACGATTTATAGTTAAAATGTTGAAAAGAGATTCTGGAGCTCAAGAAAACATGAGCAAATGGTACTTCTCCCCTATACTTCACTTACAGCTTTTGCTGTTCTTTGACAAAATAAATCAAAACCGATGTTGATCGAAGAGTAGAGCACGCCAATGTTAAGATATTGAGTTTTTGTTTTGCTCATAATACTCAATTTCAATTTTGCATTTTTCTCTCTTTTACATTATTCCCCTTGGCCTCCTGAATAATATATCAGTGAAGTTTGACTGCATATACAAACCTTTGTATTCACATGATTCAGTTTTCAATTGCAGTTTTCATTGAAATTTTGCTCCAGTGTTTTTATTCATCCACTCGGTTTTCATACAGTTGAAAATAATCCTTGACAAACTTGTCCACCTTCCTGCGGGTCTTGTTCAATAATTTCTTGGATTTGACCGCTCACATAAGCCATGGTTTGTGTGTTCATAACCCGAAGTGCCTTTGTTTTCTTGGAGTAGGCACCCCTTGCACTCTTTCTAACATTTTAAAATAATCCATTGCTTTTTGTGCAAGGTTTATGATTGTATCTGTTAAATAAGCCGCAATAGGGGCCAAAGAAAGTTCCAAGTCCAGTCCTTTGTTAAATAACTTAAAAAACACAATAGAATTCATAATATCAAATGGAATTTTTTATTATTATTTATGTCTAATGGATTAATTGAATTTACATCGGATTGGATTAGAAGTTATGCTGGATGTACATGGATTTATGTGTGATTTGTTTTTGGGAGTAAATATTGCATCAGTTTTCTATTCATCCTGTTTTTGTTAATTTTTTCTGAACGGATTAATAAAAAAAAATCAAGGTTCTAAGGTAACCGAATCTTTCAATAATTCGTCAAGAAGAGATCGGTAAGCACCATGACAATATTGAGTGAATTTTTGTTGCAGTCATTACAGTGCACTGTCCTTCTTCACTTAGCCCATCGTGTATATCAGGAGTGGCCAACCAGTTGATCGCGATCGATAGGTCGATCACGAGGCCAATTTTGGTCGATCGTCAATCACTTGCAATGTCTGGGGTGGAATTCTGTGTACCATGGACTTTGAAGCGATTGTAGAAGACAAAACTTTCTAGCTATAGTTTAATCCATTTTGGGAATGTGCCAAGGACTGAATTCTGACTCCCTGACACTGTGACCTTAGCTCAGCATATTGGAGTCAGTAGCTTGAATATTTGGTAGTGTCATACGGTGACCACATTGAGTTTCAATTTTTCTTCTGTTTAAAAATTTAAGTACCTTTTCTTTGTTTTAAATTAAATTGCTTTTCTTTATTCACTTGATAAGTGAGCATTCTTAGCAACAGATCTCTAAACTGCGATCATTACACTGAGAAAAAAATATGGGATATTGTTACTTCTAATATATTTATAATACTATGGTGTACTCAGCGAGCTATTGATAGATTGGCAAAAAAGTAAGTTATATAATTCTTTAATTCTTTTCCTGGCAAAATAAAAAAATAACAACAATGCAAAAGTGAAATATTGTAATCAAATTATCATCCATAATATGCATTTTTATAAAAACTTTTTCATATTTACAAACAAATAGTACAACTTATGCATTGCAGTTGATAAAAAATTAAATTGCATTTTAAGTTAGTAAAAATCTGTTTTGAAATAATGTTGGAAAATTGTATCTTTTAGGTACCACATTCACAGAATGCTGGTATCAAAAGTTGGGTTTGGAAATTTATTTTCTTCATGAGCCTATATCTCAAAAACTTAATAAGTGACTTAAAAATAAAAAAATGTTTTGAACATATATTTTACTTATATTCCCATGTCTCGCTGGAATGCACCTTATACTAAAACATTTAGTATACAAACAATATGCATTTTACACCCCTTTTTCCCTCTTAGACTACATCTATGACAAGTCGATCACGACACACTTTTAAGATAAAAAGTAGATCTGTATACAGAAAAGTTGTCCACCCCTGGTATATATCATATGCTAATTTCTGGTGAATTTAAATTTGCTTCTTTTGCAATACTTTGTGTATTTTATTTCATTGTGAATAAATAATAATTATTATAATTTTTAAAATATTTATTATTATTATTTATTTATTTATTTTAAGCTTCACTGAATTACATGCTATATTCTTTTAATCAGATACTGCTGTTGTGGAACCAGATGTCCTGAGTAGCTTTGGCTTAGCTACTTTGGCAGAAGTTGCTAGTTCCAAGTCCAAGCTATACAAGTGAACTGAAGAGGTAAGTCAGGAAGAAAAGTATTTAGCAAATGTTTCTAACAGTGAGAGCTCATTCAGAATGAAATGTGCAAAAATATCAGAATGGTAGCGTTTCGTGTTACACAGAAGCTAATGCATTTTGGAAGAGCATAAATTACACTTCTAATCATTGTTCATGAAATGATCGATAGAATCCTTGACTTTGTACCTGACCCTTGACCTTGTACCTATAGTGTAAGACCATGGCAGAATTTTTATCATTAAATTGCATAGTTAGGTCAAATTCAGGCACTATATGGAGAATTCTAGCAGCTGGCTGCCATAGTTTTACCTGGCTTCTCTGATCAATCGTTCCCTAGCAAAAGTGTTATAGACCTTGTACAATCTTTCCTTCCTCTTCTTTGCCCTTTCCTCCACCGTTACTTACATGTACTGCACTTCCACACATGTTGGGAGACCAGTCGGGAGCTTAGAGCTTGACCTGGCTGGTGCAGTGCCCTGCTGGTGGAAGATACTTGATTGTGGAAAGCCTTGCAAGCCGATGTATATCAGCACCAGATCACCACAGCCTCCCGCAATAAAAAACTTGCATTACACTGACAGAACTAATGACCTTAGCAGTTGATGCAGCTGGAATCCCTAATCAATCAATCTATGGTGTAAGAAAGTGTTGTCATCCTTGCATGATCACTTTCATTTTGCTCACTTTATTATATTCTGTTGTGCCAATTATTTATTGTTATGTAAGGATATGTATCAACAAGGGGCTGATTTCACATTTACATTCACATAAATATTCAAATAAGT
Source organism: Acheta domesticus (assembly GCA_031308135.1). Lineage (NCBI taxonomy): Eukaryota > Metazoa > Arthropoda > Insecta > Orthoptera > Gryllidae > Acheta > Acheta domesticus. The sequence continues at coordinate 26,531,404 of JAHLJT010005437.1, read as the reverse complement.
GTTCATGTTCTCATGTCTATAAAATATTTTCATTGTGAATGAGTCTTGGGCATTAGTGTCTCACAAAAAAGATCCTTTACATTTTTGGAAAGCAGCAACAGGACCTGTATTTTGCAATATAGTAATAGGAAGTATTAGACCTGGAGGTGACTCGTAATCAGAATTCATAAAGATCTGATACTAAAACTCTAATTTCTCCTGATGAAATATTAATTTGGCTTGTGTGGAAGAATTGTCAATAATTTTTTGATCTATACTTATTTGTCATTTCTTTATGGATGATTTATATTATAATCTCACTTAGATTGCAAATCAACTTTAGTAATTTCTAACAGAATTAGTAAATGTTAATTTTTGTTTGCAGGTTTTTTTCCTGATATGTAATTTACCATTTTTGTTTTGGCAACTATATGAAGTATGAAGAAATGGAACTGAAGCAAACATGATCACATTTTCAGTTTTTTACCATATTGTTAGAATTGTAAATTTTATGTGGGCTTTTTGTTTATTGCAATGGCAACTTACAGAAGATAAAGAACACTCAGTCTTGTGATTTAGAAGAATGTGTGTTCTCATACACATAGATTTTATATAGTCTTTGTATAAAAAGTCTATGTTGGCTGTGACTGTATATATATGCTGGTATATATATTTTTATTGATTTTTGTTATTTTTGGTGAATGTGAGAGAATTGACTGTAGTTTGTGTGGTGGACATGTCCTACCTCGAAAGAAACGATTGAGATGCTGAAATGCACTTTCCTGATTGCACGATGGGTGATGAAGAAGGGATTACCTCACAGTTCTTTAAAAAAAGGAGAAAAAACATTCATATCATGGTAATGTTTTATATCTCCTTTGATGTTACCTATAGTTACTTTATTCCATCAATACAGATCAGTATTTAAAGTAATTTTGCATTAAGATTGTTTGGCTTCTGATACAGGAATTTCCAGTTTCTCTTTAGTTAAGTTTTAAATGAGGTTTTTTACAAATGATTTGTGATAGTAATGAAAGTAATATTTCTCTGTGATTTTGAATTGTATTCATCTCTTTGTTTTATGATCTTAGTGCTTTTTGTCAAATTGTCTGTTACTTTTTGTTGCTGAACTTGTGTATTATTTATAATGGTGTGTGTGTTTGTTTTTTTTCCTCCAATTTTGATATGGAAACAGCTGATGTACAAGGTTACCCTTCTTTATCGCTAAAATTACCTATTTTGACATTTACTTTAACTGGACTATATTGTCAACAGCTAATGAGGGAGCTGTTAAAAGCAATCACTACCAGGCAAAACATTATCATGTACTTTTTGCCTTCTTGGGCCTTTTAGTACTCTTAAAAAGAGAAAAGCATATGAGGTGAAACAATTCTAAGAGAGAATTCCTAAATTTAGAATGTCTATTTTTCACATCATTTGTAAACTTTATGTCAAATGAAAATGAGAGTTGTGAAAATTGAATATATCAAACAAATTTATTTTTTTCTCCAGTTTTCTTGAAAATTACAAGGTGTTGTGAATACACAACACACCAAAAATGGTACAGGGTTAGCTCTAGGGAACAGGGCCTAGAATGGACAGTAGTTCTTTCTATTAGCATTACTTAACAACAAAAGTTGGGATGCACATTTTCAATGCAGTAATTTGCATTTCTTGTTTGGATAATAAAACTACTCCTCAAATTAAGGAGAGCTAGCCAACTTCTGTTTTGTATCTATATTTGTTCTGTATCTGTGTGATGTGTGCACAATATGTGTTGACAGTAATGAGAAATAGAAATTCACTAAGTGATTTTAGTTTCCTTTGCAATTGGAACTTGCCACCAACGTTATTTTGGGAGTGTTAACTAAACATTTCGAAGATCGTAATTTTCAATCATGACAATGTGAAAATACGGTTTTCTCTTAAGAGAAAATTGCTTGTTATCTTTGTGTGTTTTTAATGTGTGCCTAGTCAGTAAATGTCTATGAATTGAAGTGAGATGTATGTATATATACTTTCTGTAGAATGCTGAAAGCAAAGATAGTTACCGTAGAGAAGCACTTTTCCCTGAAGCAACCCTGAATTTCTGTAGCTAAGACTATTAAGTGGTGCTAATTGGGGGGAGTCCAAGACAAACTTGTAGATCTTGTTTGCTCAAGGACAAAATGTATGTAGAATCATGTGATTCACAAGATATATTTGGTTACATTTTGTTCATTAAACAGATAACGCAAATAATTTGAACATAATGAAATGTTTAAAACAAAATTGGGAGCAAGAATTTTATATATATGAAAGATATATGATTAAATCATTATTTAATGTTTTATATAGTAATATACACAACTCAATGTTCATTGTTGTGATATGAAAATTATAAACTAGAAGGCATATGTGCATACATTATGGCTGGTTTCAGATGTTTGATATTACTAAAATTTTTGTCTTCATAGAAAAAAATTGTTAGTTCTTGTATAATTCATAGATGTTAGAAGTTGTATGAAATCTTTTTGGACTATGCAGTGCTACTAAATAAATGTCCTCTCTGTAAAAGCTATCTTGAGCGTTTGAAGGAAAATATTTCAATGGAGTAATATCTAATGGGATTTACAGATATGTTATTTTCTCAGAAAAATGGGCTTGTAATTTCTCTTTTCTCAACACCAATTTGAGAAATCATATTTCATGCAAATTATGTATTCAATTATTTTCTTGATCCAGTACAAGAAGAATTTTTGCTAGAATGTAGAATGAAGTACACATTCTTTGATTTTTGATATTGAAGGTAAGGAAGAATCAGCTTTCACTTAATGATGATTTTTAAATAAATTGTTAAAAGATAATTTACTGTATGATATTTCAAGTACTGTTATTTTAGTTACATGTTTATGGACTACATTGACTGGTGTAGCACTGCATAAGGTGGTTCCTGTGGTATTATAAATACTGTATATTCAATATTGAAGAGTACTTTATTACAGGAATCCTTGATTCTGAGGATTGAATCTTAATATCATTATTATAAATATCAAAAGCATCTTTGCATGAATGGAGACTTCAGAAGGTGTCCCATGCTTAAGCCCTAATTTTTGTGTGGGTGATAAAATATCCAAATCTGTTTTCAATGCTTTATTTGCACCAAAAGGAAACAGTATCATATCATAAGTGATATCCCATTTGTATATTGCTGTTACCATCATCATCACAACAATCACAATTGTAGGAATTAATTTCTTGGTATTTTGAAAAATCATTCTAACTGAATATCATTGGAATATTCAATTTTCCTTTTTTCTTTTCTTTGAGTTTTTATAACCATATATTTTTCTTCCTGTACTACCTCTTGTTAAACAGCATAATGTTTTGTAATATTTCCAAGATATCTTCCACAATAGTTTTCGGATGGAGTAACTGTCTCCTACAATGTTATCATCTATTTTCTTATCCCCCATGATGCTGTTATTGGAATTTGGTGTAACTGGAAACATTCCATGAATTTGAACATGAAAATTGTGCGTTATGAAACATTATAATCCTTATACAAAGAGTGAAAAGAATTAATGCCATTGAAAATAGATTTAATTTCTAAAGTTTGACAAAAATACAAATAAAAACCTTTTACTCTTCACATACTTCTAAAAGTAATGTTTAGTTATTCATAGTTTGGTGCAAATAAATTTTATCCTTCATTAATAAACAAGATTGAGAGGTGTGGTAGGGACTTATTTGTAGATGATGTAAATTCTTGAAGTAAAATATATTTGTTAATTGAAATGAGCTTATTGCGCTATTGGTTGTGAGTTTTGGTGATTGGAGTATGTGCATTTAACTGTACTTCGTACAGTACTTCCCATTACAGTGTATTTCCGTATAAGACTGTTAACTTTGATTGGAAAAGAGTATTGAAAAATGGAGGTTGTTATTCATTTTTGTAATGCAGTCTTCTTAGAAATCTTTACAATCTGAGAGAATTTGAAATTTCTTTAAATACTTTTCATATTTTCCTCCAAGAAATCAGTGTAGACTTATTTTGTTAAATGTTATAAGTTAACTGAGAGTTCTTGGTGGCATTAGACATCTTCTGGTAGTCTTAGTGGTGAATTTAAGAAAGGCCTTGTAAATGCGGAAAGGCTTCACTTAAGTTAGAAAAGTTAAGCTATATTCCACTTTATATTCAAATTTTTTTACGAATAGGAAAGAAGTAGTGACCCTCTTGAAATTATTAGAATAGCTCACATGAAGTACAAGGAATAATGGAGATGTAAGAACAGAACTTGTAACATGATGCTTGTAATTTTCTCTATTTTTGGCATTTTCTGATAAGGACATTGAGAGAATATGTATCAGCTTAATATTTATCTATCAATTTTACTTGCTAGTAAGTGTGAGGTAAGTCTTCGTCTTTTCTAGGATAAATTTGTGAGATTGGCCTTTTTATGAGAAATTGTGTGCCATTTGTATATATGTTGAAGTATTTCTAATTATAGATGACAGAAGTGTCTGTAGAATCCCTTTCATTAAGAGATTTATTAAAAGTTAAGATAATTTGTGAACTGAAATGTATTTTTGGATACAACTCCTCTAACTGAATATGATTTCTCTTGATTCTTTGAAGAGAAAGGTCAATTGAAAGTCTGCCTTTTCAGTTTATGAAATTAGTGCCTGACCTGAAACAGACTGCATATTGATGATAATTTTTCAATCTAAATTTTGTGTACCTTTCTTATCTGGAAAGATTATTTATAACATGATTTGACTTACTGATAGGGTACTTGCGGATTTCTTCTTGGCCAAGGAGGATAGCCTTTCGAAAAAAAATTATTTCAGCTTCTGTTTATTTCCATTCTATTCTATGTTCTTGTGAGCTGTTTGTGATGATCTTTTGTTGTAAATGAAACTGAAATGCATAGTTTTTTATTGAGCAAGTGCCATGCATGATTGGCATTTGGTGTTTCTTCCTTACACCAATTATCTTAATTCTGTGTTTGATATTATGCAAATATTATAATTGACACAGACATGATCTTTACGGAGGTGTTTTGTCACCCTTTTTTTTTTTTTTTTTTTTTTTTTCCCTCCTCTCTCTCTCCCATGCGAAGATCATTGTAAAGAAGACATTTGATGAAATGTTTGTTTTTGATGATCACAGGTGCATAGTCGTAGACTTTATTATGCACACCTCTACAAACTACCTTAAAGTACAAGTTCATAGATGTTGTTATTATTATAAAGATTTTTATTATTAGCTTTAGATGACAGAACTGTGGATCAATTTAATCAGCACAACACTTTTGAATTAAATGTGTAAGGATAAAAATATTGTATGTGCTCAAATGTTCTCAGCACTTATTGTGCCAGAATTACTGCCCAAAACAAAAAAGTGCAACATGAATCTAAATTTTTAGTACAAGTTTGTATATAAATGTGGATATTTGAGTGCATATTATATTTTTTAATACAATTTGCCAGTGCATCTTTGCATGTGACAATCTGGAATTTCATTATATTCAGTATAGGTGAGAATTACTTACATACTGATTTAGTATCTAAAAGATGGTAATGTGCTCTTACAGTTTATACAATAAAAAGATTTGAGAGTTGTCTCAACATATAGAAATCTGCTTTGTATCATAGTGTGTTAAATCAAAGTCTTAAGATTATCGTTCATTTATTTTCTCATTTAACAAACTGTACAAGAGTTACTTGATTTTCAGAAATACTCTAATTTGTTTTTAACTGAAAGATAAGCTGTGGAAAGATCACAAACGAGCACAAGTATTGTTACATCAACTGAAACTTACCCTAGATGCACTGAATCCTTACAGGAAAGTTAATTAAAAATGGGCTGAATTTTTTTATATACGGGTTCTTGTGTTGGTTATCATTGAAACATTAGTAGACTGTCTGCTTTTTTCATGTTGCAATCTTATCAATAATGTATTACGTTGGAAAGAAGTTAGTCAGGTACAGTGTTTGGCAGAATTTATTTGAAATCAAGCCCTGCAGATTCAGTGACAGGATTAATGATCTTCTGCCTTGTCCTGTACTTCATTGTGTAATTACATAATATGTTGATTTATTTTAGCTGTTTGTAGATGATCATTGTGTATATGTAATGTTTCATGAATTATTTTATATATTGTATTGACATGTCTTCAGCTTGTACTGCTTTTTGTGAAATTAATATCAGATTTATTGTTGTTCATGGACATGATTGTTTATCAACAAAAATTACCCGTTTATTCAACAAATTTATTGTTTTACAATGATGCACAGATTTATGGATGTGGAATGAAAAGTGTTGCACTGTGAAAGAAAAGTGTGAACAAATACACTTATTTTTCTGGTGCATGCAATAATCTTAGTGATGTTTCTTGCTCTCCATGTCAATTGTATGTTTCTTTTCATTTAAAAAAATGTTTGGTCATGTGATAGCTTGGAAGATAGAAATTTTTTGTTCAGAAAAAATGTGTTACTTGTGAGCGTGGGTGTTAATCCATTAATAGATTTTATATAGAATACCGTGAACTTTTTTTAAATTTACTGTAAATATTATTTATAAAAAAGAGATATATTTTAAAATTATCCCTTTATAACAGATATGAGCTTTCTAGAACTATACTTCACTTTGTATTTGGAAACTTTCTGTCAAGTCCAACTTGACATGTTTCACAAGCTCATTAGATCTTCAAAAAATTATTTTTCATTTACGTAGCAATTTGTGCATTTTCCATTGATGATTTGAGAAGGGTGCATTCACTGTTAAATTCAGAAAGAACACAATTTTTATTGAAAACCTAGTTTTCGCAGTGAAAATTGTTTTGAGTTGTAAACACAAAAAGTGTTGGTGATTGAATAGAAAGTGCCATCCATTAATTTGAAAGAAACTATTTTGAAGATTTAGTAAGAAATATTGGAAACCATTACAATAAGACTACACATTGGAAAGGGTTGTTAATATTGACTGAAAGCAATTTGTGGAATGTGAATTTGTGTATCAATTTTGCAAATTCATAACCTCTTCATACATGCTACAGTAATTTAAGATATTTTCTTTACTTGTTTTGGGATATTTGTAAATTTTGAACATACTGTATATTCATAGGAAACTTATAAGATTGTACATAAATCAAATTTATGGGATATAGGAATGATCTGGTTACAAGCCAAAAAATATTGTATAATATATATTGCCAAACTGAGATTTCTGGAAAGTGTTGTTATTATTTATTATAATTTCGATTGTGTACATATTTAAAAAAATTAAATTGAATTTACTTAAATGATTGGAATCTAAATTTTTTATTTGTTATTAATAAATGGTTCCACTTATAAATTAATTTTCTCTACACACACACACACACATATATGTTTGGCTTTGTTGAACCAGAGATGTGATATGCAGAGTTATTGAGTTTTGTTTTTGTTCAGGCTTTAAAATTAAAAAACACCTAGTCATTCCTAACCTCTGGCCTTTTGCAAACTAGAAGTTATAGGTGCTTTTATTACGGTGCTACAAGACAATTTTGAAAGAAAGAGATGTATTGTTTTTAATTTTCAAAAACTAAAAATGTAAATTTTAATTTGGTATGTATCTTTCATATAACTATATTTTCCAACAACCCTGTTATTTTTATTGTTAATAAATAATGAGTTACCATTTGAAATTGTAGTCAGGTTTGGGGAGGGTCTTGTTTATCTATTCTTTTGTAAATTTGTTGTTGTGAATATTATGTAGTGATTGGTTACATAAAATACAAAAAATTATTATCTTTTATGTTGATAGCTTGATATATTGATAAAAATTATGGTATGAAGAGGTTATGTTCATACATAAATCATAAGCAAAAATATGACAGAATGGCGAAGAAACAAATGTCTCTTAAAACTTTTTGGAAAACATTTGAATGAGTATAATTTTCAATTTGCTGGTTTGAGTAAATTTATGTCACAGAATGAAGATTTTTTGTTTTTATTCAAATTAATAACAAATGCATTTGTGCAAGTGAAAATGTACTTCAGTCATTAACATCAGACAATTAATATGGAAGTATTAGAAGTGTACATTTCTTTAAATTCCTCATGAGTCTGAGACAGTTATGATTCTTAAAGCCATTCTGTTCTGTTCCATGTAAAATAAATATATGACTGAAATAATTTTTATAACATTTGTAAAAAATAATACTGCACATATGTTAAATCATATAAGTAGTATGAAAGAAAAGAAAATGTATGTAAAATGTTTCTAATTTATGGAAGTCTTACTGAACTTGAATTATCTGTGATTGGTAAATATTTAAAACAAGAATGTGAGAAGGATGATGTTTTAATTTATATCCAGAAAAAAATATTCAGCTTGAGTATTGAATTCTTTCTGCAAGAAATGTTTTAAATCTTTAAGATGTAATTATTAGCATTTGCAACATTATTGGTTCAAAATTAGTTGTACCTAGGAATGAATTATATTATTTAGATGTACTAACTGCTTTTTTCTTTATTATTATACTTGTAATTATCTTATTCCATCCACTAGGAAAACACTTTTCCAACTGGGAGAAAACCAATATTAAATGTTTAAGTATTCTTCGTATCATTCTCTTTCGTGCTTGATGTTTAAGAGTCATGTGATGTCACAGTCTGTTTTTCTAGTTGTGCAACAGTGGTTTTTCCATTGATGTAATCTGCTCTTATTGCCACCAACTTGGAATGAACAGTTGATAGGGATAGAGTACAATTGACGGGGGTAGGGTTTAGTACACTTCATAGGGGTTGGACTGTAATGCGATCAAACTCGTTTTGTTGGAACAAATTTCACATGAGATTGTCCGGGAATCAAACCCAGACCTCCTTGGTGAAAGGCAAGCAACTTTCACTCTGAGCCACGAGTTGGCCAAGTAATATATAGAGCTCTATATGTATTAAGAAGAGAGAAAAAGCAGCAACACTTACAAAACATAACACTAGATTGAATGTGCTGCCACATTGCAGAGCATTCTCTCACTCTCGCTAGCGATACCATTATCACATGGACATATCCAGGATTTTCATCAAGGGAAAAGAGAAATAAGAATTATAGTGAAGTACAAGAGGCATAAAATCAATATATTACATAAATAACAAATTTAAATTGAGGAAAAAAAATAAATATTTAAAAATAGATTGCATTGTAATTAACTCTCTAACAATTAAAATAATCATTGATATAAAGTAATGAAAAAAGATCTTATATTTTTTTAAAACAAAAGAATAATTAACATACAAATATAAATATACTATTTGTTTTTTAAAATAAATTTTTACTAACCAACAGTTTTTTCAAATATAATTCAAGAAACTAATGAGAGTGAAGAAAAAGTGGGGATACTTGGCAACTGGGTTATTCGTATCAAAAAACAATAATAGTCCATAATAGTTAATAAGATGATTACACATTCAAAAATTTTACCAGCTTATTAAATTTTTTTCTTACTGAACTAGTTTTTTCATGTCCATCCTCTCCTAAATTATTTCAAGAGTATCAGTGATTTTGGCATCTCTCATATGCAACAAATGTAAATGAGATCAGTACTGAAAGAGCATTTCAAGGAGATGTAACAAATTGCACTTTAAAAATACGAAGGATTTGTGAAAAATGCATCTAAATATTTTTATGGTTTACTAGTTCATTGCTGTGTGTTGATAGACCTGAAACAAAACACATAATGGTATACTTAATACCCTGGTGGGCCTTTCTGCTTCTTTATGACCTAGGGCCTTTTGAATACTTAATGGCGTGCTCTAATACCTACACAACACACAGAACTTAGTTATGAATTCGATTTTTTTAAAGTTAAGATGCAAGCAAATACAATAAATAAATGGCATAATAATAGACCGGGAGCCAGCAAGAAAATCGACGTATGATAAGCTCAAAGCTAAAACTTTTTGAGAAGTTTGCCAGTGTCATGAGAAATAAGAAAACAAGCGTGCGGCATGTAGGTAACAGCGTTGCGCTGTGAAATTTTTTAAATGTGTCGAAAAAAATCGGCGATTGGGGAATGAGTACACAGCTAATTCCAGTTGTATATTGTTCGTTAAGCCTGTTTTACACGGTCATGTTTTCATCCTTTCTTGTCGGTACAGAAAAGTTACAGATCAGACAGGATGTAATTTGTACGAAAAAATGAAGACCACAAAAGTAGCTTTGAGCTCGTAATCCAAGCGGGTGTATCAAGGGCGTTAAGCAGATGTTTTTGCCCCGATGGCGTCTTCCAACCACGAGGGCCTCTGGCCCGAGAGGTTGGAAGTCGCCTGAGGGGCAAAAACATCTAGTAACGCCCGTGGTGCATACAAAACTTCATGGTTTACTAGTTCGTTGCTGAATAAAACGAGAATTTGAAACTTTTTTTTTCTCTTAATTTTTCGGTTGGTAAAACGGAAATATTAATTTTAGAATATTGACAATTTTCTTTGAAAAAGTTGTTTGTTTGTTTTTTTTTTAAGAAAATGGCGTTTAAGCGCTACTAAAAGTGTGAAATTTGAAGCTCTTTTTCACAGAATTTTTTTTAGCTTTCGAAAAACTTAATTTAAAGTCATTTGAAGCACGTACACTCACAAATGCAATAGTGTTTAAAAAATGCTGGTAATGTGCATATTAAAAGTGTGAGAGATCTTTCAACAAAATTACATTTCTGTAATTTTTGAGAAAAAAAAAGAACTTTACGTCGTATTAAAGAGAGCAATTTGTACTATCCGTTCTAAAAGTTTGAAGAAAAAATTTGCAGCCATATATGACAAAATGGCGTTTGAGCGTTTCTGAAACTGCGGAATTTTGAGCTAGCTTTTATAAAAAACGGTTGAGTTTTCGAGAAACTTTGTGACATTTTTTAAAGCACATGTACACATGTGAACAAATCTCCGCTAATGTAAATATTAACGACAGGAGAGACAAGTCAAAAAGTGTTACATTTTTGTAATTTTTTAAAAAACGAAGGAATAGAGCCATACGGTGTTTACGTCATCTCATAGAGTACATTAGGCACTATCCTTACCAAAAGTTTAAAGAAAAAGTTTGGAACCGTTTTTTTAGAAAATCTTGATTTTGTATTTTTTTAATTGCATATATTGCGCGAAAACTATTTTTTTAATTTACTTGACCTTAATGAAAGAATTTACTTTGAAGAAGAAATTTTATTTGAAGGAAAAATTTCTATCTGCAATTTTGTAGTTGTAGGTAAAGGACGAAAAAAAATCGATTTGCAATTTTCGAAAATTCAAGTTGAAAATGAGACGTAAGCCACCTTAATGAGTGTATTTTACTGTATTCTTACAAGAAATTTAAAGAAAAAAATTAAAGCCGGTTTTGAGAAAATTTTGAAAATGCCCGGGGGCTTTATGTAAAGTACCCCCCAAAATTAATTAATGTTTTTCAAAACCTCAGAGCTTCATCTCAGGCCAGATTGACAGGGGTTTCTTCAATTCGGAAAAAATCGTACGCATAGTTTAGGCGCTATTGTTGTTCACATACACCGGACAGAAGGACGGATGGAAGGACGCTTTGCTTTCAATTGGTTTTTTGGTATCAAGGAGTTACAAAACAAGAATTCTGGCTACACCACGTGTTCGGTTCCTTTTCTCTTAATTTAGCATTTGGTTTTATCCACTTTTTCGTCATCAGGACCCGGCAATCAATTTTTACTATCCCGTATGCGTACGTATATACGGAGTAATATACGTAGTATAGGGAAAGTTACTAAGATCCGATTAAATTAAGAAGGTGATTGACATTTGTGAGTGGAGGGGAGCGACGTTGCCAGGTCGCAAACCACTGAGCACGTGTTACCGGGACACGAAAACAAACACTTCAAAAAATACGTGTAAAAGTGTAAAAAAATACGACAAAATCCTAACCTCAACGCAACTCATCACAACACAGTACACATTGCGCGCGCAGCACAGGCAGAAACGCGGGCGGCGCGGCGGCACTGTGCGATGCTCAAAATGTTCCCCGTGTTCGGCAGTGGCAACTGAGCGACCTGACACGTCACGTTTTGTCTCTCTGGTTGGCAGCTGCCAGGAAACGGGAGAGGCGTCCTGACGTCACACAGAATTGTCAATCACCTTAATTTAATCGGACCTTAGTCGCGAGACTTTTTTTGACGTCTGAGCTCCCTAGTGCTCAACCCAGCACGACTCGGCACGGTCTGGTCAAAAGGTCTGGTCTCACACGGAACGGCAAGGCAAGATTATCAGAGCTGCCTACCGCTGCTTTCGAGTTCAAGCGTTGATTCAAATTATTCAGAAAATTAAAATTAAGTACAAACACTAATATCATATCTCATTAATAACCAATATCATAATTAATTATTTTCACTTGTGGTTACTACTAATTGCTTTATTATTTGTTATATTTTTATTGTCTATGATATCCTGTTGTGTTAAGAGCGACCGTTGGCAACACCCGTCTGATGTGACGAAGCAGTATACTGAGATTTTTCTAACTGTGACCCTCGAGGCCACTCAAATCCCATCTTCGCGATGGAATACGTCACGGCATTTTGCGTCTTTCTCAGTCGTTCTGCTACATTACGCACGATCGCGACCATATGAAGCAGTGCTTGCGATCATGCGACTTCTACCGGCAAGACCGAGAAAAGACGCGAAATGCCGTGACATCGCGAAGATGGGATTTGAGTGGCCTTGAGGGTCGCAGTTAGAAAAATTGCAGTAACCTCTCCCCGCTCCCCGCGCTGCGAGACATCAAGAAAAGTCTCGCGTTTAGTATATAATGCTGCGCGAAAAATGGCGAATTTTCGGCAGAAAAAAATCGTTTCTGGGCCGTGATAGCAAGCTATGAATTGCACAGACTTTCCCGTATTCGTTTTCTATTTCCTTGGGTCTGGGCTAGCTAATTGGAATTTGTCACATACTCTTGCCAGCTGCCATCTATCGCCGCCCAATTTACATTTTATTTTGACATTTTCTTAATTTTTTTGTTTCCTAATGGTAGAATGAAAGTATTAATTTTAGAATATTAAAAAACAAAAAACTCGTCCTAAATGGCAATTTTCTTTTAAAAATTTGTAGCTGTTTTTAAGAAAATGGCGTTCCAGCTCTTCTAAATATGCGAAATTTGAAGATCTTTTCCACAGAAAATTTTTGCGTTTTCAAAAATCTTCATTTGAAGTCATTTGAAGCACTAACTCTCACAAATATAATAATGTTCACAAATTGCATGTAATGTGAATATTAAAGAAATATTTCAAAAAAATTACATTTGTGTAATTTTTGAAAAAACAAAGAAATCTCAAAATAAACTTATATATATATATATATATATATATATATATATATTTATTTTCTGGCCCTCAAGAAAATGTGCGCAGAAGATAAATCTCTTTCCCCACACGTCATATACAGTTTTTACTGTTTTTTGACAAATTTATACACACACACACACACACACACACACACACACACACACACACACACACACACACACACACACACACACACACACACACACACACACACACACACACACACACACACACACACACACACACACACACACACACACACACACACACACACACACACACACACACACACACACACACACACACACACACACACACACACACACACCACACACACACACACACACACACACACACACACACACACACACACACACACACACACACACACACACACACACACACACACACACACACACACACACACACACACACACACACACACACACACACACACACACACACACACACACACACACACACACACACACACACACACACACACACACACACACACACACACACACACACACACACACACACACACACACACACACACACACACACACACACACACACACACACACACACACACACACACACACACACACACACACACACACACACACACACACACACACACCACACACACAACACACACACACACACACACACACACACACACACACACACACACACACACACACACACACACACACACACACACACACACACACACACACACACACACACACACACACACACACACACACACACACACACACACACACACACACACACACACACACACACACACACACACACACACACACACACACACACACACACACACACACACACACACACACACACACACACACACACACACACACACACACACACACACACACACACACACACACACACACACACACACACACACACACACACACACACACACACACACACACACACACACACACACACACACACACACACACACACACTGCGATTTTCGTAACTCGTAACTTTGTCCCTGACAGAAGTCAGCTGTTCACGGTTTCATCCAATTGGGAGCTTAAACGTCATCATAGTTACGTCACTATCGCGAAATATAAGCTTCCGATTGGATGGCAGCGAAACAGCTGTTTTCTGTCAGGGACAAAGTTACGAAAATCGCAGTATACCACAGTTTAATATCACTGTCTCCCCACTCCCATCCTATCTCCCCCGCAGGCGGAGGTCAGGGCCAGAGAGTATAAGGGCGGAGTTGAAATTGAAACTATACTGCAATTTTTGTAACTTTGTTCCTGACAGGAGTCAGCTGTTTCGGTGTCATCCAATCAGAAGCTTATATTTCGCGACAGTGACGTCACTATGGTGACGTTCAAGCTCCCGATTGGATGAAACCTCAACAGCTGATTTCTACCAGGGACAAAGTTACGAAAATCGTAGTATCGTCTCCTGTATTATTTCAGTAGTATACCTTTCCGTTGCGGCTCTCGCACGCAACCAATCTTTATAAATGAGGGCTATAAAGAAAGAGAATTTCACGGAGACTTGACGAATTGCACTGTGACGTCAAAAATATGAAGGATTTGTTTTAGAAAACGCATCTAAATATTCACGTCAAATGCAACCCGCAACACTTGCCAAAGTTTTCGTCAAATAACTCCTAAAACAAGCGTTTTAGGGCCTTAAAAACTAAAATTTTGAGGCCTTTGTAAAGGCCTCAATGAAACGTTTTTCACACCATAATCTACAAGATGAGACATTCATGGACATTCAATTAAATTTTCGGTTCCACGCTTCAATACTATCGAGGCCACCTCAAATATTTCAGCCCTTGATGCTGGTAGTCATTTTTGTGACGACACGCTTAGAAGGCTTAGATTCCTCGATCTTATATTTACGCTTTCTGTATACACCGTGGTTTGTG
Source organism: Acheta domesticus (assembly GCA_031308135.1). Lineage (NCBI taxonomy): Eukaryota > Metazoa > Arthropoda > Insecta > Orthoptera > Gryllidae > Acheta > Acheta domesticus. The sequence continues at coordinate 26,516,185 of JAHLJT010005437.1, read as the reverse complement.
CAGTCTGATTAGGTTTATTTGCATAATCATTAATTCAAGATTTGCTTTCCAGCAACAACTGGAAATACTATTATAGTTGCTGGATACGTATGAAGATTGTTTCTAATGCGTGTAGTGAAACTATTCAATTAACGTTTTGCCATGGTCTGTACGTGCTGTGTACTCAATTGTGGAGGGATGTGGTTGAACAGAGAAGAGTGAAGACTGTTTGTGTTTTACCTGTACCAATATTTTCGTTATCATTTGATGAAATTTTCAAGTCAGCGGGTTCAGACACGTAGCTTTCTCAAAAGTAAAACGCTAATATTTTTTGTGACTCACGAAAAGCTAAAAGCTAACTCTCAAAGAATATTGAATAATTACTTCAAATATGTTTAAGGAAGTGTTGTGAATTGTCCCAAGAAAACTCTTCATGATACTGAATAAATCTTTATTGAAAATTTCTTTAAACATCATTTTTTTTATATTGTGTTAGTACATTGCAGGTTACCTTTATACATTTTTAAGCAAATAAACAAGTTTCGTTAACAACTTTCCTTCTTAGAATGGAAATAGAAGTATAGGGATGAGTGTGGGGTTAACATGCGAGAGTTCTCGCACGGTTACGCGGAGATAGTAGGGGAAACAAGTGTGCTATGGCACAACACAAAGAACAAACTTTTAAAATTAGCTAAAGTAAAATAACTTGAAATAAATGAAAAACAAAAATCAAAACGCGCTAGCCTGCAATACCTGAATAAATTTAAAATTATGGAAAGAATAGCGCAAGTCACTCGACAACTACAAACGATCAGCCCAAACGCACGATTTAAATGTTGGCGGTCCTGGAAGTACACCGTTTGAGCAACATTCCCATGTACCGAAGTGAAGTCTAAGCCCAATTGTTTCTAATGGTAACAAATGGTATTTAGTACTCAAAGGTGAAAATATTAGTTTGATTATTTTTTGGCTCGGAATTGCTTTTCTTGAAATACGCAACAACGCAGAAAACAATCCAATGCTTTTTAGTATACAAATAATTTTTCAATTTCCGCACTCTAGCAAGCTGGCACCCTGACTCTCCGAAACCCCCTCTGTTCCTCTTAACAAATCAATGAAAGTTAAATAATATTGCAAAGAATAGGGTTGAACTAGCCCGATCCAGTATTTTGCACTACTTTACTAGGCTTTCTCAAGAGTAAAAACCTTTACTAATGTTTTTGTGACTATCAATGAAAGCGAAAAGCTAACTCTCAAGGAAGACTGAATAATTTCTTCAAATGTTTTTACTTTCCCGTATACGTACGTATTCACGGAGTGATATACGTAGTATAGGGATTACTTTCCCGTATACGTACGTATACACGGAGTGATATACGTAGTATAGGGAAAGTTATGTAATGCTGCGCGAAAAAATGGCCAATTTTCGGCGGAAAAAAATTAATTGCCGGGCCGTGAAAACGAATAAGTGGATAAAACCAGTTGCTAAATTAAGAAAAAAAATCCTCTATCTCGTGGTGTGGTCAAAATCCATGATTTGTTGCTTCTTTATACTTAAAAATCGATTGACGGCATTCCGTCCGTCTGTGGTCAACGCTAGCGCCTAAACCGTTCGGTCGATTTTCTTCAAAATTGATATTCCCCAGTCGATCTGATTCTAGTCGAAGCTTTGTGATTTTGAAAAAGATTCTTTAAAATTTGGGGGTACTTTATATGAAGCCCCCCGGGGATTTTCAACATTTTCTCAAAAACGGCTCCAAATTTTTTCTTTAAATTTCTTGTATGAATAGAGGAAAATACACTTTTTAACATGGCATAGGTCCGATTTTCACGTACAGCTCTGAATTTTCGAAAATTGTGAAAGTTTGAATTTTTTTCGGCGTCTTTCTCCAACTACAAAATTGAAGATAGAGATTTTTTCTTCAAATAAAATTTGTTCTGCATATTGAGTTCTTTAATAAAGGTCATGTAAATGTTTTTCACAATTTTGGTAGTTTTCGTGCAATATTGAGTGCAATATGTGCAATTTTAAAAAATTACAAAAACAAAATTTTCTCAAAAACGGCTCCAAATTTTTTCTTTAAACTTTTGGTAGGGATAGTGGTAAATGTACTCTATCAATGACATAAAAGCCATTTTGGTCTATCGGTTGGTTTTTTCAAAAATTACAAAAATGTGAATTTTTTTACTTGTCTCTCACGTCGTTAATATTTACATTATCGGCGATTTTTTTACATTATTATATTTACGAGTATATATGCTTTAAATAATGTCAAGTAAAGTTTCTCGAAAACACTACCGTTTTCTGTGAAAAGTAGCTCACATTTCGGCATTTTCAGAAATGCTCAAACGTCATTTTCTCGTATATGGCTGCAATTGTTTTCTCGAAACTTTTGTAACGGATAGTGCTAATTACACTCATTAGTATAATGTGAAGTTTATTTTGAGTTTGTTTTTTTTGTTTTTTTCAAAAATTATATAAATGTAAATTTTTTGAAAGAATTCTCACATCTTTAATATGCACATTATCCGCAATTTGTAAAGATGATTATATTTGTGAGTGTAAGTGCTTCAAATAACTTCAAATAAAGTATTTTGAAAACTCAAAAATTTTCTGTGAAAATGAGCTTCAAATTTCGCATTTTTAGTAGTGCTAAAACGCCATTTTCTCTTAAACGGCAAATAATTTTTAAAAGAAAATTGCCATTTACGGCTAGGTTTTTGTGTTCTTTAATATTCTAAAATTAATGTTTCTGTTCTACCAATAGGAAACCGAAAAATTAAGAAAATGACAAAAATAAGTACTTTTGGCGATGATAGATGGTAGCTTGCATGAAAGAGTATGTGGCAATTCCGAATAGTTAGCGAAGACCCAGGAAAATAGAAAACTAATACGGGAAAGTCTGTGCCATTCTGTAGCACCACTAGTTTTAAAGAAGTATGAATTTTTCCAAGAACATCTCTCTGTAATGCTGAATAAACCTTTATTGAAAATTTGTTTCCAACATCAATTGCATTGTTATTTTTGTTTGATATTCTGTAAATATATTAGAATTAAGTACAAAAGTACTTTCGAAGTTACATTTATACATTTTTTAAACGAACGTTTCATTAACAACTTTCCTCCTTAATGAAAAGGATTGGGAAAGGGTGGAGTTCACCATGGTTCACCAATGGTTCACCATGTGAGACGATGTGAGATGTGAGCAGGATGTGAGAGTTCTCGCACGGGTACGCTAGTAGTTTAGTTTAATTCTGTTATATCATTGGTTGAAACCCTTGGAAACTCCTTCCGAGCAATAGTATGGGTATTGATCAGCGTTGATGGGTACAGGCATGATGTAATTAACATTATATTTAATGTTATTTACTTCACAACCTCAGGTATTTAGAGAAGAGAATATTACAAGGGAGAGAGGTTATGTTCATCAGTGTTCAAGGAACAAGAGGACTATATAAATAAAGGTTTCTTGGTTATGAGTGACCGTTGGAGAGCCGATGTGGTGTGAGTGAGTCGACAAATTCTGTAAAAAGCACTGTATGTTGATAATATTGGAAGTCGATTGTGCAGCAGTAGTAATGGAGGATTTCGAAAGTTTATCTCAGAATGACGAAAAAATAAAGGTAAGACTTTTTTACGCCTACAGAATGGTGGAAGAACTTGTAGCCAACATGTAAGGAACCCTTGTGCTTTATTTGTGTCGTTAAGGAACTTCCTCGATCATAGATAAAAAAAGCATTAATTAGTACTACAGATTACTAAACTGGTGTTTTTGTTTTGTTTAGTGGAGAGGCATTCTTTTTTGTTACCAGGTTCGCAAAATCGACATTGATTGTAATTGGAATTCCAAAGTGAGTTATTCCTAGTTTTAAATCGCATCACTTGATTTCTTGTGTGTTTTTGGATAGTTGCCCAGAATGCCAGAAGTAATAGGAGGCAATTAGGAAGAAAAAAAAATTAATATATCCTAAATTAAAGTACAATTAAAATAAATATGTTGAAGCCTATTATTATTATTATTATTATTATTTTGCCAGCAGAGTTTCAATTTGTTTTATGTTTTTATGAAGAATGATTTTTCACTAATATTTTGTACTTCATATTCAAGAAATGTGTAACCATGCAAAATGTGTAAAATTTTTCTTAATAGGCAAACCAGAATCGTACAGTAGCCAAATTTCGGCATGCCAACCTGCAGTTATGGAGGATTAAGTATGTGCAAGTGGCTGAAGGATACAGTTAACTTATCTAATGCAGCTCATCTGAACTAAAAATATGAAGTGTTGATTGCACAAACTTGGAGGGAAAAAAACAATGAAGAGCCAAGATTGTTTATGCAGAAGTAGATTTCATGGGATGACAGTGCCGTAGTTTCTTATGAACTACTAATCTAAAATATAAGAAACCATTTTGTTAATTTATTCAGAACTAAAATTCCCAACCAAAAATTGACTTCCATTACGTTTCTGAAGTTTTCACACCAATGGATTTGTGTACTTTTTTTTAAATTCTGGTCCTCAAGAAAATGGGCGCAGATAAATTTCTTTCCCCACACGTCATATACAGTTTTTACTGTTTTTTGACAAATAAAATAAAAAATATTTTATGGTTTAGTCATATTGCATGTTTCAACCTCATTCTATGTCTTTCTTGGCCTTCCAGTTTTTCTCTTTCCTCATGGTTTTAATTTTAGAGCTATCGGTGGAGGCATTTTGTTGCTTTTAATACCAAAAATTATCATCTGTAAAGAACTCAAAAGGAAGGTGAAAGAAAAGACGACCTCGTTTAAGATGCATAGATGATGTTGAGATAGATTTAAGAGCAATGAATATGAGGGAGTGAAGAAGAAAGGCAAAAAGGAAGTAAATGCGCATTGATCATTTGAGATGGCTAAACTTAGTGTGTGAAAAAGAAAGATTTTTAAAAAATTATTTCAAATAACATAATCAGTAATTAATTTTGTCACAAAATATTAAGTCAAAACTCAAATTTAATCCCAACAAACAAGTAGAAAAACAAAATACAAGCATCAAATAAAGTAAACTGACAATAAAATACACTTTTAGTCCTTTGCAAATGCCAGTTGTCAACAATGCCAGTTTCCTCAAAAACACACAAACAAATAAATTTAAAGACAACACATGAATACATAAATTTGTTTTACAACTGCTACTTGTCACTAAATATGTCTTCTGATATGTGAAGGGTGCACTGAACTAGAAAATCTGAGAACAGTAATTAAGCATTTACGGACTAAAATTGCAATAAACTTTTCTATCTTTTCTCTGCATGAAGAATCCAATCCTGAAGTTTGATCATTGAGTTTTGTTACACTGGTACTTTAAAGAACACTGGAAAAAGATTGAACATGAAATTTGAGTAGGGCATGCATATCTGAAAGTAAAATTTAGGGGAACACCAAAGGAATTGCATACCTCTACCTAGTTATAGTGAAGTCACATTTTCATTGATTTTTTTCAATGTAACAAGCTATTTAAAAATTGTTAACTTAAAAAGCTAAAGACATCCTCTGAGATAGTGGTGGCGATGACTAAGACGGCAATCCTCGTAGCCAATACGGGAGTTGCCATGTGTCTGCCATTTCGGGAGAATCTTAATATTCCATTCCTAAGCATTTTCGACAAATGAAAGTCGAGAAATAAGTTTTGTGTATTCTGTTATGTCATTTAATGTTATTTTAAAAATGTCTTGATTAAATAAAAATTACATTAGAATAAAGGTAATGGATGTATTTGAAAATATTTGTGGGGAGAGTGGGGGAATGTCACATCCCCTGCATCCCCCATGGCAGAAACACCTGTGGCAATTCTAGTATTATTAAGTCTACTTGTTTCCATTTATACTACATTTGTACTTATAGTAGATGGATACTTTTTTAAACTCTTGTAATTATTGGATTTTTTATATGCTCTGGGCTCTGCTATCCAGAAAACTATTGTCAAGTTTTTGCTTTTTATTATTATTAATACACTGTGAATTTTAAATTGATGAAGAATTCGTGGTTTATTGTTAAAGATATGTAGCTATTGAAATTATTCCTTTGCAACATTTTGTCAATAAATAAGTAAATAACATTTTTGACTTGTAATTTTTTGAAGATGTACTTTTATGTACTGTCTGTCACTTTCCAGTTCAGTCCTAACAGAGACGTTTGCTTGTGTTGCAGGAGCCTCTCACGCTATCTTTCGCTGGAGCGACCAAGATGGATGGTCCAAGTTCCATAGGTAAGTGGCAAAATGCATGAAGGTATGTTTGAGTGAATGATTGAGCAGCTCCAACCAAAGACTTGTTCATGGAGGAGATGCAGTTGCTTCCTCTTTGCACTATGTTCTGGACTATCATTTAGTTTGCTTGCTTTTCTAACATTGCGGTTTTGTGTCTGATGGCAGCTTGCAAGGTAAGCTTTTGAAAGCTGTGGAACACTTTTTGAATGACTGCTCTCTGGAAAACTGGGAAAAGTCGGGGAGTTTTGTTGATGTTGGAAAGTGGGGAAAATAAGGAAAATTGTGAAAGAATCCATTGAATACAGGAAATTTTTTAAGGCAGTTATAAAATAAGATGTTATTCCTTTAAAAATGTTATCACAAATGTTATTTTGGCCCTTTTTTTAAATTTGTTAAGCAAATGTTAATTTTGTTGCTTTCATTGTGAAATCAGAGCAATGACATGTTGGCAACATGTATCCATCTTGCTTTTATTTAATATTCTTTTAATCATGAGAAATACTTCACAAATCAGGGAAAACTTCTCAAAAATATAATTGAAAACCTATGGAAATTGGGGAAAATGGTTTGGAGGAGATGAGTGGTCACCCTGATTGAAAACAGCTTTTCATGAGCTGAACAAAATTCAAGTTCTAGAGAGTGAATAATGATAAATGTGAATAATGTGTGATAAATGTGAATTGTGAATAATGATAAACTGTTTTGAAAGAAAGAATATTGTATGGGCTAAATATACATTTATTGCATTCAATAAGTGCAGATAATTTGCACTTAACTCAGTGGTATTTATATTCTTGGAATACTCGGTTAACTTCTTATTATTTTATACGACTTCAGGCAAGATGTGGCACACGCCAGAACTGGGCAGGAAACCCTACTTCAATGAAGTCCACTTTACCAAAATCATAAAAATAATTTTTTGATGTAACCATGCATTTCTGAGAAAATTATCATAGAATATTTTGTCATTAAGTTACGAACCAAATTGTAAATTATATTTGCTGAAAAAACAGTTCATAATAACCATACTCAACTAGTGGTGCTACAGAATGGCACAGACTTTCCCGTGTTAGATTTCTATTTCCTTAGGACTGGGCTAGCAATTCGGAAGTGCCATGTACTCATGCCAGCTGCCATCTACGGGAGCCCAAAGTACATTTTTTTGACATTTTCTTAATTTTTCGGTTTCCTAATGGTAGAATGGGATTATTAATTATAAAATATTGAGGAACAGTAAAATCTCGTCCTAAATGGCAATTTTCTTGGAAAAATTTGGAGCGGTCTAAAAAATAATGACATGTGACCGAAAACTTAAGAAAATGACAAAAAAATGTACTTTTGGCCGTGATAGATGGTAGCTGGCAAGAAAGAGTATGTGGCAATTCCGGGAAAGCCTGTGCTATTCTGTAGCACCACTAGTATCGTTATCACGGCCCGGCAAATAATTGTTTTCCGCCGAAAATTGGCCATTTTTTCGCGCAGCATTACATAACTTTCCCTATACTACGTATATCACTCCGTGTATACGTACGTATACAGGAAAGTAACTAGTGTGCTACAGAATGGCACAGACTTTCCCGTATTAGTTTTCTATTTCCTTGGGTCTTCGCTAGCTATCCCCATCTCGATCAGGTTTTTGTCCAGTTTCCCTGATACATTGAGCAAATGCTGAGATGGCCCCTTGTTTTGCTTCTGGACGTAAATGTAGCTTCACTATGCGCACGTTTTGTTGAGCACTCCTTTTGCTTGTAGTTCATTTACAGTTGAAATTGATTTTCTATAACTCGGGAAAAAACATTTTTCAAATATTTTTATTTTTCTAAACTAATTATTTTCTGAATTCATTTTTTCGTTTGTTTTTTTAATTTTTTTTATTTCTGGCCCTCAAGAAAATGTGCGCAGATAAATTTCTTTCCTCACACGACATATACAGTTTTTACTGTTTTTACTTTCCCGTATACGTAGTATAGGGAAAGTTATGTAATGCTGCGCGAAAAAATGGCCAATTTTCGGCGGAAAAAAATTAATTGCCGGGCCGTGAAAAGGAAAAAGTGGATAAAACCAGTTGCTAAATTAAGGGGAAAAAATCCCCTAACACATGGTGTAGCCAGAAAGCCTGTTTTCTAGGTCCTTGATACCGAAAACCCTCTTGAAAGGAAAACGTCCGTCCGTCCGTCCGTCCGTTCGTCCGCCCGCCCGTCTGTCCGTCTGTGAACACTGCTAGCGCCTAAACCATACGTACGATTTCTTCCAAAATGGATATTCCCCGGTCGATCTGATTCTAGTCGAAGCTTTGAGATTTTGAAAAAGATTCTTCAAAATTTGGGGGTACTTTATATGAAGCCTCCGGGGATTTTCAAAATTTTCTCAAAAACTGCTCCAAATTTTTTCTTTAAATTTCTTGTATGAATAGAGTGAAATACACTTATTAATATGGCATAAGTCCGATTTTCGCGGAGAACTCTGAATTTTCGAAAATTTTGAAAGTTTGAATTTGTTTGGGCGTCTTTCTCCAGCTACAAAATTGAAGATAGAGATTTCTTCTTCAAATAAAATTTGTTCTGCATATTGAGTTCTTTAATAAAGGTCATGTAAATGTTTTTCAAAATTTTGGTAGTTTTCGTGCAATATTGCGTGCAATATGTGCGAAAAAAAAATTATAGAGTCATTGATAGAGTACATTTACCACTATCCCTACCAAAAGTTTAAAGAACAAATTTGGAGCCGTTTTTGACAAAATCTTGTTTTTGTAATTTTTTAAAATTGCACATATTGCACGAAAACTACTAAAATTTTGAAAAACATTTACATGACCTTTATGAAAGAACTCAATATGCAAAACAAATTTTATTTGAAGAAAAAATCTCCATCTTCAATTTTGTAGTTGGAGAAAGACGCCGAAAAAAATTCAAACTTTCACAATTTTCGAAAATTCAGTTATCCGTGAAAATCGGACCTATGCCATGTTAATAAGTGTATTTTAGTCTATTCATACAAGAAATTTAAAGAAAAAATTTGGAGCAGTTTTTGAGAAAATGTTGAAAATCTTTGGGGGGCTTCATATAAAGTACCCCCAAATTTTGAAGAACCTTTTTCAAAATCTCAAAATCGACTAGAGCCAGATCTACCGAGGAATATCCATTTTGGAAGAAATCGTACGTATGGTTTAGGCCGTAGCTATGTTCACAGAGACGGGCGTTTTCCTTTCAGTTGGTTTTTCGATATCAAGGACCCACAAAAGATGGCCTACACTGGCTACACCACGTGTTAGGGGACTTTTTTCTTAATTTAGCAACTGGTTTTATCCACTTTTTCGTTTTCACGGCCCGGCAATTAATTTTTTTCCGCCGAAAATCGGCCATTTTTTCGCGCAGCATTACATAACTTTCCCTATACTACGTTTATCACTCCATGTATACGTACATATACGGGAAAGTAAAAACGAAAAAAAACTCAAAATAATCTCTACGTCATATTAAAGAGTGGAATTAACACTATCCGTTACAAAAGTTTCAAGAAAAAATGCAGCCATATATGAGAAAATGGCGTTTGAGCGTTTCTGAAAATGCAGAATTTTGAGCTACTTTTCACACAAAACGGTTGTGTTTTCGAGAAACTTTACTTGACATTATTTAAAGCACATGTACTCGTAAATATAATAATGTGAAAAAAATCGCTGCTAATGTAAATTTTAACGACGTGAGAGACAAGTCAAAAAAATTACATTTTTACAAATTCTTAAAAAACAAACGAATAGAGCAATATGGCGTTTTAGTCATCTCATAAAATACATTAGGCACTGTACCAATCAAAAGTTTAAAGAAAAAATTTGGAGCCATTTTAGAAAATCATGTTGTTGTAATTTTTTAAAATTGCACATATTGCACGCAGTATTGCGCGAAAACTACTAAAATTTAAAAAAAAAGTGTACATGACCTTAAAGAAAGAACTCACTATGAAGAAAAAATTTTATTTGCCAAAAATCTCTGCCATTTTGTAGTTGGAGGAAGACGGCGAATAAAATTCAAACGTTTGCAATTTTCGAAAATGTGTGAGTTAACAGTGAAAATCGGACCTATGCCACCTTCATAAATGTGTTTTAGTCTATTCCTACAAGAAATTGAAAGAATAAATTTGGAGCCGTTTTTGATAAAATTTTGAAAATGTCCGGGGGGCTTGATGTAAAGTATCCCCAAATTTTACAGAATCTTTTTCATAATCTCAAAGCTTCGACTAGAACCAGATCGACCGGGGAATATCCACTTTGGAAGAAAGAATACGTATGGTTTAGGCGCTATCGGTGGACAAGCTTGAAATCTCCCTGTTGGGAGGTGCTTCGTTTCGCGGGCTTCCCCCACCGCTGCTACAGTGCCAGATTATCTGAACGTACTGTGCGCACGCGATTCGTCACCCTCCCCAGCAAGGAGGAGCTATAAGTCATCAATGTCATTGCAGCCTTCGCCGTGTGACGTCATTGTCCTCAGAGGAACTGCCCCGCAAAGAAACGATAATTTTGTCCACTTTTGCTTTCGTCGTCATGTCTGTTTTCATATATTCTTCTTCGATTTTCTTAACTTGTTCACAACACTTCTTCCATTGATTTGGGCAATATTCAGAAAATAATATTCGGCATACATTTTCTTAAACTCGTAGACGGGTACCGATGCTTTCTTTCGTAACATGATTCTTACTGGAACTCCAAACTAATTCGATGAAATTGAGATCTAATTCGATGGAATTGAGATCGGGATGGTAAGGGCTTGATGTACAGGTGATATTACCTGCAAACGGTTACAATATTACACCTGTGAACTTCACTTGAAATTAGGCCTACACTAAGACACGCCACGCTGCACAGCACTTGAAGACGAAAGGGACAGGACTGAGGACCATGCTTCCTCTACGTATGTTTCTTTTACTGAATCTTAATATATTAAGAGTCAGCGTTTGTGCACAGACAGCTGAAACTGTTTTGATTTGGATGGCTGACACTTTTGCTGCTGCGCGTTGGGCCCACGAACAAAGTAGCCTGTCTCTGCGTTCAGACCCCCCTCCCCTCGACCGGCCGCGCCGCCTGGCGCGCAGAGCGAGTGAGAGAGCAGGGGAAGTGAGCGGTTAATGGTGGGAGTCACCCCTCGCATGCGCATGCGCATTCGAAGGGAGCTTTCTGTCCTGTCGGGGTATAGCAGTGTTCACAGACAGATGGAGGTTTTGCTTTCAATTGGTTTTTTCGGTATCAAGGACCTACAAAACATGGTTTCTGGCTACATCACGTGTTAGGGGATTTTTTCTTAATTTAGTAACTGGTTTTATCCACTTTTTCGTTTTCAAGGCCCGGCAATGAATTTTTTTCCGCCGAAAATTCGCCATTTTTTTGGACAGCATTACTTTTCCTATACTAGGTATATCATTCCGTGTATACGTACTGTGACCGTACTTACCCTTGTCGGTCTCTCGGGATGCACATATCATAAAATTTTGGTTCATTAGGGTACAGGAATTCTTTTAGGGGGATACTTTAATCAGCATGTCTGAATTCGATAATTCTATTATTACACAGACAAGGATTTAATGAGAATAACAATTTACATTAATAACACAAGTAACATTACCAAGATGATCGTAGATCATTAATGAACACTAATTAAACACTTTTATATTATATGTCTGATTGTTCCTATTGTTTACATTTATTATTCCCGTTCGTAATATTTCCATCTCTGAAACTACATGCCTTCCACTCTCATCACAGACATTGTTACTTTTCTTTATCACTCCAATGAGCATCCTGAACCGGCATGTCCCCTATATCGACCCCATCCATTCTTATTTATAACTATCGTTACTTATCTGAACTTTCCACTAGCTGCCTTCCTCGCGAAGCCACGCCACGTGCTGTCCCCGTGGTTGCTGCCGCGAGGTGGCCTTGGCGCCGCCGTCGCTCTGCGTCTGCACACGTGTCGTTAACGGTCCGTTCTAGCCCACCGGCGTTGTATCCGCCACCAATTTCTCTTCACACACGTCGGAATTCCAGTTTCGGTTTACAGGCCCCCCCACAATTCGGTTCCGCACCCGCACAGCTACGCCGACTTGTCACAAATGCAGTATCGCCCACGTGTCTATCCAACGTTGCACTTCTATAACTAAATTTCGTGATTATATCTTTTCGAACACATTTATAACAATCCTTAATCACTTTCCTTACTGAGTTTGTCACACTTCTCATTCCTTTGACCATACATTACCTCGATTAGTCCCGATTTCTCCCATAACATCCTCGCATCGCTCCTCTGTCGTCTTCTCCACTCATTACCTGTTCGCCATTCTCTCTCGACTCTCTTCCGTTCGATGATGTCCACGAATCCTTCGTTCCGGGCGCTCGTTTACGGGTCCTGTTTGATTCACCCCGCGATCGATTCATTGTCTGCGCGCCACTTTCAAATGTGATTTGCCTAATGCTGGTGTTTTGACCATACGGTCAAAGTACGTATACGGAATATACTTGACGCGGATTAAACGGGTTACGATGTGACTTTCCGAGAATACAACCGTCACAAAATGATGCGGCGTCGGAGCACTTCACTGAAGTACCGACACGGGACAATACTCCGCGTTTATCTTTATGGCAAAATCGTTCGTGCTATCCCTGGAGCACTTCATCAAATGTAGCAACGTTAGTTTCCACTTGTATATTCGGAGCACGAACGTGCATGTCTAAAATATAAACAGCACCAACGAGATTACCGGCTGCAACGAGCTCGCAATTATTCCGAATTTGCACACCGTTATACTAAATTAGTGGGCTTAATAGCACATACTTTCCCGCCTTATTGAAAACAGCTACGTAGTATTGAAATATTGCACTTTCTGCGCTATCAACATCTTAGCTATTATTTGAAAACGTCCAAATCAACCAAAAAGCGAACACTGTTTACTGCTTACTGTTCCATTGCAGAATTGTCAGAATTATGTGAATTCTACAACTGCATGAAAATATGATACAGAAGTTTTGTAAACTTGTATTGAAAAAAGAAGCCTGATACCCCGACAATATAGAAATGCATTTCACAGGGCCGTAATAAAGAAGAGTATTCTAAAACCATGCAAAAAATACTCTACTCACTACAAATGGTACAGCATTTCGTGCGAAAACTAAATATTTTCATGCAAATATCAACATAAATTAGACAATTATAACTTCTTGTCGTACAGCTACATCAAATCACAACAAAGACCCGTAATTCACACAAATTCGAAAGCGTGAAATGGAATTCCATAGTTGCATTACCTGCATTGTCGATATTCCCTGAACGCTAGTAATCGATCGGGGAGTATCAATTTTGGAGAAAATCGGCTGAACGGTTTAGTCGCTAGCGTCGTTCACAGACGGACGGAAAGACGTTTTGCTTTCAATTGTTTTTCGGTATCAAGGATCCACAAAATAGGGATTCTGGCTGCATCACGTGTTAGGAGATTTTTTCTTAATTTAGCAACTGGATTTGTCCACTTTTTTGTTACCAGGGTCCTGTCATAAGAGTTTTTCTAACGAAAATTCGCGGTATTTTTCGCGCAGCATTACATAACTTTCCTTATAGTATACGGGAAAGTAATACGTTGTAATATGCGAAACACAACCTGGAAAATTTATATTCTCAGACCAGGAAAACCGAAAAAAACTTGAATTCCAAAAAGCGAGATCGTTGGTCATCCTGCTTGTGGTTGCCAAATTTGAAAACAAGAGCAGGTTGGGTCCAGACAATTCCCGGTCTTGGGTTGCGAGATAAAATGAAGATCTGTGTCTTCAACTGGACCAGAGCAAGTCCAGCTAAACATCACAGCATGATGTAGTGGCACTGTCCCTCCAGTGCCTCTGACCGGGAAGTTCTAGGGCTCGAGTCCCCCAAGGTGGCAGGATTTTCGACACTAACTAGTTAGCTAGGTCGAATTCATCAGCTGTCTGGAGGAAAATTCTAGCGGTCGGCTGCTCTGATCGGTAGTTTTCCGTGGTTTCTCCGATCAATACCAGGCGAATAATGGAGCAGTACCCGAACAAACGAGCCACGGACCGCGCGCCATCTTTCCTCTCTCTTCCTTGTCCTATCCTCAGACCTTACCCACACACTCACGCACACACTAACATGCATGACATGACCACTCGTGCCGTAAGACCGGTCGGGAGTTAAGAGTTTAACTCTGCTGTTCCGTGCCCCACTGGTAGCAGATACCTGGTTGGGGGAACTCTGTTAGCTGCGCGACGGTAGGTCGGCGTAGTATCTCGCCCTCCAGCGCGAGCGATCACAGCGTCCTGTCGATTGCAACACATGCACTTAACTTACGGGAATAAAAAGAGTTGATGAGGCCGGAATCACCTGTCAATCATTTATTTGTAACGAGCTGATTTTTGTCGGCAGGTGAAGAACGAGCCAGAGCCGGAGAGTCCATTGCACGGCAGCCACGGCGGAGCAGCGGCAAGTCCCGTACCCCACGGGAAAGCAGTTTAATGAAGCCCAAGCAGAGGCGCGAGAAATCTTTTACATGCAACGTCTGCGAAAAGAGTTACAGAAAAAGAAGCGGTTTGGATTCGCACCTGCTGTCTCACCTGCGCGTCAAATCGTACGAGTGCCGCGCGTGCGGGAAGGCATTCGATTCCAAGCACGCGCTTCGTCGCCACGCGTGCTCTGCCTTGGACGAGCCGTACCAGTACACACTCCTTGAGCAGAGCTACTCCAAGAAGGGGAACCTCGTGACGATCGCGGATACCAAGTCCGATGACAAATACTGTTGCGCCGTATGCAAGAAGGCGTGCGGGGATAAAACGGTCTTGAAGATACACATGCGCACTCACACGGGCGAGAAGCCTTACGAGTGTTACGTGTGCGATAAAGGCTTTGCGATAAAAGGCGCCCTCAAGGTTCACATGCGCACTCACACGGACGAGAAACCGTTCCATTGCGCGGTGTGCGAGAAGAGCTTCCGAAAAAATTATCACTTGACGCGGCACATGCTCGTTCACACTCGGGAGAAGCCGCATCACTGCACCGTCTGCGGAAATAACTTCTCCCGGAAATCGTATTTGGTTACCCACATGCGTCTTCATGACCACGACAACCTTTAACGGAGCAATATTGCACCAAACACATTGCAAGATCTATTGTTGAAACCAGAAGCGGGCCGTGAGCCAGGATCGAGATGAGGTGCTGGTTCTAAGTAAGATGTACCATATTTCAATTTCATGCCTTGTCATTAATTTTGTTTAATTTGTATATAATATAAAAAATGTTAATTGTTTATATTAATAAGATAGCCAAAATACAATCTTCATATGACGGGATTGGAAGAAGATAGGACTAACCCTAATTTCATAAATCCAAAATGAAGATCATAGAATATCTCCCAAAACATACATCGAAACACTGTACAAGTGTGTTAAAAGAACTACAGAATGTGTGTAGAAAGTAGCAAGAAGTCTAAACAAAGTAAAACCTGTCAGAATTCACACACAAATTGTTTTCTTTTGGCAGTTCAAAATTACAATGTTATGTTCACGTTTTGTTTACGTTAATCTTTCTTTTTAAAATGAGCGGAGCATAGTACAAAGGTAGTGTGATGGGTGATCTGTGTTTCAAAAGCAGTTGTTAAGCGGATGTTTTTTTGTTTTTTTTTTTGTATCATGCACCCTTCATCTGGAGTGGTCTAGGGGCTGGCATGTGGGGTTTTAAACGAGGTTACCTGAGGACGTCACGCAGAGCTCGAGAGTTCGTGTTGTGAGCGTACGCTCAAATGTTCGCTATTAAGCTCTTGAAGACTGCGATTTTTGCAGCACCGAGCGATAACCATAAATGTTTAATAGATTTAAGATGTTATATTAAATGCAAACAATCATCGAAATGGGGAATGGTTCCGATTTTAAGATGTTAAATTAAATGCAAGATATATTTTAAGATATTTAATTAAATGCAAACAACCATCGAAATGGGGGATGGTTCCTTGAATCATTGTCAAACTGAAAGCTCCAACAAATGTTTCCATTAGGAATACACATACGTCACAGTTAACAGTACAAATCAACTTTTCCATGCCATAACTTTAGAAACTCAGAACCTCTTAAGTCTAAATGTATTAAATACAAAATTTGTAATACAATGTAAATAAAGTTTCGATTATTTTTTTTATAGAAGCTTTTAACTTTTTTTACTTTCGCGCTTACTGCTTATGTAGTAAGGAGAAAGTACTGTAATACTGCAACGAAAAACGGCGATTTTTCGACAAAACCCGTGACCATTTCTTTTGTCAATAAATCACAGTCCAGTCTCCAACGTTCAGTCTCTTTCTTAGTTTGCAACATTTACACCCGCCCGGGTAGCAGTATCGGACGAAGGCATTCAGAATATAGTTTTTCTACTCCCATTGTATAACGCTGTCTTTGGATGGCTGCAACCAGTTGCATAATGATGGTCATTTCGATACAGATTTCATTATGATACAGGTTCTTGGCCAATCACAGAGACGCTTACAAATCAAGTATTGTCACTTCATTAATCGTTGAGAATTGTTGCAGTAAATGTTTCGTTCGAGTGTGTATATTAAAATTGCATTTAATATTATATTAAGCTTCTCAGTTTTAATTTTATTTTATTTGTAGTAATTTTTACCTGAAATATTATTAAAAATAAATTGGATCGTCATTTCACTTTTATCCTATTTGACTAGCGCAGTAGTAGTCATTGAAGAGAACTTTCAGTGAGGTTAAGATCTGAACGCAAGTCATTTTGTGTTATTTGCTGCTTCTGTGTGGTTGTTCTTAAAAAACCGGCCAATTCTTTAGTTTAAAATATTCAGTGAATGGTGGTTCTTTCTGATGGTGTTGACGTTTCCAGAAATGAGAGCAAATGCGAAAATACGGAAGTCGGAATATTATTGCCGCAACTTTTGTAGTCCCTCGCCGGCGCTCTGGTAAAGCACAGCCACCTGCGGGTGTAGGGTAGTGAGGTGTCCGCTAGGTGGCCTTGGCTGAATCTTGCATGTCGACTGCCAGGAAACGATTCAGTGGAGAAGTTTAACTTATAAAAGTTACCATAAGTCGTAGAAAAAGTACCGTATGAAACTCGATGTAATGGGTCACATCATTACATCATCGTTTCATAATGTACTATTGAGAATGTTATGATGGGTATTAATACACGAGTAATATTACGATACGAGCCAGTATCGTTAACTTAACACGAGTGTATTAATACCCATTACATCGAGTTTCATACGGTACTTTTTCTACGACTTTTAAAAGTTTAAATTTACATTGAATCGTTTTCGTGGCAGTTGACATACAGGATTCACCCAAGGCCACCTAGCGGACAGCTTCCTAACCCTACCCTCGCACACTGCCGCAGGTGGCAATGGCTACCGGTCCGCCTGCGTGGAGTACTCCGCTTGTCAAATAAGATTAAAGTACAATTACGATTCAATTTACTTGAAATAATATTCCACGAAAAATTACTAATAATAAAATAAACTAAAACGTACAAGTATAATACATAAAATGTAATTTTAATGTACACAATCAAACGAAACACATACTGGAACAATTCTCAATTATTAATTGCCAATACTAGTTTTTTAAACTTCTCTGTGATTGGTCAACAACCTGTATCATAATGAAAAATACATCGAAATAAGTATTATTATGCAACTGGGTGCAACCATCAAATGACATACAATGGGAGTAGAAAAAGAGAAATTTAATCTCTGTTGAACATAAGTCTCCACGCCCATTGTTCACTAGCCCCAGTTGCTTCTGGGCCTTTTTCGTGTGTAGGTTAACCATTGCAGTCATTCCCTCGGCGTAACCCTTCACTGGTTTGCCCTGTCTTATATGGGAATGATCATTGCCACTATCTTCAGACTATTACGATTTTATTATTTTTATGTCCAGAGTATTTTAGATTGACATTTTATTGAAATGTTCTGTTAATTTTTGAAACAGTTATCTGTTTCGAAGAGCACTTTTCCTCTTAAGGTGTCTAAATTGAATAGAAATAGAAATTATAGTCTAAATTAAAATTTTCAAACCTTTGAGATTATATCATAAATAAAGAATTGTATTCCAGTTCCAATAATGTTATAGCCAGTCAACAGTTTATTTAAAATAATTACAAAATGTTAATAAATTTTCGCTTATGGTACATGATACACAACTTTTCGAAGACTTTTGCGTCTACTTCTTCTTCAGGCTTATTTTAAAATTGAAACAATAAAAGAAGAGGTATGTGCAAATTAAAATATATACAATTTAGTTTAAAATAAAGGAAATATTGATCAAAATGGTAATACATACTTTAAAGGAGTTTCTTACGTTTTTTACAAGCAAAATGCTTTAAGCCCTAGTGTTGTTCACAGATGAATGGACGGACGTTTTGAAAAGAACCACTTTTTCGGCATCAGAGGACCTCAAAACGTGTATTTCCGTTGAAATCTCGAAATTGATTTTCCGCAGCTTTACAAAACTTACCCTATACTTCGTATATATGTACGTATACGAGAAAGTGAAACTACAACGTTCCTATTTAATGGAAAAATCTTTTATCAGAAAGACGGATGTCCCATTGGTGGGGTACTAAGTTGCATACTTTGTGATTTGAAAATGAGAAAATTGGAATCACAGGTACTTTCTCAAATCAATGTCCAATTCTATACCCGATATGTTGATGACACATTTATAATTGTGAAACAAGATCAAGTAAACACAATTTATGATCAATTCATTTCATCAGGAATTAAAATTTACTGTAGAAAGTGAAGTCGATTTTATGATCAATTTTTTAGATTTTACCATTTATAGATTTCTAAATCATGGTATAACAAAGTGATTTACTAAGCCCACCTATGCTGGCATAATTCTAAATTTCAATTCACATCATCCGACTTGAATGAAAATTTCCATTGCCAAACACCTCGGATATTTGCAGTATCTGATTCCATCCAGCCAATCTACTGAAAATATTTTTATTATTTGATTAGAAATTCTTACACAATTAGTTTTATTTCTAAATTTGTATGCCAAAAATTAAATTAGTCGGTCATGAGATCTTGTTTACATACAAACAATAAAACAGAATATCCTAAATCTTCTATTTCAGGCGAAAATAAAATAACACTTACTTTTCCTAATATCCAAAGATCAAAAACCAAGTAAAGAAACAAATTCAGAGTAATTTTCCGAATGTTATGTTGGTTAATACTATAATAAATAAATCTAACGTTATTCGTCATTTTAAAGATTGTTTCCAAATTATATAGACTTAATACAAGCATTAAAATGTCCTACGTGTAACTTGAAATATATAGGACAGACCCCTAGGAGGCTGGGCGATAGAGTCAAAGAACATCAAAATAATATAAAGTTGCCCTTTGAGAGAGAAAATTGTATAACAGCCCATAGAATCAATAAGGGACATGTTGATTTTGAAAACCCTTCAATTTTCTCTGTGGAGCCTAACTTTAATGCTAGACTAGTCTTAGAATCATTATTCATTAAAATAATCCGACCATGAATACCAACTTGGAATGGAATATCTTTGCTAGAAGCTTATTTATTTCAATTTCAACTGAAACTAATAAGTGCCTCCAAGACCTTCAGGTTTGGCAAAATACGCAGTATCAATATTATCACAACACGATGTTCACCAAGATGGTACACAAACTAGTAACTCTCAGGAAGTATTAAATCTGCAAGATCCTCCCGTGGAAATTACAACTCCGATTTGAACGTATTTTCTTAGAAGTCGCCCGACTGTACGACGTTCTCAAGAATGATAGCTAAAACTTACTAAGATGTTTAATTTTCTTGAACATGAATGCGTGTCTGTACTTTCATTGTGCACTATGTTAAATTGCAAGGGAAAAAACTAATGTCGCCAGTCACGGTATTAGGCGTCAACGATTTATAATTAATATTTAATTAAAAGGAAAGGTGGCGAAATCAACTTTAATTGATTTATATGGATAGATCGTGCGTCTAAAGGAAGGCGGAGTTAACATACAAACTCTTAACGAGATCGGAACTTAGTATGAAGGGACAATTTACAGGAAAAATACAACGTGTACCCTCACGGTCAATGAGAGTCTTCTAGGTGCCTACAGAGAACCAAGTTAGTTCGAAGGAAATAATGTTACAATTTATTTAATACCAAAATTAGGACAAAGCCTTTTACATACAATGAATACAGAGACAAATATAATGTACAACCGTTGCGGTCTCAGCCTGAAAATAGACATTGTACATGAAACAAACTACCTACTGTATTAACAATTCTTGATGTTTAATACACCATTTTAAATGACAAGAACCTGATTGAATTAATACAATAGACACAAAATTGAAGACTTAGGCTTCCGCGGCCAGAGTTGAGATCAGGTTGTCCGGGTGACGCCGCGTACACCAGGCTGTGTAGCCGACGTTTCGACCATCACTTCGCGGTCTTCTTCAGGGCTGGTCTACGCTGGTGTAGTCAGCACTCGGGTATATAATGGATGAGGGGGGCGAGTATGATGGCTGAAACAGCAGGCCAATCAGCAAGAGGTTCCACTCCCGGCCGGTGCTCAGGCACGACATACAAGGTGCCCGTCCGGAACATCGAGAAGTGGAAAATTTGCCCCCCTATTCGATAATCGAGAAAGTCTACAAACAACTCCCTCATCCGGTAATCGAGTGAAGTATACTTACTTCCTCCCCGACCGGTGTTCAGGCATGACACACATAGATGCCCATTCGGGACATCGGGAAGCATAGATTTACAATAATATGCATCCTGGCCTCAGGAACTCCTGAAAGTGCTTACCGGGCTCCGCGAAAAACGCCAATGTCTGGCCACCACACAATATAATGTGGGGCTCGTTGAAAGAACGCCTGTGGCCGACAACCACAATACAATAATAGCAAAGGATTATGCTTGAGAACTATCTAAAAATGAGACAATAAATAAATACAATAACAAAATAAACAAGCCATGAGCACCAAACAATAAAAATATTTAATCATAAACGGATCCATGAGCAAAGTAACATATTACCAATTAAATATATTTCCCATTGGGGAAAGGTTGCCCCGAAGCGCCATCACAATCTAAAACAGCCATATACGAATACAGACAAAAACGTGTGTTAAGGCAGCGAATATAGATTCAGATTAATGTGGCTGGGA
This sequence comes from Acheta domesticus, assembly GCA_031308135.1. Classification (NCBI taxonomy): domain Eukaryota; kingdom Metazoa; phylum Arthropoda; class Insecta; order Orthoptera; family Gryllidae; genus Acheta; species Acheta domesticus. The sequence goes on along the minus strand of JAHLJT010005437.1, from coordinate 26,494,764 downwards.
GAGCTATCAATTGGGTTATGGCGAAACGAACGTTCTGGAAAGCGCTCGCTCGATCTCTGGGAAGATACAATGTATTCCTCTCATTAGAAGATTATATGAAGAAATAAGCAACCATTGAATAAATCGTTCAACTTTTTACCTGGTTCTCACGGAAAAGCAACCTCCCTTTTGTCAATTTTTCTCCAACAAGTTTCGCTCGTTGCTTGAGCTCGCTTCTCGCGCAAAAGGCGGTTATTCTTTTGCAACCAGTGGAGCAAGGCGACACTGGTTGCAAAAGAGAGCTTAACCTGTTCTCATGGAACGTTAATGAACACTCATTGCAACTTGTGCCCTGTGCGAACAACAAAACTGCTGTGAAGTTCCTGTTTAGGCGTTTGAATTTGGCGACAATGCTATTATAGGTTAAAACGTAAATCTCCAAACCGTTATCTTTGTGAATGCAGCGTTGTGCGGTGAGGACCAAAGAGGAGCTGCCACCTGGCGGAGAGAGGCAGAGCTAACAAGTATATCCGCCAACCTATTTTAAAACACTCAGAGCAAGAAGTTATACCCGCTATTTTTGCAACCAGCACGCGGTTTTGGAGGGACGCCCGACGCGGTACGTTTAAAATGCAAATTCTGAGCTGGTCATTAAGGCCAAAGATTGTTATTAAAAACCAATCCCCCGCCACGGCGCCAAATTTGAATCATTTTTTGGTGCCAATGTGCCAACAACGTGCATAGCGACGGCCCTCGGCCGGGCCCCCGCTGAAGGCGGTGAAGTGAAATGGACTAATGGGCACGTAAACGAGCGGTCGAGGCGCTTAAACTGCGATTTTTTTAACTCTGCCCTTCGAGCCCCTATGGTCGCGATAGAGTATCACACGGCATTTCGCGACTTTCTCCGTCACACCGCTAGAAGTCGCAAGATCGCAAGCACTGCGTGATACGGTCGCGATCATGCGGTGTCTGGTGGCACGTCTGAGAACGTCGCGAAATATCGTGACGTATTCCATCGTGAAGACAGGCCTCGAGGGGCAAAGTTAGAAAAACCGCAGTATAATAGCCTCGCAGCCAAATGTGTATCCGTTCGCTGGTGTACTAGTCGCGCGACTTTTCTTGACGTCTCCCAGCGCGGGTTGCGGGAAGAGGACGTTACTGCCTACGTCATATCAGACGGGCGATGCCAACTGTAACATTAATAATACTATTCGCGCCTCTTTCGCTGTTAATACAACAGGATATTATAGACAGGGACGTCGGAAGTATTTTCAAATAGGGGGGGGGCGATTATAAACTCACTTTAATCCTCACCCCTCCCCGTCAATCAAGATTTTTTATGAGGCGTTATATATTCAGCAGAGAATTTTGTTGTATTGCAACAAAGTTTTCGTTCGAGCCGATGACACATTTAGCATGAAGAAAATAACACTTTTATATCGTGCCTTTTTTTATTAAATTTTTTATTCTTTCTTAACTACAGGACATCGGACGCGGCGTATCGTCTATTTGGGTAAAGTGTTTTTCTGAGAACGTTCATATTTTCGAACGACGAAAAGTCAAAAGAAAAGCCGGATACTTGACGTGAGATTTTATTGCCATTTATTTTGATTTTAGGGGGTCGGTGACCCTCCAATTCTACGATTGGGGGGTCGCTCAGACCCCCCAAGAGATGGTGAGACCGGAACAGGCCTCAGGCCTAATCCTGGCTAGACAGAAGAAGAAGATTAACGTGCCTTGTCATCTCCCTCTCGACCTCCTCACTGGATATTCCTGTGAGTGGGTTGGACGGAGTGTGGGAGGTCCCTCTCCCGAACTGATGAACTTTCGAGAACATCGATACAATGATCTTCCATAACGGATGCCGTATCGGCTGCCACCCTCGCCATAATCCTAGCCTTGCCTAGATCTTGTGGCGGACCAGGACGTCCCCCATTCCTTGGAAGAACTCAGATTGCGCGTGTGCAATCAAGGTTCGGAAGAAGGTACCAGCAAGGCTGAAACATTACTCCGCAGTTGAAAACCTCGTAGAAAATAAATAGTCCAGTCAAATGGTGCTCAAAAAGGCCCGAATCAGGAAAAAAAATCTGGACGTTTTTTTCTCAACAGTTCTAGGGGTTTTTGAGGGTGCTGAATTTGAATTTGATGTTTGCCACCTCAAAGAAGGTCGGCTTCAGAGAGAAAATCACCAAAAAAAAAAAACTAAAAAAATTGCCCTTTTTTAAATTTTTCGCTTATATCTCAAAACTAAGCGTTCTATCGAAACAATTGTTCTTTACAAAATTAAAGTAGATACAATTTTCTACAAAATGCATATATAATCTTTACATTTGTGAAAAACGGTTTAGGTGCTAGAGCGCGCTGAAAAATGGTTACTTTTTGAGCCTCTGGCCGAAGTGGGAGAATATCTCTTTCCAGACATCCTAACCTCGCGGCGGCACTCTAGTTTCGCTTTATCATGCTTGAAAAATGCTATTGTGAACAAATGATTTGCATTGTTAAATGAGTAACTCTCCGATATTCACGGAATCAATAGGGGCGTGATTGCTCGCGCGGATTATCTGTAAATCCAAGCCTTAGTTAACCAATATAAGAGGGATATAAGAAAATTATTACGACAATACGTTCTGTACAGTACAATATATTCATCAAAAATTTGTACCAACAATGTGTTTTGTCAATATGTGCCAAATTATGAGTAAAAGTAACCCAAAGAGGAAATTTTAGGTATTAAACAAAAATATTGAACCAGATAATTTTACAGATGTTTGGAAATGCATTTCCAGCCAACTTATCTCGCGGCGGCACTGTAGTTCCACTTTATTATGTCATTAAATGGTTGTTCGCCCTGCTAGCGGTGAAGCCCTTGGTAAATTTAAATTTCCATTTTCTATCTGTTCATGAAGTGAGCACTGTCTCACTCCTCCACCTGAAACTACCATTAGCACCCACATACGAATATATGACTCTTGTGTATTTCACATCTACAAGAGCCATCAGCCCCATGCTGTATGTATGTTTATAAAAGCAATAAACACTTCCGCTGTAGCAAAGGGTTTGCGTAACTATATCCTTGCCCTCAAGAGCACCTATGCAATAGGGAAAATTTCATACTTTGTTGAAATCACCAGCAACAATCAAATTTGTTCTATTCTTCAGAGGTAACCGGCAGCTGAAAATGAAAGAAGAATTTTTAACCATGCACACATACACGATTGCAGGAGGATTACATAATTTTTGGTTTTTGTATTTCTTTACAAAGAATATGAAATACATTCACCCCAGACCAACCCTCACCAACCCCACCCCAATCATCCCAAAACCTAAAAGTCTACAAAACCCTATTCTACAAATGAAATTCTAAAGAATTTCTACAAATGGAATTCTTGAAAAGGCAAAATACATTTTGAATGCAGGAAACGATGATTGCCAAATTTTTGGCGATTATATTGCTATGTAATTGCGGAAATTACAAGAACACTACAGATTCGGAATAAAGCGGAGGTTCCTAATCGATTTGTTGGAAGTTCAGGAACTACAAAAAAAATTCCGAATTAGATAAAATTTGTTTCATGTTCTCCATCTACTTATGTTTTGAAATGTATAGTAATTATTTATAAAGCCACTTATAACTCTTGTTTGTTTCAGGTTCCTCCAGGTTCTCTGTACCTATATAATAGTAATTGAATCCGACGCGGAGTTGTTGACTGTGTTGTGAGATAAAGAAAATAATTATTGAATTATAATAAATTATTAAAATGAAGTCATATTGCATTTCTTTCGACAACAATCCATTCCTGCTGAATTAGTTCCCATTACCTTCCAAATTTTAATATAGGAAATGCTATTAACTAGGTGACCAGGAAAGATGAAATTTCAGTCTGTCATAGGTACTATACTGCGATTTTTGTAGGAAGAACTCTCAAGATAACTCAAATCCCATCTTCGCGATGGAATATGTCACGGCATTTCGCGTCTTTTCTCGGTCTTGCCGGTAGAAGTCGCATGATCGCAAGCACTGCTTCATACGGTCGCGATCGTGCGAAATCTAGCGGAACAACTGTGAATGATACGAAATGCCGTGACATATTCCATCGCGAAGATGGGATTTGAGTTATCTTGAGAGCTCTTCCTACAAAAATCGCAGTATACTTAGTCGCGCGACTTTCCTTGACGTCTTCCAGCGCGGGGTGCGGTGAGGAGGACGTTACTGCCTACGTCACATCAGACGGGTGTTGCCAACTGTAAAACTATTCGCACCCCTTTCGCTGTTAATACAACATGGTATTTATTATAGACGATAAAGTACAGCAAGTAATTAACAGCAACCACTAGTGAAAATAATTAATGATAAAATTGCTTATTAATGATTTAAGATATGATATTAATATATCATAGTGTAGTAATTTTCATCTTATGAATAATTTGCATCATCGCTTGAATCCGAAAGCAGCGGCAGGCAGCCCTGATCTTGCCGTGCCATTCCGTATGAGACCAAGATTTTGACCAGGCCGTGCGGAGTCGTGCTGGGTTGAGCACTAGGGAGCTCAGACGTCAAGAAAAGTCGCGCGCCTAGTAGACCATGGAACTTCATGCAATTGCATATTTTTACTGATTGCGCATATCGAGATGTACATAACTTTACCTATTACCAAAAATAAAACCAAAGTAACCCATTCTTATTTTTGCATAATTGCATATTTCTGAGATATTTTTCTTTAACTGGATATTTTTATTTATATGGCTTAAGTGCACATATTCCAGGTTTTTGCGCAGAAGTGGGTCGAACTCAGATATGATCGTGTATTCAAAATATAAGTGAATTAAGCCATCTCAACGCTACAATAGAACATATTTCCGATAATCTTATGTAAAGGTTGTTTCGCTTGAGTCGATCTATTTCCAGTAACGTTATTCGTGCACATGAACTTAAGTTATCTGGGCTGAATGTTACGGCATTTTGTAACTATGCTATTGATTCTCTCGCTTAATATTTTTTTGTTTATTATGTTTAAAAATATATTTTTATTTATTATGTTTTGTTCAATAGTTTAAAATGGAGCTTATACACATGTTATCTGTTGCTAATTATATTTTTATTTAACGCATATTTTTTTGTTTTAAGTGCATATATGGCCAATTTTAAGTGCATGGTTGCATGCATATTTTTAACTTTTTTTAGTACATAAAATTTCGGGCTCTAATCATAAGTAAATGAACAGAAATGTGAAGGGATGATAGCCTACTATTGCACAAATGGGGATATATTTGTATCGATGTATGTATTGTATCCACACTTAATTGTCATAGCATAGTTACAAGATCCTATTATTAATCTCTTAAGATGGAAGCTTCCCATATTTTCTCTTTATAAATTGATTTCTCAGTCCAGCAATAGCTTTGCACACTTTTGGAATCAAAGGTGACAGAGTACGGTCTACAGTTCGAAAATCATATATCAAGGGTCTGTATATAACTGTCTCCTGTAAAAAAAATGAAAAAGAGAAAAGAATGTATGATTCAGAAAAGAACTGGCCCTTAAATAAATAGCATCCATGTTACAGCAAATACTTGCTACAGATTCAACTACTTTTGTAACGTATTGTTCAGCTAAATTTTTCTAGGGTGGCCGCTGGGATTCGCGAGTAGGGAGGGAACCTGAAAGTGGTGGGGAGAGAGCCAGGAGGCGGCGCTCGATCGCGCCTGCATCGTCAGCCCATACCAAAAACATTACCCTACCGCACCGCACATGCTAGCTAACTTCCTTTAAAATTAATTTGCTTTAGTGTCATCGCTAGTTAGTGGAGAAACGCCAAATTCAAGGGATGGCCTGGCTCTGCTCTCATCATCCACCTATTTTACACTGTCACTGACACCTGTTTCCTCAGTATAATTGTCATTACTGTCGTTCGTGTATCGTTAGTTTCCGGTAAAAATAACGATTTCTTGATACGGTGCATTAAATCATTGTGCGGCGAATCACACTCTCATTGAAACTGTCGAGATCAGATTCCATTTCCTCTCTCTTCGTCTACTAGGAGTTGAAAATGAACACGATTATCCCTATTATATTATACTCTACTTATATTATACTCTCTGATCCCTATTGAATAGAGTTAATTATTAATTCTGCGAATATATCTTTTCAAAACACCAGAAGCAACTGCTTTGATATTTTCAATACTTCCTTTCAATACTCTCGTTGTGAATTGGTAAACTTTTGCAACGACTTCACGCGTCTAACTAAAGGACGCCCTTATGCAATTTGCTCTGAACAGGATGCAATGCAATGATCACAACAAAATAATAATCACTTATACAGAACTTCATACAAATAGCTGTACTCCGTTAGGGAAATGCAACTGAAAACTTGCACCTCGCGGAGACGAAGAGTCACGGTCAATGTTTACATAACTGGAGTAGGGCTGTCAACATGTCCTGGGAAGGTACGCGCTCCCTCCTAAAGCGATAAGTTTAGTGAATGAACTCTTCCGGCAGCTCGGAGCCCTAGCCTTGAGCGGCCACGCTAAAATAATTTTACTGTATGCAGCGTTTGGGTAAACACTTTTCTTTTCTCAAAGATATTGCTTCATCAATATACCAAAATGAAGTACCCATTGGAATATTCTTAGATCTTTCGAAAGCTTTTGACGTTATTGACCATAACATCTTGCTCTCAAAATTACCTTCGTATGAAATTCGTGGTATTGCCCTAGATTGGATAACTTCGTACCTTAAACATCGTACTCAAAGAGTAGAAATACCATACTGGCACGAAAGGACGTTACATACTTATGTTTCTAAATCTTTGCCATTTGACCATGGGGTCCCACAGGGTTCGAGATTAGGTCCTATTCACTTTCTGTTATATGTAAACGATATCCCCTCGTCTATTAAAAATGGAAGAACGGTTCTGTTTGCCGATGACACGAATGTTCTTTGCAAAAAAGAAGCCGTAAATATTACTATTTCAGAAGTTTCAAATTGGTTTAATAATAACAAATTAATTGTTAACGAAAGAAAAACTGTTTCAATGCATTTTTGCATTTCAAATCGGAAATCGCACGTTCCATTGAAAATGAACAATATGCAATTAGCTGATGTTGAGGTAACAAAATTTTTAGGTCTCTCAATTCAATCAAACCTCAAATGGAATGTACATATAACAGAATTAAACACTAAATTAAGTTCATTATGTTACGCATTCAGAATTCTTCTCTCTACATTCCTGCTTGAGATATGGCATAATATTCTGAGGAAGCTCATCCTGTAGTACTCAGACCTTCAGATTGCAAAAGAAAATTATTCGAATAATGAAAAAATGCCTTCCACGTGATCCCTGCAAGCATCTTTTCATTGAACTGGGAATCTTACCATTGTCTTGTCTATTTATTTACGAATCTGTAATATTTGTCAAAAATGACCTACTTAACGGAGGGAACATATTTTCATACAATATTGATATTTAAAATTACAACACATGCCGTAGAAATCACGTGCATCGAGTGTCAGTATCAACAGCTCAGTACAAGAAATCATCATACAATACATGTACGTTACTTTACTACGCATTGCCAGATGACATTAAACAATTAAAGTCGGTACACAAATTTAAGTTAAAAGTAAAATCTTTTCTGTTGCAAAACTGTTTCTATACAATTAGAGACTATACTGATCGTCAAAAAGAAAAATAATGTTTATTGTAACAAAACAATGATATATAATGAATTAGTTTACGTTTATACTGTATATATTTTTAAAAAAAGATTTAATACGCCTGTAACAAGTAATGTACTTCAGCTTCCAGGTCAATGACTCCCATCTCGGTCAGGTTTTTGTCCAGTTTCCCTGATCCATTGAGCAAATGCTGAGATGGCCCCTTGCTTTGCTTCTGTATGTAAATGTAGCTTTGCTTGTAGTTTACTTACAGTTGAAATTGATTTTCTATAACTCGCGAACAAACACTTTTCAAATATTTTTATTTTTCTAGAATAATAATTATTTTCTAAATTCTTATTTCTAGTTTTTAATTTTTTTTTAAATTCTGGACCTCAAGAAAATGTGCGCAGATTTCCCCACACGTCATATACAGTTTTCATCTCTTTCCCCACACGTCATATACAGTTTTCACTGTTTTTTGACAAATAAATAAATTCTAAATTCACTTAATAATAACACATTATAAATGTCACAAATGCACACGTCACTGTGGGTTTATTCATGTTCACAATACAATACTGACTGACTGGTCTTGAAGCCATCGCAGCAAGAATCGCCGGTAGTAAGTACTTCACACGTCTGGACTGCACTCGGGGTTTTTGGTAAATAAGAGTCACCGAGAGAACGCAAGAATACTTAACTTTTGCAACAACCTTGGGGCCGTTATTCTTGTAAGCGACTTCCGTTTGGACTCTCCTCAGCTCCTGAAGTATTTCAGCAAATTATGTCAGAGGTTCTACAGGACATTCCCATCGTAGAATGTGCAATGGACGACGTACTAATTCATGTGAGTACAGAGCAGACACTTCGAGACACAACTGAAACAGTACTCCGAAGACTGCATGAAAATGGCCTGAAACTCAACAAAGAAAAGTACTTATTCAATGCACAAAGGATTAATTTTTTTGACCACGTCTTGTCAGACAAAGAACTTGAAATAGATGATACCAAAGTCGACTTTGTCGATAAAGAAGCTCAAAGTTCCGAAGAATTGCGAAGATCTACAAAGACTGTTGGGCATGGTTAATTACTTGCGAAAATTTGTTCCATGTCTATCACAATTGACAGCTCCACTACGCATCTTATTGAAAAATGATATCTCATGGATTTGGGGCCCGGAACAAGAACAGACGTTCAAAGGAATAAAAGAAGCACTGTCCAGCACTCCCGTCTTGAGGTACTATGATGTAAAAGAAGATGTGACATTATCGGCGACGCGTCATCGAAAACATTAGGAGCAGTCTTGATGCAAAAAGGTCAACCGGTAGCTTACGCTACTAAATCATTAAACAGCACTGAACAAGATTATCCACAGATTGTTAAGGAGGCATTGGCAATTCGCTACTGCTGTAAGAAATTTCATGACTATGTTTGGAGTAAGAAATTAACAGTCGAAACTGTCCATAAACCTTTAGAAACAATTAAGAAAAAACACTCGTAAATGCACCACCGAGACTACGAAGAATATCGGTAGATCTCAAGGAGTACAGCCCTAACATAATATGCAAGAAAGGAAGCGAATTGAAAATTTCTGATACACACAGCGGAGATTGTGAAGATTCCTATGAAGAGGATGAGGAGGAACTTCAGGTTCTAATGGTTTTATCAATGTCTGAAAGAGTCACTGAAGATTTCAGAAGATCGCCCCTCGAAGATCCAAACTGCCAGGCATTCATAAAGATGAACAAAGGATGGCCTGACGACGTTCTTCAAGTACCGCAGATATTGAGAACTTCTTCACCTTTCGAGACGAATTATCCCACTGTGACGGACTTATTTTCAAAGGAGATCGCGTGAACGTCCCCGAAAGCGAAAGATCAAGAGTTCTGGAAGTAATTCACAAAGGGCATCCATGCGTACAAGCAACACTTAGAAGATCTAGACAATTCGTATTTTGGGAAAGTCTAACAAAAGATGTTATCAGATAGGTAGAATCCTGCAAAATCTGTCAACACACACAGCGCAAACCAGACAAGGAAACAATCATCATGAAGAAAATACCAAAATTACCATTCGAAATAGTATCGTCAGATACCTTTTCCTACAAGAGCAACAGCTATCTTGTTCTTGCAGACAGCTACAGCGGATACTACGAAGTACAGCAAAATTGCCAGGACAACAGCGTCAGAAATGATAAGTCAATTTAAAATTTGGTTTGCGACTCATGGAGTGCCACATTAATTTCATTCTGACAACGCAGTATATTCATCGAGAGAATTTGCAAAACTCGCAAAGGAGTGGAACTTGAAATTTGTTACATAGAGCCCTCATTTTGCAAGGTCAAATGGATTAGCTGAAAAGTATGTGGACATTGCAAAAGGACTAGTGAAGAGATGTGACATCAGTGGTGAAGATCTTCAACTGGCATTACTAATGTCAAGAAACACACCTCGAGATCAAGAACTTGGCACACCATCTTCAAAATTATTCGTAATGAATACGAGAATACACCAATTTCTCTTTCCAACAACCAACTTCTGCCTGAACTACAATCCGACGTACCACACGCTCGTAAGCTTGAGAAAAAGAGAACACAACAAAAGAAATAGTCTGATCGCGGAGCCAAAGAATCACAAAGATATCGAAATGACAAGAAAATTTTGATCAGGGACACAGACAAAATAAGGTATTTTGGCAAAATATTACATCCAGTTACTGATCGTTCTTACATGATTCAGAAAGATGATGGAACGATTATGCGACGAAACATCGCATAATGCCAACGAAGCTCGAAGGCACAATTACCAAACAAACACCAATTACCAAGAACTTCAAGGTGGAACTACAACAAGATAGAGATGGGAGAATGCAGTCTACAATTCAAGATCCAACAGCGGTTGTGCCCGAAAGATCACAACTACCCTTCACCAATTCAGATGATCTCAACAGAGGAAAAACTTCAATTAAGTCACCCTTGGTAGAGAACAATGCAACAAAACAATCTTTAGATTCATCCAAATACATATCAAGGTATGGCAGAACTGTAAAACCAGTTGTTAGATTAAACTTGTGAACATTAATCTCTATTAAAAACTATTTGATCAGAGAAATGTATTAGTTAATGTTTGTCTAAAATATATAGCTTAAAGATTAACAAAGTTATTTAAAAATAAAGTGTTGTATTTGATTCATAATTTCAATGTGCAATATAATCAAAGATAAATATTTTTTTTTATTTTGAGAAGGGAGATGTAACGATAACCTTGTATCGATATATCGAGTGACACATCTCTGTGACACGAGGCATGACCAGTCAGTCAGTATTGTATTGTGAGCATGAATAAACCCACAGTTACATGTGCATTTGTGACACTTATAAAGTGTTGTTATTAAGTGTTTACCCAAACCCTGTATGCAGTACGTTACTGATCAGTGGCTGTGCAGAATAAGGAAATGTGTGGAATAGTTGCTGTGTACACTGCCAATTTCGAAGTTGGCGCGCGTGCATAGGTCGGCACGCTCTCTATTCTAAAGAACACCTGGCAACGGGACGCTAACCGCTTCGACAGGCAGCAAGCTGAAAGAGCGAGTCTTCATCAACCTCGCCCACAGATATATCACGGGCGGCTCGGCTCCCGATAAGACAGCAGTGAGCAAATATCAGCTACGGAAACAAGCATTGTGGAAAGTGCTTTTACGATCATGCGACTCCTAGCGGCAGATCGAAAACAACGCTGAGTACCGTGAGATAGTCCATAGTGAAGTCTAGCCCTCACGTGCCAAGCAATAAAAACCCAAGTATAATTATTCCATCTGCGACTCTCATAAGTAACTAATCAACACCACCTAGATTAATCTATAGAGCGTCCAAGCATTTGATTGCAGTACAGAGCTTATGGAGAACAGCGTTGTCACTTCTCAGCAGCGCTTACACGCAACACTCGCCGTGCTTGATACTCGGATTGACATGGAATTTTGCCAGCTTGTTCAGGACCTTTTAAAATCCATAAATATTGATTTTCGAAGAAAGAAGCATCGCAAGTAGTGATTTTGCGACAATTAGTATTCATACTTTTCATGACCTGCAGCCTGTCGAAGTGCGGAAATCGCCGCGCCCCGCCGCTGTCGTCAGGGTCTGAGCAGCACCCTCTCCCTGGAGAGGGTGTTGGTTAAAAACGGGTGTTTACATGACAGGTTCGGAAAGACAAGAAGGTCGAACACATACGTGGAATAATCCAAATACAATTATAGCAAAGATACGAGCCTCTCACCCTTCCTTCAGTTACGTACCACTTACAAGCCTGGAGCAAATTAGAATACCACTTGAACGGAATTTCAAAACATGTTAAATAGATGGCTTAATATTAGAAATTAAAGATTTTTGACAAAAAAGATATATTATTTTTATTAGAATTATTTTTTAAAGACAACAGACCTTAAAATGAGAGTTAAAACTGAAATATCAATAGCAAAACGAGTCCAAATCCAGTTGGAACATTGTTAATTCATCACATACTGACGAGGCTTGAATTGTTTTGCACGAATTACATCGATATCAAGGTCAATATTGCTAGTTTTCAGCCCCAAGTCATTTTATACGTCCAATACATCCACTTTTTTATGTAAAATAAAGGGAAAATGCCCATTCACAAAGGTGAGATGACATGGATGATATCAAATACTGCAAGTGTTTGTGCGGACAATACGTAATATTCTTTTCGAACACTCAGCTAATAATTCATATCATATTTGCATTTGAAAGCACATTTGGCTGATTTTAAGGACAGGGTTCGGCTCACGGCGCACGGTTCACTTGCGCATGGTTCACTCGCGCGGACCACGAGAACGAATCACTCAGGGAGCACTGCTTGCATTGTGCATTGTGCGGTGTGGTGCGAATGTGTAATGGAGAATTACAATGGTTAAATGCATAAAATGCGTTGCATGCATAATGTTAAATGCATAAAATGCGTTGGTAATTATGCGTTGGACAGACTCAAGGATGTTTTATGTTAACGCGAGGGCCGAAGGCCCGAGCCTCGTCCTCAACTTGGACACGGGTAGCGAAGCGTCACGATTCTACACGAAAATGCGTTGGCCACGTGGCCGTGTGCACACGGTGGCGGCGCCGCGAGTGACTCGTTCGGAACCGAATCGTGCGCGTCAATAGGAGCCGAACCCTGTTCTTAAAATCTAACGCACATTTTACTACAACTACTGGTTGAATGTCTTTGGCATTAATATTATTAACTGTAAAATTTCTAATTCATTTTTGATATGTTTAAATGTATTTCAATGTTTTTAATAAGTGAAATTCAAAAATTAATACTCTATTTTTCCTTTTACATCGCCTGTTAAGAATCGCTGAGAAGTATTCAAGATCACTGAACGACATGAAATGTTCGTTCGGAGCGCACGAAATATTGTTTTTATTACCGTCTAACTCAAGAACCATGATTCATACAGAAATGTGGTTGGTCTCATCAAAATTTGGACTTCCCTTGTCATTTCAGTCGCTGGATGTTTGTGCTTTCCTGCAATAACAAAAAAGTTTCTCGCACAGTGAAAATTTAAGGACGTCAAAATGTAGAAATAAGCATTTGGCTATCATTTATAATTAATTTAGTGGAAATCAAACCATAAAAACTAAATTACAAAATAACCACCACATTCATAAGAGTTCTGGGAATAACTGGTAAAAAACTCAATTGTCTAAGATTAACACAACTGAAGCTATCGTTGAATGAACTTGTTAAGTATTTGCGCGTGAAACAAGATGGACGAGTCGAATAACCCCGAGCCTTCTGAATCGGCAACACAGCTTTCGGTAGAAAGAGAGAGTCTTATGTAAAATTGTATTGGATAGAAAGAGAGGGCAATACTCCATAAGGCGCCGTACTGCAATCAAATGTTTGGATGCACAATAGATGGTGTTGAATGAGGTCTCTAAAGGAAGAGAATTCCGAGACGTGACGAATTGCATTTTGACTTTAAAATTGTGCAGAAACTTTGTGTTTAGAGTAATAAAATATTTGCTTACAAACTGCCGTAAAATAATTTATCCCAATCAAATGTGATAATGGTAGCCGAATTTTCCATAACATTTTTATGAATAAGCCAACATCTGCAGGTGCTTCGCTCATAAGCAAAGATGTAAAAATATTCCAATCAAAAGCAAACATGTCCAACTTTTAACCTGGAATATCGTCATAATTATACATTGGGAGTTTTTGCACCCTCGAACGTGAAGCGCTATCGATCTTCTGCCCTTGCGCAGTTTCAGTTTCGCATCGCTGTAGTGCATCTGCGCATGCGCAGAAGATCCGTAACGGAATGAGGAGTGAAATTTTAAAACGTCTGTGTAGCTGATTTTTCAAATTTTGCAGTTACTTCTACGCTATTGGCTGTTTATTTGCCCAATAGAAATCAATACAACTGCATAAGGCGGCACCGGAAGATTCAGCAAATAAGGGTTCTCCGTTTAACATTGAGTGCCGTCTCTGAGATATACTCTTTGGTTGCGCGTAAGCGCTGTGCGAGAAATGGCAACGCTGTCCTCCATAAGCGCTGTCCTGCAATAGAAGGCTTGGACGCTCTATAGGGATCGCATTCTTTCATTTAAAGGAAAAATAAATACAATCGGTTCAGTAGAAGCTCGAAACGAAGCCATGGCAGAATACATTATTATTTTAAATATATAGATTCCAAAGAGTAGGGTTATGCTTGCCCGCCCCTGTATTTTCGCATGGACAACTACACGTAGCTTTCTCGAGAGTAAAAAGCTTTTTTATTTTTTTTCACTTTTTTAATTTCGTTGTTAACTCTAAAATTTTGAAAATAGCGAAAGTAGAAATTTTTCGGTGTCTTTCTAGAAAATTCTTTTAAAAACAATATTTTTTTCAGATGAAATTTGTTCTCCAGAATCAGTTCTTTCAAAGGTGATTCATATTATTTTTAAAATTTCACTAGCTTTCGCACAATTTTGAGAGAAATATGTTCAATATAAAACTAGTGGTATTGAAAAAGCACATACTTTCTCGCATTGCTTCCAACTGCTCCACTATATTATATATACTACATAAATCTGCAGAGTTATCAACAAGCAAAATATTTTTTTCTGCACCGAGGCCTGAACTCATATCCTCAGAGTTAACTTCCCCTCACTCATTAAACACTACCCCACAGAAGCGCAGTTTGCGTCTAACTCGAGCAGACACATAAAAATTTAAATGCACGCTTCATGTAAAAACTAGAGGTGCTACAGACTTTCCCGAATTAGTTTTCTATTTCCTTGGGTCTTCGCTAGCGATTTGGGATTGCCACATACTCTTTCTTGCCAGCTGCCATCTATCATCCCCAAAAGTACATTTTTTTGTCATTTTCTTAATTCGGTTTCTTATTAGTAAAAATGAAATATTCATTTTAGAATATTAAAGAACACAAAAACCTAGTCCTTAATGACATGTTTCTTTTAAAAATTATGTGCGGTTTTAAAAGAAAATTGCGTTTTGGCGCTACTAAAAACCCGAAATTTGAAGCTCATTTCCACAGAAAAGTTTTGAGTTTTCAAAATACTTTATTTGAAGTTATTTCAAGCACGTACACTCACAAATATAATAATCTTTACAAATTGGAGGTAATGTGCATATTAAAGCAATGAGAGATCATTAAAAAAATTACATTTATATAATTTTTGAAAAAAACAAAAATATAACTAAAAAAAACTTTACGTCATATTAAACAGTGGAATTAGCACTATCCGTTACAAAAATTTCAAGAAAAAAATTGTCGCAATATATGATATTGTCGCAAAATTCTGAAAATGCGGAACTTTTAGCTACTTTTCACAGAAAACGATTGTGTTTTTGAGAAACTTACTTGACATTATTTAAAGCACATGTACTCGTAAATATAATAACGTGAAAAAATCGCTGCAAATGTAAATATTAACGACTTGAGAGACAAGTCAAAAAAATTACATTTTTGTAATTTTTGAAAAAAAGAATAGAGCGATATGGAGTTTGTCATCTCATAGGGTACATTTAGCACTATCCCTACCAAAAGTTTAAAGAAAAAATTTGAAGCCGTTTTTGAGAAAATCTTGTTTTTGTAAATATTTAAAATTGCACATTATGTACGCAATATTGCGCGAAAACTACTATACTTTTCAAAAAAAATGTATATGACCTTAATGAAAGAACTCACTTTGGAAAACAAATTTTATTTAAAAGAAAAAATCTCTATCTTCAATTTTGTAAAAAATTGTGAACTTTTACAATTTTCGAAAATTCACAGTTATTCGTGAAAATCGGACCCACATCACCTTAATAAGTGTATTTTACTCTATCCCTACAAGTAATTTAAAGAAAAAATTTGGAGCCGTTTCTGAGAAAATTTTGAAAATGTCCGGGGGGCTTCATGTAAAGTACCCCCAAATTTTACAGAATCTTTTTCAAAATCTCAAAGCTTCGACTAGAACCAGATCGAACGGGGAATATCCATTTTGGAAGAAATCGTACGTATGGTTTAGGCGCTAGTAGTGTTCACAAACTGACGGACGCACGGACGGACGGACGGACGTTTTCCTTTCAAGAGGGTTTTCGGTATCAAGGACCCACAAAACAGCGTTTCTGGCTACACCACGTGTTAGGGATTTTTTTTCTTAACTTAGCAACTGGTTTTATCCACTTTTTCGTTATCACGGCCCGGCTGTGAATTTTTTTCCGCCGAAAATAGGCCATTTTTTCCGCGCAGCATTACATAACTTTCCCTATACTACGTATATCACTCCGTGTAAACGTACGTATACGGGAAAGTAACTAGTGGTGCTACAGAATGGCACAGACTTTCTATTGTTTAGTTTTCTATTTCCTTGGGTCTTCGCTAGCTATTGGGAATTGCCACATACTCTTTCTTGCTAGCTACCATCTATCACGACCAAAAGTACATTTTTTGTCATTTTCTTAATTTTCGGTTCCTATTGGTAGAACGAAAATATTAATTTTAGAATATTAAAGAACACAAAAACCTAGCCCTAAATGGCAATTTTGTTTTAAAAATTATGTGCCGTTTTAAAGAAAATTTCGTTTTGGTGGTACTAAAAATGCGAAATTTGAAGCTCATTTTCACAGAAAATTTTTGAGTTTTCAAAATACTTTATTTGAAATTATTTTAAGCACTTACACTCACAAATATAATAATCTTTACGAATTGCTGGTAATGTGAATATTAAAGATGTGAGAGATCCTTTAAAAAATTAGATGTATGTAAATTTTGAAAAAACAAAAAACTTTACGTTATATTAAAGAGTGCAATTAGCACTATCCGATCGAAAAGTTTGAAGAATTTTTTTAACCATTTATGAGAAAATGGCGTTTGAGTGTTTCTGAAAATGCGGATATTTGAGCTAGTTTTCACAGAAAACGATTGTTTTCGATAAATTTTACTTGACATTATTTAAAGCACTTGTATAAGCATAATAATAAGCATAATAACACAGCATATATACTCGTAAATATAATAATGTGAACAATTCGCCGCTAGTGTAAATATTAACGACGTGAGAGACAAGTCAAAAAAGTTTTGCAATTTTTGAAAAATCAAAAGGATACAGCAATATGGGGTTTTTGTCATCTCATAGGGTACATTTAGCACTATCCCTATCAAAAGTTTAATGAAAAATTTGGAGCAGCTTTTGACAAAAGTTGGTCTTTGTATTTTTTTTAAAATTGCACATACTGGACAAATGTTGCGCGAAAACTACTGAAATTTTCAAAACAATGTACATGACCTTGATGAAAGGACTCACTTTGGAGAACACATTTTATTTGAAGGAAAAATCTCTATCTTAAATTTTGTAGTAGGAGAAGGGCGCCGAAAAAAATTCAAACTTTCAAAATTTTCGAAAATTCAGAGTTATTGTGAAAATCGTATCTATGCCATGTTAATAAGTGTATTTTACTCTATTCACACAAGAAATTTAAAGAAACTAGTGGTGCTACAACAGCACTTACTTTCCCGTATTAGAGGAAACAGCTAAGTAGTACTGTAATATTGCACTTTATGCGCTACTAACAACTTCGCTTGGAACTCACTATTTCCATTGCAGTGTTGTCAGAACTATGTGAATTCTACAACTTCACAAAAATAGAATGCAAAAGTTTTGTAACCCTGTATTGGAAAAGGAAGCCTGATACCCTGGAAATATAGAAATGCCTTCTATTGGGCCATGATTAGGGAAGAATATTTTAAAACCATGCAACAAATTCTCTACTCACTACAAATGGCACAGCATTTGGTGCAAAACTAAATATTTGCCTGCAAATATCAACATAAATTAGACAATTATAACTCCTTTTCATACAGCTCCATTAGGTCACAACAATGACACTAATTCACAGATATTCGCGAGCGCAAGGTGAATTCCATTGTTGCAGACCCTGCATTGTCGCTATTCTGAGAGCTATTAATTATTTTTACTTATTTCAGATATTTCAAAATAAACAATTTCTAAAATATTAATGTGTAAGTCTATAACAAAGTTTGAATGTAAGAAACGAAGAAAGAAATAATATACAAAATTGCACATTCTAATTCACGACGCATCCAGCTGTCCAAAGCGCAGTAAATTTACAGCGGCCTATTACGTTTGTCACAAAATTAAAGAAAAACTACTCGTATTTTGAAAAAATTAGGCATGACCGTATTTATTTCATTTATTTATTTGTCAATGTTCTGAATTGCCACATACTCTTTCTTGCCAGCTACCATCTATCATCGCCAAAAGTACATTTTTTTGTCATTTTCTTAATTTTTCGGTTTCCTATTGGTAGAACAGAAACATTAATTTTAGAATATTAAAGAACACAAAAACCTAGCCCTAAATGGCAATTTTCTTTTAAAAATTATGTGCCGTTTAAGAGAAAATGGCGTTTTAGCGCTACTAAAAATGCGAAATTTGAAGCTCATTTTCACAGAAAATTTTTGAGTTTTCAAAATACTTTATTTGAAGTTATTTGAAGCACTTACACTCACAAATAAAATCATCTTTACAAATTGCGGATAATGTGCATATTAAAGATGTGAGAGATCTTTCAAAAAATTTACATTTATATAATTTTTGAAAAAAACAAAAACAAACTCAAATAAACTTCACGCTATACTAATGAGTGTAATTAGCACTATCCGTTACAAAAGTTTCAAGAAAAAAATTGCAGCCATATACGAGAAAATGACGTTTGAGCATTTCTGAAAATGCCGAAATTTGAGCTACTTTTCACAGAAAACGGTAGTGTTTTCGAGAAACTTTACTTGACATTATTTAAAGCATACAGCATACTCGTAAATATAATAATGTAAAAAAATCGCCGATAATGTAAATATTAACGACGTGAGAGACAAGTAAAAAAATTCACATTTTTGTAATTTTTGAAAAAACCAACCGATAGACCAAAATGGCTTTTATGTCATTGATAGAGTACATTTACCACTATCCCTACCAAAAGTTTAAAGAAAAAATTTTGAGCCGTTTTTGAGAAAATTTTGTTTTTGTAATTTTTTAAAATTGCACATATTGCACGCAATATTGCACGAAAACTACCAAAATTGTGAAAAACATTTACAGGACCTTTATTAAAGAACTCAATATGCAGAACAAATTTTTTTTGAAGAAAAAATCTCTATCTTCAATTTTGTAGTTGGAGAAAGACGCCGAAAAAAATTCGAATTTTCACAATTTTCGAAAATTCAGAGCTGTACGTGAAAATCGGACCTATGCCATGTTAAAAAGTGTATTTTCTTCTATTCATACAAGAAATTTAAAGAAAAAATTTGGAGCCGTTTTTGAGAAAATGTTGAAAATCCCCGGGGGGCTTCAATATAAAGTACCCCCAAATTTTAAAGAATCTTTTTCAAAATCACAAAGCTTCGACTAGAATCAGATCGACTGGGGAATATCAATTTTGAAGAAAATCGACCGAACGGTTTAGGCGCTAGCGTTGACCACAGACGGACAGACTGACAGACGGACAGACGGACGGAATGCCGTCAATCGATTTTTAAGTATAAAGAAGCAACAAATCATGGATTTTGACCACACCACGTGTTAGGGGATTTTTTTTCTTAATTTAGCAACTGGTTTTATCCACTTATTCGTTTTCACGGCCCGGCAATTAATTTTTTTCCGCCGAAAATTGGCCATTTTTTAGCGCAGCATTACATAACTTTCCCTATATTACGTATATCACTCCGTGTATACGTACGTATACGGGAATGTAAAAAAGTGGAGCCGTTTTTGAGAAACTTTTGAAAATGTCCGGGGTGCTTAATGTAAAGTACGCCCAAATTTTGAAGAATCTTTTTCAAAATCTCAAAGCTTCGACTAGAACCAGATCGAACGGGGAATATCCATTTTGGAAGAAATCGTAAGTATCTATTGTTTAGGCGCTAGCAGTGTTGACAGACGGGCGGACAGACAGACGGACGTTTTCCTTTCAATTGGTTTTTCGATATCAAGGACCCACAAAATAAGGTTTCTGGCTACACCACGTGTTAGGGGATTTTTTCTTAATTTAGCAACTGGTTTTATCCACTTTTTCGTTATCACGGCCCGGCAATTAATTTTTTTCCGCCGAAAATTCGCCATTTTTTCGCGCAGCATTACATAACTTTCCCCATCCTCCGTGTATAATCCTACCATAGACTAACATATTTATCCATGGACCTACACTCATACTCTCTGGTCCTACTTCATGCAGGAAGGTTTGAAACTTCTGGAAGGTTTGAAAATTCGCAGTTCCAAGGAATAAACTGCGTGACTAATTTCGATTCCAAGTGACGACCTGACAGCGAACAAAAGAATATCAATGAACTTCCCAGGGAACTTCTTTGCCGACAAGAAGGCGCGGTGCGCGAGTGAAGAAAGCCTGTATGAACTTGTTTGTGAATCTTGTTCTTGTACACTTGAGTGTAAATGATAAACAGTTTAACAGCGATGTGTTTGAAATGAGCTGATATTTTAATTTTATGAAATGAAATGGAGCTTCTTCTATTGTTTTTATGGATGTCGTTTTATGACGTTCACAGCATCTTAGATTATCCTTCAAACATCGATGAACTAGTGGAACTGGGAGAAGAACAGTACATTAGTCTAAAGGAGAAGACGACAGTCCTGAAATACGGAGAATGTTGGAGAGATGCTGTTAGTAATCTCCACCAAGGATGTAAGGAGTTAACTGAAGACAAGCAGAGTGAAATGGCTCTCAGGTTTACTAACTGCTTTTTGAAAATGTCAACCCATGAAACTATTGACTGTTATAAATTTGAAGGTGAGAGGAAAAAGGAATGCACACGTATGTTGTCAGACAGAGCATTCACTGCCTACACTGAGTTTTATACACACACTCAAAATATTTGTTTCTACTTGAAGAGCCAAATTTGGCATGATGAAACAGAGAATACAATCAACAGATTATCCTATGCTTCTGACAAGGCAGCAGGTCAGTTGGAAGAATTAGTTGATAGTAGTGTGAATCTCAAGCAAGCATTGGTTGATTCACATAGCAATCTGAAGGTTTTGATGACAGAATTTCAAATAGCTGCCTCTCAACAACAAAGTATGTTGTTTGATGTGTTTGACCGTTTGTCTTCCCTTCAAGAATGGGCTGTTGGTGAAATTTCTTGGTTGGACACTGTGGTGTTTTATTTGTGTGGTGTAATTTTGTCACAGGTTCTCACCGCCACCCCGCGGACTCAAAGTGCTAGATTTTTTCTTTTTCTTGCTTTTACAGTCAATGTTGTTGCAGAAAGATACCTTTGTCAGTATTTTGTCAGTAATGGTACACAGAAAATTGATCATTTAAATGAAAATCTGTCTTGGTGGGTTTGGCTGTGTCGTAAAATTCTTATAATTGTGTGTGTTATAATTTTAAGTATTGCAGTTATCCAGTACCAAGATTACAATCTGATAAATCATAATCTTTTAGTGCAAATTCAAGAACAAAATATGAAACTTCTAAGTTATTTGGAAAAAGTGAAAATGCTTGAAGGTTCTGTTACTGCGAATATTCCCAATGAAACCAGAGTTAATGTTGACTCAGATTGTGAGATTGTTGATGAATTCTCTCCTCTTAAGCATGAGCCTGAATCTCAAATTATTACACCGAGTAAACTTCCCCATAGTCCACGAACAACAGTTGCTGTTTTAAGAAAGACAGAACAAGTTATTCAGTCAGCCTTGCAGTCAAGCTTAGATCATATTGATATAGTCCATATGCCCAACAGATCAGGTTCACCAGCTCCATCTCATAATAGCACCCAGAGTTCAATCAGTTCCCAAAGGAGACGTAGGAAGTTAAACTTTAATACGGAGAGTGGTAGAACAAGGTATAACTTACGACATTCCAAATTGGAAGAATGGGAGAATTAAACTTTATATACTCCTCTATGAGTGATGTCAAAAATACCCGGCATCTAATTACAAATGATCTCAAAAAAATATCTGACATCTAATTCAAAAAGCTGAGACGAATTTATGAAACGAAAATCATATTTTGTAAGTACATTTTTTATTGTTAATATTTCATTAATAATACTTAATGTTAATCAGTGTTGAAATAATAGTTCATTGGCTGGGGAATTTCCTAGGAAATATTTATTTTTATGTGTATGCCTGAAATGGAATTATTTACTTTTAATGCTTGTGAACTGTTCTGAGGACAAGAGTAAAGTCACTTGTGAAAGACGAAAACTAAGTTTTGTAATTTTTGTGTTTTCAAAACATTTGATGTATAATTTTAAATTATTGTTCTCAGCTTTTGAATTTCATCAAATGAACTATTATAAATATAAGACTGTATTCTTAATTTCTTCACTTATTTTCTGGTGTTTAGAACAGAACAGGTAATGAAAATAAAAATTCTAATGATCTAAAATGTTCAAGTTATCAAAGAATAGCATTAACATTCTGGCTTTAATCGTTTAGATTTGCTTTGGATATTTATTGTAGTAGTAGTAGTACTGCGAGTATTTAACACCGTTATAGGCGTCTCTTGCATCCCAGTTTCCGTTTTAGTCTGTCGCTGCAGTTAATCCTCGTCTGGCCATTGCCTTCTCTGCTCCTTCCTTCCACGTACTCCTGGGTCTTCCTCATCTTCTATGTGATGTTGGTTTCCAGTTTCAGAGGTTTAGAGGCCATCGTTTTGCACCCTTTCTGTTTAAGTGACCATACCACTTGAGCCTTTTTATTTTAATGGTATCAATAATGTTGAAACTTGCTTCTGCTTTTATTCTAATTTCTTTGTTTCATACTTTGCCCAACAATGTTAATCCACAGCCTCTTCCCCAATAGTCCATTTCCATTGCTATAAGTTTATTCTCATTACCTTTTGATGTCCCAAACTTCAGACCCGTATGTGGCAATACTCTCTACCATTATCTTACATAATCTTCTTTTATCATTCTTTCTTAGAGTTTGGTTTTGTATTAAGGGGTGTAATTGCCTTACAGCTACTTTGCCTTTTGATATTCTACTCTGAATGTCTTGTGTACTACCCCCATTTGCTGCAGTTTGAGAACCTAGATAGATAGCATTCTAGAGGATTTCAATTCTGGTAAATCGGGGAAACACAGTCTAGGCTTCTCCTACAGCCAGATATTCTGTTTTATTAAAATTGATTTCCAGCCCCCAATTTAAATACTCTTCACAAAGTTTTGACAACATATACAAAACATCATCTTCCTCCTCAGAGAAGAGAAATTGGTCGTCTGCATAATTAAGAGAATAGAGCATGGAATCGTCAATTTTTACACCCAAATTGCCACATTTTCTCCTCCAATTTTTTAAAGCTTTGTTTAAATATAATTTAAACAGAGTAGGAGCTATGCAACACCCTTGCCATAAGTCTTTATTTACAGAAAATGGTTTGGAAAGGTTTCTTCCAATTGTAATCTGACTTATATTTATGCTGTATAGGCCTTTAACAGCTTTCAATAAGTACATCTTGTTTCTCCATTGCCATCCAGAGTTTATTTAATGGAACTGTGTCGTAAGCTTTTCTTAAATCAATAAATTATTATTTGCGAGTATATAGTCTTCATATTTTTCTATTTAAAATATGTATTCAATTTTTTGGAAATGATTTTATTGGATTGTACTTCATTTAATTTGATTTCTCTTAGATTTGAAATGCAATTTCATTTCTTGATCTTATGATTTTCCAAGTTGTGAAAAAGTTTGACCCCAAATTTAATTGTGCTAATCACTGAATAGCCACAATATTGTTAGTATTTGCATGTTTCATATGCATTAAAACATTACTTGCTATTAGATTGCCCAGTTTTTTTGTGTACTTATATAAAGAAATGTTTTGTGAAAACATTCTTAAATATATTTCGATATTTTATGTTGAGTGACATTGTGTCAATTGATACTGAAAACTGTGTTTGCTTTTCTCAAAATAAGGTTGTATACAAGAAAGTTAAATTATCAAATATCTGTGATATTTCCTTTTCATTTTCATGTAAAAGCATGCTTAAGAAAATTTGGAAGTGCTACATATACCAATGTTAGTGTGTTTCAGTGCAATTAATTGTACTGTTTGACTAGCTTATTCTTCTAGTCAGTTTTTGGAGAAGAAGTTTGTAATTAGTGTGTACAACTAAACAGCATAGATGTCTCTTTAGGTATGCAAAGCAGCTATTTATAATAATTTTTATTTAGAAATTCCAAGTTATCTTTTATATTATTGAAAATAATTATTAGTAGGAAGAGGATTTTTATGGCCTAAAAGTCTTGAAATATGCTTTTAAAAATGTGCATTTATGACCTAAACATTTGAAAAAATGCAATTTAATATGCAATTAAAATTAACACTATTTAATTTCCAGTATAAACTTCTCCTGATAAAATTTCAGGAGAAGTATTCTTGGAGTGAAAAGAGATTACATTTGTGCAAACTTAAGATAATCTACCTTACTTTTCGGGAGAAATAATTGAAGGAAATATTCACCTTAGTATTGTACAATCTTGTTGCATTTCTTCTGCCTGGTTTAAAAAATACGAAATCAAAAAAGTACCACAGATGTATCGTCTATAGAAAAGAGCAACATTTTCATTCTACAATTTCACTTCATTTTTTCATTGCAGTTAGTTGCAAATACTATATATGTTTTTTCAAACGTATATACATTATACACATTACATATATATACATATTGTCAAACATACATATTGTAAAAGCCTGGTTCTGCTAAAAGGGTCTTCAACAAAAAGTTTCTTTGCTCTCTCTGTATTATTTCTGCAGGATAAGAAGCTCTTTTTAATCAATGAATGCTCACAAATTAATCGATTCTTTGAAAAGATGAAATGTTGAAGAGATAAGTCTGTTTCAATGAAATATGCAAAATATGTTCCTATTATTACACAAATGTGCACCATCAGGAAAAATTCGGTCAAATATGCCCTAACAATAATTTACATAGCATCTAAACCTAATCAAATATCAAGAAATTTCACTTGGCTGTGTTCTAAAGCAACAGACAAATATATTCAAAATCATAGAAATCCGCTCCCTAATAATTAGAATGAACATTACTACCAATTCACATTGTAAAGAAGAATAATCTGTAGAATATCACATTTTGGGATATGAAGAATCCTGGCTATTTACATTGAGATCCTGAATTGTTATTGAAAGGTAATGACATGTGTTTGTAACTTTCCTATTGTGAATGTATCAAATAAATCCGTTATGTTCACTAAATTTGTTTACTTACTATTCAGAAATCTTTTAATAACTGGTCAGAATTTTATGTTACTCTCAAGTTTGTTGATATCCACTCTCCTTCTTTTTTGTAAATAAAAAGACAATATTTTTATTGACGTTTTGCTTTGACACATTTATGGTGAATGGATTGATGAGACCTATTACATGACAATTTGCATGAATGAGATGGATACTGTTGCTTAACTCTCAGGTTTCCTACCCCTGGATGTATACAGATTCACAGGGAGCATGGTGTAAATTAATGCTACATCATCCCCTCGTCTCTGTCTGTTTTTTTCTTTCGCTGACATTTGCAGAGCAATTTCCTAAAAATGTTATAAAATTTAGGCAACTCACTTCACATTTGTAATTATCTCAAATTATAAATAACTTCCAAAATTAGACACAAAAACGCCTTGCCTCTGATATTTCCAAGACAAAATAGAGTATTCTGATTACTTGATCATGAATGGTTTAAGGAGTGGGAGCACAGGGCAGGAATGGACGAAGAATCCTGCCTAGCGCTGAACAAAAACAAGATTCACACCCAAACAGTTGTCCTTCCTTTTAATTGTGCATTCACACAATCGGTTAAATTTTTTATTTATTACATTTATGTTCCAAAGACATTCAATATCTTTCTTCACTCATCCTTAAATTAAAAAAAAAAAAAGTTATCAAAGATCTCTCTGTCAACCTGGGTCTAACAGATTCAGTCACCATAAACATGATCAAATTTCTGACACAACAGGAAAGTTAATGTCTGCTAGTGATTTTATATTTGCTTTAATGAATGTCCGAATAATTGAATGATTTGAGACATAAGGTTATTGTTTTAAAGCATTTTGTGTAATATTTTCTATAAAATGCAAAATATAATAATGTGTTAGGGTAACTATGGGATTCAAAAGATATATGTATAATTTTTATACTTTTTTTTAATAAAATGTTGGTAAAAATATTTTTAACTCCCCTTATTTCCTTGTTCTCCTTCCTTTTTGTTTATAGAGTAAATACATCTTCAACATTTTCATTTGTCAAACCAATAATATTGATATTTATGGTAGCAACTTTGCAGTTCATTTACGAAATGACAAGAATTTAATTTTGGTTTTAAAGCTTCTGTGTAAATGAACATTCCTTACTTTGCAGAATTCATTTTGGACCCATTGGTATAACATTAAGGAAATCAATGTATCAAAATAATCTTCCCAGTGACGAAAAATTCAGGAAAAAAATTATGGAATTTCACATGTATATTTGTGGGTCATATTCCTCAATTCTGAGTGTTCTGGAAGTGGAAGCCAGAACTAGTGCTAAATCAACATTCTTTTTTCATGAAAAGTTAATGCCATAAGAGGAGGCAGATCCCAGTATATCTTCAGTATAAATTCCTGAAAGGAAATTCTTCACTGCCATCCCAGTGAAACATTTGTAGGGAGACTAAAATCCAAGAGCAGAATTTTCTTATGGGAGTAAGGAATCGTCCATAAATTGCGTAACGCTAAAGAGGAACCATGGCCACCCTGGCAGAGGAAGCTTTATGCTGCATTACATGGGGTAGGCGGGTGTTGGTTTGGTTTTACATTATGCCGATATTATTTCTTTTATTTTGAAACTTTTACTGAAATAATTCCTTTTATTAAGTCTTACGTTAAGATCTTAAGAAACTAAATTAAATTAGTGGTGCTCCAACAGCACTTACTTTCCTGTATTATTGAAAACTGGTAAGTAGGATTGGAATATCGCACTTTCTGCTCTACTAACATCTTAGCTATTATTTGAAAACGTTCAATTCAAACAAGAAGCGAACAACTCACTGTTTCCATCGCAGTGTTGTGAAAACTATGTGAATTCTACAACTGCATAAAAATATAATACAAAACTTTTGTAAACTAGTATTGGAAAAAGAAACCTGATACCATACAGCTGTATCAAGCCCCAGTAATATTTAAAAATTACAAAAACGAAAGTTATGTAATGCTGCGGAAAATCCATTTCGAGATTTGAACGGAAATACTCGTTTTGGAGTTCCCTGATACCGAAAAAGTGGTTATTTTCAAAACGTCCGCCCGTTTGTCCGTTCGTCTATCCGTCAGTCTGTGAATAACCGTAGCGCCGAAACCATTTGTACGATTTCTTCCAAAATGAATATTCCCCGGCCGGTCTGGGTCTACTCAAGGCGCCGCGATTTTGAAAAACTTACTTCAAAATTTCGGGGTACTTTACATGAAGCCCCCTGGACATTTTCAAATTTTTTTCAAAAACTGCTCCAAATTTTTCTTTAAATTCCTTCTAACAATAGGTTAAAATGCACTCATTAAGGTGGCATAGGTCCGATTTTAACCTTTAACTCTGAATTTTCGAAAATTGCAAAAGTTTGAATTTTTATCGGCGTTTTCCTACAACTACAAAATTGAAAATAGAGATTTTTCCTTCAAATAAAATTTGTACTCGAAAATGAGTTCATTCGTGAAGTTCATGTACATTTTTTGAATTTTTTTTAGTTTTCTGGAAATTTTGCGCGAAATATTTGCAATTTTTAAAAATTACAAAAACAAAATTTTCTACTACCGCGTAAGCCATACGTAGGATTTTTTTTCCAAAATGGATATTCCCCTGATGATCTGGCTCGACCCGAGGCGCTGCGAATTTGAAAAACTTTCTTCAAAATTTGAGGGTACTTTACATGAAACCCCCTGACATTTTCAAAATTGCCTTAACAACGACTCTCAAATTTTCTTTAAATTTCTTGTAAGAATAGAGTAAAATACACTTATAAATGTGACATACGACCGATTTTCATGGTTAATTGCAAAATTTTGAAGTTTTTTGCGTTGTTTCCCTACACCCTCAAAATTGAAGATAGAGATTTTGCCTTCAAATAAAATTTGTTCTCCGTAATGAGTTGTTTCATTAAGGTCATGTACATTTTTTAAACATTATATATAGTTTTGTTTTCGCGCAATTTTGATGTAATTTGTGCAATCGTAAAAAATTACAAAAACAAGATTTTCTAAAAAACAGCTCCAAATTTTTTCTTTAAGCTTTTGGTAGGGATAGTGCCTTATGCACTCTGTGAGATATAAGCGCCATATTGCTCTATTCTTTAGTATATTTCAAAAATTACAAACAAAATTTTTTTTTACTTGTCTCTCGCGTCGCTAATATTTATTTTAGCTGCGATTTGTTCAGTTTATTATATTTACGAGCACATGTGCTTTAAGTAATGTATAAAGTTTCTGGAAAACTTAACTGGTTTCTGTGAAAACTAGCTCAAAATTCCGCATTTCAGAAGCGCCCAAACGACATTTTCTCATAAATGGCTCCAAATTTTTTCGTCAACCTTTTCGAATGGATAGAACTAATTGCAATTTGACGTGTATTTCACGTAAATATGACGTTAAGTTCATTATGGGGTATTTGTTTTCAAAAATTACACAAATGTAATTTTTTGAAAGATATCTCACAACGTTAATATGCACATTTCCATCAATTTGTAAACAGTATTGTATTTGTTAAAATGCTTCAAAAAAAACTCAATTTTCTGTGAAAAGCAGCTTCAAATTTCGAATTTACGGTAACGCTTAAACGCCATTTTCTTAAAAATGGCACCAAAGTTTTCAAAGAAAATTGCCATTTAGGACGAGCTTTTACTATTCTTTAATATTCTTAAAATAATATTTCCGTTCTACTATTAGGAAACCGAAAAATTAAGAAAATGCCAAAAAATGTACTTTGGGCGGCGATAGATGGCAGCTGGCAAGAGTATGTGGCAAGTCCGAATAGCTGGCAGAGACCAAAGGAAGATAGAAAAATATGGGAAAGTCTGTGCCATTCTGTAGCACCACTAGTTTCTCTTTTTATTTTCAGCTTTCAGAATTATTATCTTGACGAATCATGGCAATCCTAACACAAGATCAACATTTTTCGAAACATATTTTTACGTATTTTATACTATATATTACATATTTTCTTACAATTTACATATTTTGCAAAACTTTGTATTATTCAATCAATTTTCTTTTAACTTATTTCGAAAAAAGTTTTTTCTGATTTTTTAAAAATCCTTTTTATTCAAAAATCGTAATACTTTTTTCTTCAACAAAATTAGATTTGCGCAATTGCGTGTGATGAAGGGCTTAGTTGGGGCAAGCAATATCTATATATATATATATATATATATATATATATATATATATATATATATATTGTAGTGATACCGAATCCATTACGGCTGCGAGCCTGAGAATTGCTCCGTGTTGCGCGACAGAGGGGTCGACGGCGGCGCCAGGGTTCTGTCAGGCCACCCGCTGGACCCGCCCCCTAACAATTCGTCGCACCCAAGTGTCCCGCGGCCTGGGGGGTCTTCCCGTGCACGTGACACTGCAGTACTTTTCCGCGGCGCTCCTCGCCCTCCCCATCCTCCCTTGAGATTTTCGTTCCCCCCCCCCCAGTCATTAATTTCTGCCCCTATTTGACAGAAAATTGAAGCGAGAGAGAACGAGTGCAGGTTTCTCTCTCATCTCTCGGCCCCAAAAACTTCCGATGATTGGGCAGAATTATTCTACGACGCAATACCCTTTCGCCAATAGCCGTCGGACGTGGACAAAGCTCTAGGATGTTCTAGAACATTCTGAGGGAATTTGGTGGGGGAAGAGAGGCTCGAAGGACTTGGTGCAGGCGACACCACAGAGAAAAGGTGTGAGGCCACCACAGAGAGAGGGTGTGAGGCCGTATATATATATATATATATATATATATATATACGTATATATATATATATATATACGTATATATATGTATGTATATATATATATATATATATATATATATATATATATATATATATATGGCCGGTAAAGCGTTCATTGGTTTCAGAAAGTTGGCTATTGAATTTCCTTACACAGGTTTTCGAAGTAGAAGTAACCGGCGTTGGTCTTCCGCCCATAATAATGTTTTTCTTATGTTTAAAGTTCCGCGAACTTAACTTATTAATAAATTTAAAATCACGCACGTGTATCCGGCTACGCTGCTCTCTGCATTATTTTTCTTTCTAGAAAGATCCATGTTTGTGCTCTTCCTGCCGAAACACTAGGGACGCAACCTTACTTAGAATTACGTACTTCAGTGTATTCACACCTATACGTATTTACCATTAAAAGCCAAGATTTTCGTTTGAAACCTGCTCTAATTCAACGGAGGTCCCGCAACTAAGCCGGCCCCACGAAACACACCCGATCGCACCCGAGCTTCCTGACGCCCCGCGCGCCACGCACTCACCGATGTTCGGCAAGCGCGGGCATTTCACAACTGCTAGTGTAAAATGACATTACGCTTTCAATAAATTAGAAGAGGATGTTATAAATAATGCAAAATTTATTTTCTGTTAAAAATAAAATGTTTTTACTTTCTCGCGTGGATAAAACCTGTTGCTAAATTTAGAAAAAAATCCTTTAACTCGTGGTGTAGTCAAAATCCATGTTTTGTTGCTTCTTGATACTGCAAAATCGATTGACGACAAAACGTCCGTCCGTCTTCCGACCGTCCGTTTGCCCATCTGTGGTCAACGCTAGCGTTCCGCCGATTCAAATACGTTGAACGCTACCATTCAGCCGATTTTCTTCAAAATTGATAATCTGCAATAGTTTTCACTGATGTCAAGGCTCCTGGAATTTGAAATCGATATTTTAATTTTTGGGGGTACTTTACATGAAGCCCATCGGAGATTTTCAAAGTGAAAAGAAAATGGCTCTAATTTTTTTATTAAATTTTGTTGTTGAATAGTGCAAAGGGCGTTTATTGGAATCAGAATATATGTATCATTTTCGTTGATATCCCCAATTTTTCGAAAATTGCAAAAAACTACTTAAAAACTGCCAAATTGAAGATTGAGATTTTTACCTCAGGCAAAGTCGGTCATACAAAATTTGCACTTTAAATAAGGCCCTGTACCATTTTTTGAAAAAACGAGTAGTTTTTGCGTAAATTGCGCTTCAAATTTACAAAAAGAAATCCGCTCCACATTTTTTTAAAAAGTTTCTTCGCGTGTGTAATGAGAGACGATGAAAAATGTCTTAATCCTACTTCGGAGAATTACATGGTTTTTTGAAAATTGTAAAAAAAAATTAAAACTACAAAATTATAGATAGAGATTTTTACCTCAAACAAAGTCTGTTGTACAAAATTAACTCTTTAAAAAAGGTTCTGCAGAATTTTCTGAGAAACTAGTAGTTTTTGCGTAATTTTAGCTTCAAATTACCAAAAAAATTCTCAAAAACTGCTCCAATTTTTTCCTATAAATTTTCTCCACGTGTGTAATAAGGGATGGTATATAAGTACATAAACTAGTGGTGCTATAGAATGGCGCAGACCTTTTCGCAGTAATTTTTCTAATATTGTTCTTCGGATATAGGATTTGGAGTAAGCCCTTCACCGCTGCCTTTCTTTGTCGCCCAAAAGACTTGTTTTTCGCGTGTTGACAATTACCGGCTTCCTAATGATAGAGCTGATACAATTGACTAATATATAAGTACTCAATCCACAACTTGCCCCAATGGCCAACTGGCTAAGCCGTGTTGAGACTGAGCGCTTCACTTCGGAAGAGGCCAGGTTCGAATTCCAGACAGGATTTTTAATTTGATGAATGTATTGTTGCAGAAAAAGCTATTGTAGAGTGTAGAAACTTTATTGAAAAATCATTTGAAGTACTTCTACTCACGAATAGAATCAATGCAGATAAATATATAGGACTTGTCTGTTTTCCCAAATTGCATCTTTTAAACATTTTTTCAACTCTGTTATTCTTTTTCTGAAACGTACGTCACATTAAATCAATCGTCTTGTGTGCATCTGTATGAACCGGTTTTAGTAAAATTATGAATATTCCAATATTCAATTGAAATTCAATTTCACCAGAACCCATGCGATCAACTTAAATATCCCTAACGTTTCCGAAATTATTATTACTTTCTCGCCTTACGAATACTTCGTAAGAAGAGAATGTTATGTAATCATGCGCCGGAAAACGGTCTTTGTAGCGCCCTGCGCTTGTGTGGGGTAGTGGTATCAGCGCCAGCACGTTCTGGGGAGCTGTGTTCGGCTTTCGGAATGGAAAAAAACTTGCTGGTAGAAAACAGTTTTGCTGTTTTATGACAGATGAGGCGAGACGAGACGCGACACACAAATATAGCGCCTCTCCGGAATACAGAGGGCGCTGATACCAAAATGTAATGGACGATTACTCCGCGCTCTACGCTCGACCAGGGGCTAAAAGAGACGTGTTGCGTAAAAGACGCAACAAATGTTATAAAATAAAATAAAATTAAAAAGAAAACAGTGGGAATGCGCAGCCTACCGAAACGTTTCGGCTTCTTAATATTTATTAATCAGATATTCAAAGAACATGCATGATATCATTTAAACATCTAGAATTGAATGAATTTATACAGAAAACATCCAAGCCACAAGATTCAAAATGGTTGAAAAATGGCTTGGAAAGTTGGAGCATATAATTTCGAATAGTAAGGACGCATGCCAAGCGACCACCAAACGCTTACATTTAACGGTCGTCGAGTGCTCTATCTTGTGCGGACTTTGCAGATA
This sequence comes from Acheta domesticus, assembly GCA_031308135.1. Lineage (NCBI taxonomy): Eukaryota > Metazoa > Arthropoda > Insecta > Orthoptera > Gryllidae > Acheta > Acheta domesticus. The sequence continues at coordinate 26,461,759 of JAHLJT010005437.1, read as the reverse complement.
CAGAGCCAGAATTAGAATTGCACCACGGCACTCAACACAATTACAAATTACATCACACACTTACGCATGCACCACACTACCGCTCATTTCGGGAACCAAGAACGTGTTCTGGGGCAGATTATCTTGATATTCCCCTGGCGCTAACTGACGTATAGGTGGACGCTGGATCTCACCATCCAATGGGGACGGAATCATCACCACCACCTTCCGGGATAAAACATTCACTACACAAACGGGATCAATGACCAGAGCAGTTCATGTGGCCAGAAACATCAACCAATTAAGAAGATTTTAATAAAATGAGCATACTCACGTGAATGAAGATGGAATAAAAAAGGAAGGGACAATATGGGGATTGCTTGTAGGGACAGGGCGCGTTTGTAATCGAGAAGGGATGATCCCTACAAAATCCGAACAGGCAACAACCCTATTTCGAGTATAAAATTAAACATAACGATAATTAAAATATAATTGATCTAATCTGATGAGATCTAATGAGATTGCTTTAATCTATTTACTGTGCATTTTCTCCTTTTAGTTACAAAGAGGCAACAATTCCTTTTCATATCAATTTGTTGTGTTTATCATATAATTAATGCAATATCTGTTAACTGACGACTTTCTTTTATTAATAATAAATCCACGCTGTCCTTTGCACTCGGAGTCCTATAGCACTGTAACTCAAATGGGCAACGCTTGACAGAAATTACATCTTTGTTGAAGCACACTAATTACTATATATATTTACAGAATTTTATACAGCAATTTTATTTCCTATTTCGTTGAGTTTTTTGCACTTTAATGAATAGTAGTTGCTTTGAACACTTCATGGGATTTATGATTTTTTTAAAAAAAAATTATTTAACCTTCAAAATACCGAGAAGTATTATTTGGTTCGACCGAAACTTTGTTTACAAACAAGCCCAGAGTCCCGCTTCTCAGATTCTCATCTGTTCTGTTGTTTTCGTCGGCCATGGCTTTCAAAGCGATAAAACAAGCAATGCCAATTGTTGAGTATTAAATATCAAAATATGTGGTAATTGAGTACTTGTGTACTGTTATGACGTTTTTAAGTTATTTTCCTTAAGAACATTGTATTCCTCAAAATAATAAAATATGGGCTTTAAATTGGTCATTCAATGAGACATCGAGCTATCTTTGACCGTAAAAAGTTTGGTTGGCACTGATGTTGTGAACTGTTGTCTCTGTAGAGTTAGACCGCCGTTTGTTTCTCGTTCGTGTGCTCTGCAGAATGAGTTTTTCAGTTTTTATATTATAAAAAAATCCTCGGTGTCTTATATACTTTGCGCGTGTTGAGGATCAAATGTTGTCAGTAGATAATGTATCTCCGAGGTTCGGAGAAATGGTTAGTATCTGTCAATGTTGGGTGAAAGTGGTGTGCGAATGAAGTCTACTTGTACAAAGAGTTGTATGACGCCGAAGTTTCATATGGAGGTTTCCTTAATGTTATATTGAGTCTTGTATGATTATTTAGTGCTTTTGTTTACTTAAGTTGTTCATTAGCAACATGATGCAATCACAGTTGTTGTAGTTGCACAGTTTAATTGATTAAATCCCTGCAGTTGCTGTTGAGTATGACCTTATTTATCACCAAAGTATTAAATTGATAGTCACTTCTCAAGCCTTCTAAAGCAACTGGACGGGCCTAATATTTTGTGAAGACTCAGTGAAGTGATGAAGCTCTGCAATTTTTGTCTTATAAGTTATCTAATCTCTTCACAATTGTAATAGGATGGGTCTACGACGAATGTTATGGAGTTTCCCAAAGTCCCATCACTGGTGGAGAATGAAGAGTGGACATACACAATGCGACGAACCATGCAAGAGATAGTTCCTGGGTTGTTCCTTGGCCCATATTCTGCAGCAATGAGATCCAAACTTGAGATTTTATTAAACCATGGTATTACACATATTGTCTGTGTTCGGCAAGATATTGAAGCACATTTTATCAGACCAAATTTTCCAGATAGATTCAAGTAAGTGAATGGTGAACATTTTTTTAGGGTTTTCAATAATCTCTTATTGCTCATTAGAATTTAAACGTAATTGTAGGAAATTTAACAAAACTCTTACTTTTTAAGTAAATAATTGTTGAAGTAAAATTGTATTTCATTTAAAGGTTATTTTGTAGTTTTGTCATTTCATGTAGTTAAAGTGAATCTCTTCTGTAATTTCTAAGAAAAAACAGTAAATTTTGTGTTAATATATTGTTATACTTTGGAGATGTTTTCAGCTGTCTGTTTACTCAACATTCAGACTTCAGAGAAATTAAACACTTAAGTAAATTGTCAATGTGGCTTGACTTCCTCATTTTAATTGGAAATGCTTTGTGTTAAGTTGAGTGGGTGGTGTGAACTAGTCTAGACATGCAATGGCATTTGAGCTTTGACAGCTCATGAAACAAATGAATAGCAGTGTAGCCACCAGCTTTTAAATGATGGTTGAAATCCTGTTGCAGTGTTACCAATGTCTGCAAACAGTTATATTAGCAAAAGGCTGAATCACAATAAGTGTGGAATTGCAATTGCTATATCATGTAATTTAAAAACAGAAAACATTTGAAATGAAGTAGAGACATGAAGTTTGCCTTCCACATAAAAAATGTTCTATTCTTCCACATAAATTATGTTAATCCTAGAAAGCCTGAGGTGAGTCCAATGGACTCTTTTTCCTCTTTCAATGCTCATAAAATTAATGGCAATTTGATTTCTGCCCCTAGCATCCAGGTATTCTTTTAATTATACCTTCTAATTGTTACACCAAAATATCTTTCAATTTAAAAAAAAAAAATTTATTTACATATTGTGACAAAAATGTTTTTAAGTCACAGAAGCCTGATGTGAGTCTACAAGACTCATTTGTAGGTTCATATTTTTCTCGTTATTGATGACCTTTGAAATTGTTGCGTTTTTCTGAAAAGAATTTCTGGATACTGTAGTGATTGTCAGATGTCTTCTGCATATTTCTATTGTTACTAGTGAGACTTTTGTATAGTAATTTATCAGTACTTATGTACATTTGATATGATTGCACAAACCATTCTTGATTGTGTCCAGTTGTTGTTTCAGTGCATGATTATTGTTAGTTTTTTTGCAGTCAAGTGTGTGTAGTAAATATTTTCAAAATTGAATTGTGAGATTTTATTCTTCTTCACGAATGAAATAGTTTCATGCGTGTTGTTATTAAGAATGCTGGGCTGAGAGTTAGGCTGAATGATGCTGAGATTCAGGCGTGCCTCGATGTAGATTATGGGATCAGATGGATTATTTTCGTGAAGCAAAGATAGCGATTACAACCCTGAAAATAATTCTAATTAAGAAAATAATATTAGTGTCAGAAGTAACTGTAGCGACACCATTGAGTATGAAGACATTGTCATTACAATATGTGCGAAAGAAATGTATGTTTAAAATACTCTTCATGCCGAAGATAAAGTTTTCAGTGTAAAAAAAAAAATAATTGTTGTCCAGAATTATAATAAGTAGTAATAAAAGGATGTATTTTTATTGTTGTCTGTTCTTACAATCAAAAATAATTAGAGCATTATCTTTTATCCCCATGAGTCCGATGGACTCGCCTCTGGCTTATTCGGTTGAAAATATGCTTGGGCTTTCTAGGGTTAAGACATAAGTCACATCTGCTCAAAAATTGACTTAGCACAGTGTTTTTATTTGGAGAGGTATGAAAAAGTTCTGTGAAAAGTTGATTTTTTAGCTAATTTTTTGTTTATTTTTGGTATTGTATTAAATTGTAATGTATTTTTATTAAAATGTTACAGTCCTAATTAACCATTGCAGCTAATGATACAAATGAATTAAGAGTTGTGTTTTCATATTTTCAGATACTTAATACTTGACATAGCAGATACTGTTACTGAGAATATAATTCAGCATTTTCCCAAAGTTCGTCAGTTTGTTGATGAGAGCCTTGCGTCTGGAGGAAAAACATTAATTCATGGCAATGCTGGAATATCTCGGAGTGCTGCTTTGGTTCTTGCATATATAATGGAGAAGTATGGTTTGTCTTGCAAGTAAGGAATTTTCCTTTAGAAAATTATCTTTTATTTTGTAACTAGTTAGCAGCAAAAAAGGGAGGTTTCCTGTGCCTTTGTATTTAGCAAACCCATTTAACTATCCATTTATAATTGTCACCATTCCCGTCACCTTGTTGGAAGCTATATGCACGGAGAATATGTTCCGCAGTCATATAGAATCAACTCGAGCCGCGGAAGCTTGCATGTACATATAGAATCAACACCCAAGGGGTGTTGATAGAATCCAAATTGTGACCATGTTACCAAGTAAAAATGCGTTTTAATAATTAAATTTGTTCAAAGAATTGGTTGGCCTGACCGGGATTCGAACCTGGGCCTTCTGGTTTAGGCCCAGCTGCTCTGACCACTAAGCTACCAACCCTTTGAACAGTTTTCACGAGCACACTATCGCTCCTTGTATTTGCTCCTTGTATCACTCCTTGTAACTATCCATTGCATCTCAAAAGAGATATTTTGCAATTTCAGGGTGCAACATAAGCAACTGAGCAAAATGTTTCAGTGAACACAAGTGTAACTGATAACCAAAATTGGTTGTGTAGGTTTAATTTTAATTTAACAGAGGTACTCTGAGGACACTGCTAGAAAAGGGGACAACAATGTGGGATCGTTTAGAAAATACGTTCTCGTTTATGTGGGGAATGGGGGGGGGGGGCCCTAATAACTATGACAAAAGTTAATGTAGGGATGAAGAGGAAGTTGAAGAAAAAAGTGAGAGAAACAATTCTTTTGTTTTTGCTAGATTTTTGTGATAATCATTGTATTATGTAACTTTAAACTGAAAATGATGGTGAAAATTTATTAAAATGTATTTTGAGATTAAAGTTGAAAATTGTTGTAAAACTACATGGAATTTCACCCAATTATTGGGGAAGTCACAGTTGTTGAGGAACTAGGGACAGACGACACTTCCAAATACAATTTTTACTAATTTCAATTGTCTAAGTAAGTTTACGAGTTGTTCAGTATCTCAGTTGAATACATTATCAACCACAAATCAACGAAGATCATTTTTTGTAATTCTGTGTAAGTGAGAAATTCTTCATAAGAAATCATCAAGTTGTATAGATACTACCCCACATTTAACTCACATTTATTTATATCTAACTCATTTAAGTACTTCGCCTTGGCCACTCTTGCTATCCTGCAAGTGAAGCAGCTGGACCAGCTTGCTCTAGGGCCTCATCTAATAGGGGACTTAAATGAATTATCCATCTCTATTTATCTATCAATCAGTCATCTATCTGTGTTTTGCAAAGAATGCTATAAATATAACGCCAAAGTGTCTGGTAGTATCTCAGCAATTCACATCAATCATTAATTGAAATATTTCTGAAAAGTTCTGCATATTGGAACTTTTCCAAATGCTATCATAATGCTTTGCAAAAGAGGTGTACAAAAAAATGCATTTTGCTAATGTATCACCCACTGCTCATCTTTTAAGTAAATATAAGTAAGCTGTTATAAAAGTATCCTTCTTTAATTTATTTAGAGAGCAAACAAATTTCAGTTAACTGTCGTTAAAATAGTATAACTAAAGTAAAAGTAAACAGCTGACCTGGGTAGACAAGACAGTTAAGATTGTTATGGATGGAGCTTGGGGAGTTGTGAATCATGCTATAAGGATGAATGTTAGTTAGTTAATGTCTTATTTTATGTGGTGAGACGGGCCATCAGGCCTGCTGTTCCATCTGGCAAGCAAATTTTGCAAAGCTCCTTTCACCATCTAGCAGGAAAAGAAGGTATTACTTGGGTGATGAAACAGGTGATTTGAATTTAGCTCAGAGGCTTCTTTTAGGCTGGAGGATCGTTTTTATGCAGTAAATCTACTTGGGACATCTGGCATTACTTCCCCTCTGAAGGAAAGTGTCCAAAGGATTTTTCCAGGGAAAATCCATGGCTTTGATCGGTTTTGAATCCGCAAATTTGGGTAAGACAGCTTGATATGCTAACGGTTATATCACCGAGCACGCATGATTGCTTGTGAGTTGTGACTTTGTGAATTTCTCCCAGCCATCATCTATTGCCTTTCAATTCTCTTCTTCCTTTTTATCTGATTAAAGGCCCTCCCCAAATCCAATCTTGATATCCAAGATGGGTCTATGGGCACCTTAGCATCAAAATGTAACAGGAAAATTTAGTTGAAAAGGGGATACAGTCCAGCAACTGAATTGGGGGCTGGTTCCATCACAGCAAAAGCTCTATGAGAAATGTGAAATGATATGTGGGAAACACTGAAAAAAAATGTGAAATGACAATGGGGAAACGATGAAACTTCTCTGAAAGACCATGCCTCTCAACGATTGATTTTTCCCTCCCGACCATCGAGGAGCCCCTTAATGGGAATTTTCCTAATAAACCCCTTTTGAGAGGCAACGTTTAAGAAAATTGTAAGAATGCAATTCATCGAATTTGTAGTAGTTAAAATAAAAATTGGCAACCTTGTAAACAGCATTCACACAGCATGTCATCTTTCTGATCTTCAATCTTTGAGAAAATCAAGGACAAGTGAAATGCCAAAAATGATGTAACAATATGCCATGGCCACTAATATGACACCTTTGCTGCTCTCTCTATTTCAGTTTCATTTCTTCTAATGTGTTGGTGAATATGAAAGTAGCCTTACATTTTAATTCTTTGAATTAAGTCTCTTCCTTACCTTATCTTCATGGAAGAACGTTTTGAACTTTGGAATATTAATGTTGGTAGACTTGCCCCCTAACATGCAGGCATTTGTAATTCATTTCAACTGTTTCGCCACCCAAGATCTACCACTTGATTTTTTTTCAGTTGTTGAAGAAGTGGGAGGAAAGAGAGTTTTGGGGCATCTAAGATAATAGAAAGTGTCATTCTCACCAGAGTGATATACTCAGTCTTCTCATGAAAATGGAGGCTTATTACTGGAAGACGGCTATTGAGAATAACAAACGATTAAATGTTTATTTTTAATGAAGAGAAGAGATATGATTTGTTTTTGAAATGCTTTTAAGAAGACAGTAAATATGTACAAGAAGGCATTTATATCACATGAGCAAAAAACTTTTTTACTTAATGGGCAAATGCCCACAGTACAATATGTAATACAATACTAACAATTTTGATGCCAATGAGTGAGAACACAATAAAGTATCTTACATTTAAAATAACTTTGTTTGAAAATAACATGTATCAAGATAATTATTTTTCGCACTTATTAGTACTTCAAGAACTTAAATTTTGTTTAATTTTTAAATGAATTTTCTTTTTTGCTGGTCAAATCTAAGTTTATATACTAGATTTATAATATGACTAATTCTTGTACAACTTTTATTGTGCGAGTTATCACTTATAAATTTTTACTCCAGAGGTGTGTGTTGTTGTTGTTGTTGTTTTTAAAGATTGAGTTTAACATTACCATAAGTTCAGTGACACTAGAATAATCTTTTTATTATTATTATTATTATTATTATTATTATTATTATTATTATTATTATTATTTTTAGAAGGAGATTTTAAATTGGTTTGGAAGATAATAGATTTTGTTTGAATGTTATTATTAATACACATCGTTGTTGCATTCGCATTTCCAAAATTTCAGTGAAACACACTGGTTCCTTTAGGTTCATTTTCCCTTATTAAATTCACATAACACGGCCATTTTTGCAGGTGCAACAAAACTATATTATGTGTAATAAATATACAAATATTAAAATTATACAATTAACATCAGTGAAATGTATCTTTGAGTATCACACTTCTTCCCGCTTTAGCTGGATGCTGTTGACAATAGCCGACTTGAGGTGTGTAGGTGGTGCACATTACAGAGTCAAGAAATGCAGATATTATGTGATAAACAGGAATCAAACTGTTGGTGGGAAGTTTCTAAATCTAGTGAGACCCTAGCTGTGTAGTTTTAAGGTCCTCGGTGTCTGTTGTGAATTTTTATATCTTCTATGATGCCTCAAACCTCACTGCATACCTCAGTTGATGCTTTGTTACACGTTTCTGAATTAGGATAATGAGGCTCTGGTCTTTGACATCACGATTTGCATAAAACAACGTGAAGTCAGCGGAACATATAATTTTGAACACGCTTTAATGCCAAAATATTTCTCGTAAACACAAAAGACGCCTCTCATGTAGACATGCCTTTCTTTTGCCAGTGCCTAAGCTTAATGCCAGTGTTCTCTGGATGATGTTAAAAAAGATCTGTTCATTAACATTCTTATAAGTGACTGACTAATGTGTGAATTAAGTGGCTAATTTGCAGATTAGCTATGTTTTAGACTTTGGATGTAACATATCTACACACACAAGAAAGGGTTTGTACGCTGTTTTATTTATACAACTAGAGGTACTTACATGACATTTCTGGGTGGTGGGAGAAGAAAATAATAGATTGTTTGATTTGTTTAAATGAATTTAGACATGAACGAAAATATTTCGATTTCATATATTGCAATTTTTCATTGGGCATCCCTGATGTGACAGAGAAGGTACCCTTAGAAGAGACCAATTAGACAATTTGGAAAACAAATGAACATAATGTTAATTTCAGAAATGAATCCCTCTGCCCCAACAGCTGTTCAGTTTTGCCTCTGTGTTCATTTACTTAACATCTTCTGTAAAAGCATAGTGAATGCTGTCATATATGCATGAACAAATCTGAGAAATGCCGAAATTTAATAACATATCAAATAAATTTACATTAAATTCTAAGTAAAAAATTTACTTAGCCACAGCACCATACAGAAGTAAAACCTATTGAGAACATACACGCTCCACAATTAAGGCTTAGTTTTAAATACATGTAAAACTTGTCACAAAAATTATTTTTAATATAATCTTTGTCAAAAAAGGAAATTTTAAAGCAGTGGAAATAGTGAGGCAGGTCCAAATTTCAATTATTTCTCTTGTAGCAGTACATTTTCATTGGACAAAAACATTGCAAGAGGTAATATCGAAACCAAATGCAAGAGAGCCAACTGCAAATAAATAAATAAAATAAGGTTGTTATGATTTAAATCGTGATTCTTTTTTAAAAAAATCAGTATTTATTATTTGTATTATTTTGAAATGTATTTGTATTTTAAATATTTTAAAAATAAAAATTACTGAGATAAGAGACTTATCAATTACAAAGTTGATGTAAAGAATATATTATATTTCTTATCAACTTTTTCATGTAAGTGAACTAATTTGAGAAAATAAAATACAATATAATATACAATAAAATGAACAAACTATGAAAACAATAAACAATTTGTAATAGAATTATGTACTTATAAAGTTAGATGGTCGATTAGTTTTTATCCAACATTTAATTGACAGTAGTTAAAAACTAATTTAGCAGCAATACTCACCTAACACACACACCGAGCTAGTTTCGAGAAAAACATGTTTCATTCTTCAGTGGTGTCCATAATTTTAGATTTGTATTAAAATGTTTGCAAAAGCCACTTAGATGATGAGTATTAATAAAAATGAAATTTTATTAATACTCATTTAAAGAACACAATAAATATTGTTAAAACTAATGAAAACATTAGTTCATCTTACTTGTATTAAAATAATGCACATTTTTCTTTATTTGTGCATTGATAAAAGTCTATTTCAGGTGGTCAGCGTACTTGCCAATGGCCGTTAATGGGTAATGGGTTTAAGGAAAGGGTTAATGGGAAAGTGAGCAAAAAACAACCATTGTATCCCATCTTTTTTTAAACCAACATTAATTTTTGGTATTGAAACTTCCTATTGGATAACTGCATTACCGCTGACAAACTGTCACAAGTTACTCTAATTAAATCCGACCATATGTTGCGAACAGTAGCAGTTAAAACAGTTCCTTCTTATAGTAACTACTTTGGACACCCTCACTATCCTTTGGCCTCCTCCTTTCTGTCACTGCTTCAGTTAAAAGAGAACTGCTTTTAACTATTTATTTACAGATGTCAGCCAAATTTAGTTTTCCCTTTGAAACTTGGATAAGGCTGATTCTGACCAGTAAATATCTTTTTAAAACTTGAATGCTTTGTAACTCCATAGGCGTGGAAGATAGCATAGGGTTGTACATATCTCTGAACCTAATTGTGGTGTACTGAATTGAAATATGTTGGCTAATTTTGTGTATCACTACTGGATTTTGTGCCATGCAGACCAGAAAAATTCAAGAATTGTAATACATTTCTTGTTAGTAACCATATTTCACAATGGTAAAACTCAATAAAATATGATAAAATATTATTAGTACAAGTACTTTTAGTAGTAGTTTAAAAGTTAATTAGTAATATATCAAACTTACCACAGGAAAACTAGTATCTTCTTTGTTTTGTTAAAAACATGCATTGTTTTAATAAATTTTTCAAGTATTGTTTTAACAATATGTATTGAACATCTATAACTTTCTCAGGGCATCAACTGATGTCACTGCAGTGCCTCTGAGGGATGTCCGAGGTTTGAGTCCCAAAAGTGGCAGAATTTTCGATACTAGCTAGATAGGTCAAATTCATTTCTCAGTCTGGAGGAGGATTCTTGTGATGGCTGTTCTGATTGATAGTTATCTCTGGTATCTTTGATCAACATTAAGTGAATGCCGGAAGAAGAACCCCAACAAATAGGCTACGAACTAAACTACACATGGTCTTTCCTTCCGCTTCCTTGTCCTACCCTCAACCCTTACTTACATTACACTAACACACAAGCTGGGGGACTGTCCCAGCTAGTGCAGTGCCCTGCTAATGGCAGATATCTCGTTGGGGAGAACCCCGTTAGCCAACAGAAGGTCAGTGCTGGATCTCATTATCGAGGGTGGGAAGGTACCGCCACTACCCAAGGAAAGAAAACACCTGCACTCCACTTAAGGGTGTCACCCGGAATCACTAATTGGATTTTTATGTATTACATATTTTTTGTCGTTCTACTTACCATTCTCAAAAAAATCTTGGCAAATTGTTGCTGTCCTAACACAATATCCAATTGTTGTGTTACATATTTTTACATATTGAGTACTATTTTACATATTTTGGTATTTTCACAAAATATTTTTTATTGTATCAGTTTTCTTCAGTTTTTATTACATTTTTTTGAAAAGAAGTTCGAGAATTTTAAAAATAATCAGCCTTTTCCCTTCACTATAACTGCATGCTATCTCCTCCAGGTACACTATTAAATGTAAGACTCAGTCAGATGTTCTCACCGTCCGGCGTGTGTGCTTGTTACCTCAGTAATGGGATGTGTGTGTCAGCTACTGAGATAATTTTTAACTTAAGGTGTGAAAATATTACTGACACCGCATTTTGTTACCTTTAACTCTAATTTCCGAGGAATTTTTGAGATCGCCAACTTGTTATATGCTGCCGTATTGTTTGCTTGTCGTAGATATCGCCAGTTTGTACGATGACTTCTATTGTGTCTAGTCTGGCTGCTAAACTACAGTCCTGGATAGAAATGGGAGACGTTTTTACTATCGATGTGAAAGTTGCATGGTGTGAAGTGTGCATCAACTTGTTCTCTCAAAATGATTTTTAAAATGTTTGTAATATTTTTAAAATTTGTTTAAGAATTTTTTTATAAGTGTAACTTCATATTATGCAAATGTATTTTATAATAAGTATTTTAATATTACATATTATATTTGATTTTACAAATTTATTACACAATTTTACTGTTTTTATTACATACTTATGTACATATTTTGATCGTTTCATACTACATATTTTTCCCGCTCTCTACTAATCAATCAATCTTTAACTTTGCCGGAAAGTTGTTGATAACCTCCTTGGATAAATGGCAAGATTTAAGTTCTAAACCAGTAACTTCATTTCTAAAGCCAGCACCCTTAATTGCGGTAAAACCTGTCTAAGACGGAATTGGGGTGGATATTTTATTTGAGCTTGCACAGTTTTCTGACTTATTCAGGTTTGCAGTTCTGAAAGCATAATCTGTCAAAGATGGAATAGGCTGTTTCGGGAGACAAGTAGCACTGTCACAGCAAGAGTGAGGTACAAATAATGATATCCAAAAACTACACTTCAAACAAAGTAAGAAGTGTCAGGAGAAACAAAAAAAGCAACATGAAGCCCAAACAATGAACTGCCTAAATAATAAAAGAAATCTTTCCTTCAATATTTGTGTGAAGAAATAAATTCATCAGATGATTTAGGCTTTGTCTATTTGACTAGATTCTCGTGAATATTGTCACAACCACATATAATTGGCAAGGTCAAGAAAAAGTTGGTGAAAAATTACTAAAAAGTTTGCCTTTTTATTTTGAATGAAGCAGTAAAAAGAAAACAAACAAACATTCTACCAGTAACTTTTAATTTATACTGATTTAACCCTTTGCGGTCCTGTGTCCCATGTGGCGGACTCAGCTCTTCCCTTGTTGAAGACCCTTTAAATTCCCAGGTATCTGGTTGCACAGGTTTGATGCTCCATGGCATAAGTAACTGTACTCTGGTTCCAAACAATTTTTTGTATTGTTGCAAAAAATGTATAAACTTATTTGTCTAATATATAATACATAACTGTAAGTTCACACTCATAATTGTTTACTGATTCACTCATTTCATGTGTGACAATCTCAAAAGCTTACTTCTCAATGCTGTCATAAGTATCACTACAACCTAAAAAAAAAGTCTCTGTTTAATTATTCATTGGGTGAACCCTGGTGAATCCTGGTGACTGCATGCTCCAATACACTACCTTTGGCTTTAGCCTCTTCTTGATGGACAGTGAGGAGATAACCCATTCCCTATCAATCAGTTTGTACTAAGAATTTGATTGATTAATTAAATGGTGATTCAGGGCATGTTAACTGCTAAGGTTATTGGTTCCATAAGTGTAGTGCATTCCCCCCCCCTCCCCTTGGGAGGTGTCTGTGATCTTTCCCTGCTGGATGGTGAGATTCGGCACCAACCTACTATTAGGGTAGGGGGTTTTCCCCAATCAGATATCTTCCACAAGTAGGGCACCACCTCAGTAGGGACAAGCTCTAAGCTCTCAACTGGTCTCCTGGCATGTGTGGTAGTGTGATGCATGTAAGTGTAAGTGTGTGAAAGTAAGGGATGAAGATACGACAAGGAAGGAAGGAAAGGAAAGTTTGTGCACGCTCCATGATCTGTTTATTAGGGTACTGCTTTCAGTTAGGGAGCACTTGCCTGGTATGGAGTGGAGAAACCATAGAAAGCTATTGATCAGAGCAGCTGGTTGCTAGAATTCTCTTCCAGATACTGCCTGAACTTCATAATGTCGAAAATCTTGCCACTGTCAGGACTTGAACCTAGAACGTCGCTGTCAGTGGCACTACAGTGACACCAGTTGATGCCCTGAGACACCTCTCCCTGTACAATAGGTCTTTGACATAACTCCAGGTTGAGCAGGGGAAGCCATGGTGGGGCAACTCTGTCATCCCCACATATGCCAAGGCATAGATAGTGGCATGTGCTGAGGAAGAGAAAACTTTTAAAAGTGTGAGTGCTGTCGGTTTGGCACCAGCCTTAGAGGATGCATTTGGGAAGCTCCAAATGGTTGTGTGACAATGAAATAAAACCATTCTCTTTTAAGCATGCATCAACTTACAAATTGAGAAAATTGTAAAACCCGAGCAAATTACTACTCTCCGGATGGAAGTGACCTCATCCTCAGTCTTTGTAAGGAAGAGGTCAACTATGAGGAGTTTTCATCAGAAACTATGTATCTCCTCCTTCAAAAGTCAGGACCTGAGGTGTAGAGGATCAAAGAAGGAGCATGGGAGAGAACCTCCCTTCTACTCAGATTCTAACATTCCCTCCCTGAAAGAATCGGTTGTGCATTCTATAAGCATGTGTGGCAGAATGTGTCTAACTCTTTGTGCTTTTTCATTGCCAAAGGTTTGGCAATTAAAAAGGCGCACACCTTTTTAATTGCCAGGCTTCAGACGTTCTTTTGGTTAAAGAAAGAATGGAGAATTGTGCTGTGGATTTTTCAAGCAGAGCAGCTGAGGATTACAACACCCCATTCTATACGCTGGGAATGCGCTCTGGTCTATTGCTTGCAGAAAGAACTGCTCCTGGTCCTGATGAAATTCACATCCCAATGCTACAACTTCATGAACAGCAATGCAGTTTCTCCTCTTGCTTTATAATTGTAATTGGGAAGAGCCCCCATTCCTGCTCTAAGGCAAGTAGTCATCACTGTCCCAGTTCTAAAAGAGGGAAAAGATTAATCATTACCAATGAGCTACCAACCTATATCTCTTTCCAGCCATTGTGCAAAGTGCTGGAGTGCATGGTGAAAATGGAGCGCATTCGGTCTGGACCTGGGAGTGCAGAAATCTGCTCACTCCAATCCAATGCTGGTTCAGAAGACACTGTTCAACTTTGGACCGTCTTGTTGCTTTAGCAGAAATCTCTACTTCATTCATCTTGAGGCAATACCTTGTGGCCATACTATATGACACAGAAAGCCTGTGACACCACTTGGAAGATTGCCACTCTGTCATCTCTTGCAGATTTAGGGGGAGTCTCCTCTTTATTCCTCTGAAACATTATACTTAACAGATCCTTCCATGTTTGTAATGGTGGCAAGCCATCTAACAGTCACTCTCTTGAAAACAGGATCTCTAAACTGTCTGCACTTATTTAGAGTACAGGATTGGTGCTGAGTGTCATTATGTTTGTCATTGTCTTAAATGGTACATGCCATTGGCCATGCGAGAACCTACTAAATCGCTGTTTGTGGATGATTTTGCAGTCTTACATTCCTCCAGCAGCATTAGTGTCATCCTAAGGCATCTCCACTGGCTTCAACTTTTCCAATATGAAATTAACTGGTGTGCACTTCTGCAAGATACACCAAATGCAGAGCAATCTAGATCTCTACATTGGAGGCCTTCATTTACTGAATCTCCCAGGTTCCTAGGTCTGATTTGTGGTAAAACCCATACGTTACATGCCCACATTCATTGTCTGCAAACCAGATAGGTCTCCCTCTTCAATCTCCAGGTATTTGGTTCCAAAATCTATTGTGGGATTTCAGATCTCCTTTCCTACTCACTTGAAAAATCCCCAAACAGCCTCATTCTCCTGTGGAAACTCCTTTGCCCCAGTACTCTCCAACCTTCCCAGACTTCTTGTCCCCTCATATATCAGACCAATTTCACGATATGAGAGTAGTTTACATCATGAATTCATATACATTGTTGACTTACCTTCCAACAAGTGTATTTCTAAATCATATCAAATAACTCTCTCTGCAGTGTATGCAGTACTGCAGGAGTTTTAAAGGCAAATTTAAAATGCTTTATTCTCAGTGGATGGCAGACAGAGTGACACAATGCCACTTTTAAGAGCAATGAAGATTTCTGTAAAGCTCTGTTATTCCTCATCCTGTGTTCCTAGGTGTGAGGAAGTAAATTTAATGCATCTCTGGGTCAGCCAATGTCACTTTTCCCATGGTTTCTCCCTGCAAGGTGAACTTCCCTCCCATCTGCAACACATGTAAGATGACCTCTCTGTGGAATATGCCCTTTACGTTTTGTGAAGTTTATTGGCAGCCGATGCAGACACTATCTGGGCAGCTCTATGAGAGAAGCTTGGCACTAATGAGTTCTTGTACTCAAACCTCTTTTCTTTTCTCCTGGAATTAGGCAGAACATTTTTGGTCTAATCAGGAAATGTAACATTTATTTATTTACAAGAATAAATCCAGCAGGTAGAACCCATTACAGGATATTTGTACATTAATTAATGGCGACGGGATTCACATATCGCATAACTTTTTTCAATAGTGTCTCAACTGGATCAGCTAATAAGTCTGTGTCACCAGCACACCAAGCAGACATATCATTCAAGAGATTAATACCTTGGAACAACTTAGACTTATGTATAAATCTGTTGTTGGTAACTGGATTGTACAGAGGACAATAAGATCTTGATGGTCTTACAGATACCAAATAAGAGATTCTCTCGATATGAAGGGACAATCAATAAAATTTCTAATAATTTTAATTATCAGTACCATCATATACATTTTACATCTCTCCGATAGAGATTGCAATTGAAAGTTGTTAAGAAGATATCTGTTATCAGTCCCCTGCGGTGGATAAATATCAACTGTTCTGAGCTCCAAATATTTTAAGAATTTCCTTTGACAATTTTCAAGGGTGGTACTCAGTCGATTAACATTCGGAGACCAAATAGCAGACGCATACACAAGTTTCGGTCTTATAAGTGAGCAGAACAGTAACTGCAAAGTATCAATTAACTGAAACCTATGCGAAATTCTAAGTAAGTAACCAAGCGATCTATTTACACTGCAGATTACATGTTCAACATGTGGCCTAAATGATAATTGTCTATCAAATATAACGCCCAAAACTTTCTTCGTTGTGACAATATTTAAGGTAACATTACTAATTGCATAATTATATACAATTTGTCGCGACTTATAAAATAACATAGCAAGGCATTTCGCAGGATTCAAGATCAATTTATCCGAAGTACAAGACTCTTGAAATATATCAAGATTTTGTTGTAACCTTGAACATCGGAGACAGAAGAGATGGGTAAATAAAGTTTAACATCATCCGCATATAATAGAACATGGCAAGTCACGATCAAGGTCATTAATTGCAATAGCAAATAGTAAAGGACCTAAGTTGGAGCCCTAAGTAACTCAAGTTGGTGAATAATATGAGGAAGACTCATAACCCGCATATTGTATCACATTTGAGTGGAACTCAAGATACGAGCATATAAGAGCTAGATAATTCTTCTGCAACTTTGAAATAATTATGGAGTGATCTAACAAATCAAAGGCCTTAGAGAAATCAGTGTAAATCACATCAACCTGGGGGTAAAATTGTAAAAATGTTAACAAGGACTGTGTAAATGTGAACAAATTAGTCACTGTTGATCTACCCTTGATAAACCCATGCTGATTTATAGAGATTGCTGAAAAGCTGCATATAAAATGGAATAAATATGTCCCACTATTTAACTATTTCCGGTGTAATATCAATACTATATCTAAATATTAATGTCTTCTGACTATTTGAGAGGGAAGTGTTTCCTTGAATTTTTTAATGTCAAAGTTTAACATATTAATGTATTATTTAATATCTCAAATGTGCATTTCTATTTAATTAAAAAATGGCTTAGTTGTGTACTATCACATTTGTGTATTAGGATTTTATGTGTGTTATTTAGGTCCATATTCTTTCTTCTTACCTCCAAAGTTGGCAGATTTTTCATAGTCCAAAAAACCCAGTGGCGATTTAGTTGCACTGCATTGCACTTCTCAAGAAGTAAAATACCTTAAGCGAAGTAAAATGATCTAATGGTAAATCCCTACTCTAGTGTTGGTCAAACATAGTTTTTATATAATTTGCGAATAAATGAGTGGTAAGGAATTTGAATGATCTCTTGATAACATGTAGGATTTTATTAGGTTTTTTGGTAATGAATACACAGTGTGGATTCCATTGCAAGTAATTTGATATTGTAATGTCCAGAACTTTCTATCAACTGTTGAAAGTTTCATATCTTTAATATAATATTAGTTCTTTGGTGGTTTTTTCATTAGTGAAGGACTAAATTTTCCGATGTTTGCATGAATCGCTTATTTCAGAAAATTATTATAAAAATGAAAGAATGTTAATTATTGCAACCGTCTCTTAAAAGGGAATATGTTTTTTCAATGTTGTTTTTGTTTTTTACCCCCCATAACAATGTCATATTTCTGCATGGTAATTTATTGCGTACAGTTGTTTGTGTAATTCATTTGTAACGCCACCAGGAAACCGCTATTTATTTCTACTTGTTTTTGACAGCTGTGCCTTCAACCTGGTGCAGCAACGTCGATTCTGCATCAACCCAAATGAAGGATTCATGGCCCAGTTAGCAGAGTTTGAGCCGATATACAAGGCACAGCGCACCCTCCAGAATGGCCAGTGTTCGACAGAAAAAAGTCGCAATAAGAGGCGCATAGATCAAGTGGATGATGCTTCGGCTCCTGTGGACGATATGGATGTAACTTCTAGCTGATAAGAGTGATGCAAGACATTTTATTTTGTTTCTCAGCAGAATACTGCAGAACTCAGACCTTGATACATATTTTATCTTTCTTTTTTGTCCCTTTTTGTTAGTGAAACGGAAAGGAAAAAAGGCATTATAAATGCTCTGTTTTCAGAGTATCATGCAACCGCAACCTATAACAATACTTTTGAGAGACTCAAGAGAGACTGCTACTTTATTGATTTTCATTTATATGACTTTGTAGTGAACTAGAGGTTGTAAAAGAATTTAAATAATAGTTCTCTATTTTCAGAGATGGTGTGACTGATGTGAATCTCTAGCTAAGCTCAAAAAACTCTTGACCTCTTTTCCTTTTTCTGTCACTGACTAGTGAAATGGAAAGGAAAGAAAAATAAATATAAGAAAATATGCTATTTTCTGAGATATCATTTGAGATACTTCTATAAACTTGATACTCATTAAAACTTGGACTTGCTTTTTTTTTTTCTTCTTTCTATCTTTAATTCGCATATAGTGAAAAGGTCAGATTGAAGAAATGAGTGAAAAAGATAACTATTTTATTTTCAAATAAGATGTGACTGATTAAGAACTATTATGGTGAACTAACAGTGTTATTATAATCAAGTTAGTGTAAAGGTAAAAAAAAGTGTTCTGTGAATTCAAGCAAGTTCAAAGAATTTGCATGTTAAGAATGTGTGTTAAGAAGACTGAATAAGATGTAAGAATGTTTCTGATGTTTACTTATCCACAAGTGGCGATTTGAGCTGTTTGTTGTTAATTTAGTGTAATTCTACTATGAAAATATGCCAAACCTGATCTGTTTGCATTAAGAGGTGGTATACACCAGTTCTGACTGCTAGCTGTTTATGGCACCCCATCTGCTTTCATTCTGTTGTATGGTTTATTGTGCTCAGTTGCCATAATGTTCAATGCAGCTGATGATAAGTTCTTGACTTTAAAAGCCAAAAAAAAAAAAAAGAAGTATCCGTAGCTGCTCATAAATGATATTGTAGGGAATGCAATTGACAAGGACAGAGAGCTCAGTTAATTCGACATTGAATAATTCTAATTACTGATGTAATTTTGAATTATTTAATTGAAACCAAATTTGTTCACATTGAAGTTCTTATTAATTATTAAGGGGGAAAAAATCTTGTTTTATTCAAATTTTCAAAGATAACATTTTCATTGATTGAATTCAGGCATGTACCTAAATCTGTTAATTCCTGAATTCAGACAGCATTTAGCCCCTGAGAAAGTGTCAAAGAAAGACTGAATTAACAATTATGAGTATGGAATTTTTGAGGAAAGATAGTTGTTTTGATGAAGAGTCTTGAAAATCTCGTTGAGCAACCAGAAGGGACATTACAAGTTCATTACCTTTGGCACTTTTACCACCACAACATCAAAACATAGAGAATGTTAAGCATGCAATTGCAATGGCAATAGCAGTGTTATGTCAGTATTCTGAAAAATGTTAATTGTGGGTAAATGGAGTTGTGAAAGCAAATGATTAAGGTAATATGGTGAGGCACTGTTTACTTTCTTGTGCTAATGAGTGTGTTTTGAACTGTTTAAATCATTCAATAAGTGTTTTTTCAAGGCAAGTTGCTGAAAAATTTGTGTTTGGTATTCAAGTCAGTATGGTGTAGAAACTGTCTATTGCTTAATTGCAATTTTTGAAAATTGGAATTTGAGTTCCTCTGGGAGATTGAATTAAAGAGCGCCCATTGTCATTCTCACAATCAATATGAAGCCCATGGGGAGTACCTTCTTGCCTGCTTTTTTATGTGCAAAAATACAAATTCTGGGAATTGTAAATCTTATCAAAATATAAATTATTTTTTGAGTTTTGTGCCAGTGGAATTGTTTTTAGCAGGTTACAGTTTTGTGCCCATTTCAGAATTACGTTGTTTGAAGAAAAAAAATTTGGTCTGTATTAGGCCAAGTTTGAAATAATGGTGCCTGTTCTTAAACAGTGGGACTCTTTAGGAGGTTTAATGATGATTTATAAGTTCTGTTGGCTTTGATAGTTGTGATGGTTGATATTTTTCTTATAAGCATAACATTTGCAACTGGAATGTTTTCATTGACTCTAGAAGTTCATTCTTAGACCGTTTCTGTCAAAAATCTATTTTCCTCTTACATCCTCGGAAGGATATTTTTAGTCTTGTAACTGAATGCTTCTGCTGCTTGTTATTGTTTGCCTGAGTGCTGCCATGTCCTGGTCAGCAATGTCACTAGTTTGGGTGTCAAAATTGGTGTTTTTCTTCGAGATGTTAGTGTATTCTACACATTCTGTGCATTGATGGTCTGAAGATTCCTGAATAGTGTTTGAAATATTTGTATTTCCACCTAAGGCAAAATAGATGTGGCTTGATTGACATTTGGTGTCATGCATGAAGAGATAGTAAGAGAGAAAATTACTTGATAACTTGTGCCTTAATTTCATCTTTTTATCCCATCTCTCTTGTTTTTCCTCCCTTTTTCTTCCTCACATTTTCTCTTTGCTGTTTCTTTCTTTTCACTCTTTCGCTCGCACTCTTTCTTTGTCTTGTCCTCTCAAGGTCTTTCTTTGTCTCTCTTGCTCTACCTTTTTTCTTTCTCATCTACTACTACTGACATTTTCCCATCTTTTATATGAATCTTTATCTCTCTCTTCAATGTTTGCTTTCATGTTTGTGTTGGAGCTGCATTACCTGTCAAATTGAAGGTTTGTTGGCTAATTGCTGAATTTTGTATATATAAACAGAGAAAGTTATTGAAAATGATCATTTTGTTTTTATTTTCAAAAACAAGTGATACTGAAACTTTATATTTTTTTGATATTCAGTCTTATTGTAACTAGCCTTTTTCATGCTGGAAAACATTTTTCGTAATGTTCTTGAATTGCTGTTGAATCTTCTGGTGTCAATGCTTTGATAATTTTATTCTATTTTCATTATGTATTCCTTTCTAGTTCCAAACATACAAGTGCAATAGTATACATCAGTAATAAACAGTCACATTTTTTTCTATCGCTTTGTATTTTGAAACTGCCAATTTATGTGCGTGTGTGAAATATATTTATCGTTCAGGTATGCTGTGTACTACAATCAGTATTATGTAGGTAATAATATTTTTGCTGAATTACTTTGGAATACATTTATTCTGCGAATACTGTATGGGTGTGATTTATTCTTTTACAAAGTCTGGACAAGAGGATCTAAGTACACCTGTGTTATATATTAGCTGTAAATGTATCATTGTGCAGTTTCTTATCCACTCTACAAATGTTTTGTTCCTTGTCATGGTTGGAATTTTTTTGTTTTGCAACTTTATTGGTCCTGCATGATGTTGGAGTACCTGAGCAGAATTGCATTACAAACTAATAACTTTCATGTTTCTGAAGCTTTAAAATATTACTTTAATTGTGTTTTCATTGAGAAGCTTAGTAATGAGAAGTTCAACTTCCAAACCCTCAATCAAATGAGTGAGACCTGTTTTCCTGGATAGTTCTGTAAAGCAAGGATTTTTTTGTTGTTTTTTTTAATATTTGTTTATATGATTATACCTGCACATATCACTTCCATGGTATGTTCCAATGTATGGCAAGGAAATGGCATGGACTGTTTTTATATCTTCTTGTAAGTTAATGTTTATTTTGAATGTTGTAAATTAAAATACACTGTTTAAATGGATAGATTTAAAATTTTGATATTAGTATTTTATATTGTCATCCCAGTTATTAGAAACAAAGATAATACAGGAATGTTAGTTCCAAAGTTAACCCTGTATTACTTTAAAGTGATTATATTTACCTAATGTAATTTTGAGGAGTGTGATAATGAATTTTTGTTGCTTCTATCTTTAAAAACTTTGATTCATTTACCAAGAGAAAAGGGAAACACAATACCAAAATTTTGAAGTAGTTTTCTTTAGGAAGGTCAATGAATTGTACTAATACCATTGATAAATTTCTTAGTGTTCTAATAAAGGTAAAAACCTTGATGAATATGCTGAACCATTATATTAGTAAATCAGGATGAAGGATGTTTAAGAATAAGCTCCCAGCAAAATAAGTTTTGGGGTTATTGTTAAAGGTACATATTTATCAAGATACATGATCTTGAAATGAACTTTTATTATTTTTCATGTGAGTACTTATTTATATTTCATTAGGTTGATGTGTAAGAGTGCATTGAGAAGTAATGTTTCTTCAATTAATGAGGTATTGTTTTTTCTATGATAAATATTTGGCATTTGTTGTGGGAGAATCTATGACTTGTATTGCTCAGTATGAATAATTGCCATTCTAGAATGCCCAAAGAAAAACTTGAAATTATGCCATTTGTGGGGAGGCTGTGATATTGATATCAAATGTTAGTTTAGATACTTTTTTGTGCAGTTCAGTTAGCTGAGAACTTATTAAATGAAAGTCTTTCAGTTATATGAAAATTGTTTTATATATGGATATTTCAGCACATTGTCACATATGCTAAAATTGCTGAAGTATTGATGTGTAAAATACTGAAGATGACTTGATGTGTTAAAAAAATTTTATACTCTCAATAAAGCCATAATTTCTTCAGTATCCTAGCAGAAGGCTTCCCAAAGGTAGCATAGACTTTGATTTTTTTAAAGTTTGTTTAGACTTCTGTTGTCACTAAAACGAAGCTTTTGATTCACAAAGTTCCAAGAATGTTCATGTCACAATGTCGCAACAAATCCATTTCAAACACATTGTGTCAGAACATTGAAAGTCTGGGAATAAAAATAAAAATAAATTGTTTCATGAGAAATTATATTGTGTTCCTCCATGAAGTTGGTTTCCTCTCATTTATTTAATGTTTGATTCTTCTGAATGTGTTTACAGTAAGAATTCCATTTCATTGGTGAGATAATCCCATCAGGAAAGTCGTTGATTATTATGTGAAAATTGAGTGTTAACCTACACTCAAACCGTATATTAAAAACAGTGTTTTTCATTTATTAAGAATAAAGGACTGAGGAATTACTTTGTACATTTCTTGCTTCTGTCCACCTCAATTTAATTAATTAGATAAATTGTCATCTGATTAACAATCAACTTGTGAAAGTTAATTGTAGATCATTCAGGGAATTTGGCAGAACTCAAATTTAGGATGTTGAATTTCATTTTTTGAGTAAAGCTTAATGATCTGTCTTATGACAGTATGTTTGTAAGAAGGAAACTGATGCCAGACATTAAAATCTCAGAATAAAATAATTTTGTGGATTAAAATGACCTCTCTTTACCAGAAAAGTGCTGAACTTCAAAAAGAAGAATTTCTTGGGGTTCTGAGAGTGATACAATACAAAGGAAATTTTCTTTAAGCGAGCGTAATTTGGGGGACCATGTATTCTGACAACAGACTGAATGTAATGATAGGAACTGTTTGACCATATCTTTTTGGAAAATTTTATCCAGACTTTCACGTTGATTATGCAGACTCAAGCTCTTCTGTTTTCAATTGTGTCAATGTTTTTCAGTTTTGAGAAACATTGTTTTCATTAATTTGTTTCGTTGATGAAATTATGTCCCCATATTACATATGTGGTGGAAGAGTGTCAGAAGTGAGAATAATAATTTTTATAGAAACAGCATTTCAAGATTTTAGTCGGTAGAATAAATAGGTAATATTACTTACTGTGAATGAAATAAATTAGTTTAAGATGAACTTTTAACAGTCCTTAGTAATGTAACATAAAATACTAAGTTTTATACTGGATTAATTTGTTTCACTTAATTATTTTAATTGATGTGAGGAGAAAACCCATATGTATATACACAACATTTTTTGATTTATAAGAAAATAAAAAGCATGGATTGAATTACAAACATTTATATGCATTGATTGGCTAAAATATGCTGTATACACACATACACACACACACAGACACAGTGTTTGATTTATAAAATTTTAGGTCCTGGAACAGGCCTCAAAAATTAATTATTATTTCAATAAAAATAGTTATATATTAATAATATAATTTAAAGGTTATAAATCACATTTAATGACATAATAACAACAACAGAGGAAGCACTTGACTCAAAGTTAATATAATAAGAATAATTATAGCAAATAAATAAATTAGAATTTATAATGATATTTTATTGTTTTCTAAAAATAGTTTTATTACATCCATAGAAATGATAAAGTTAAATGAACTAAAAATTAAAGTTGCTAAGTGCTGGTCCTCTGTTTCTTCTTTTTTTTTCATCTCCCCAGAGGTACTGGAATGCCGTTCCATCTTTTTGGAATTTGTGCCTGTTTTTCATTAGCTGGGGATGCGGAGGAATGAAGTAATTTGATAACCTGCACATGTAATGTGTATTCCTCTGTTACTCATAGTTAAGACATCTTCAACCTGTTATTAGGGACAAGTGAAGTGTTGTTCAATATATCTTGGTCCACTGGTGGGGAACTGACAGTTTTTTCTGCACCCTTCCGTATGTGCACTACACTACCACACATGTTGGTAGATCAGTTAGGAGCTCACAGCTTGTCCTAGCTGGGTCGGTGCCCTGCAGATGTGACACACCTGGGTTCCTGCAAGCTGACACCTATGTTGATGCCGGATCTCACCATCGAGTGGGGGAAGATCACCTCCCCCCCTCTGGATGTGGATTAATTACCTTAGTAGATGACAGGCCCGGAAACACTAGTCAGTTTTGCTAATCTGCATCCTTTGAAGTTTTTCTAAGTGGATTTTGAAAATAAAATATATTTTTGGGGTTTGAAGCATCTAAAGCACCTGTGGAGATGAAATGCTGTGAACCAAGCTACCATTGTGGCATGACATGATGCATCAGATTGATGATAATTAAATCTAATTTTACAGTGAAACAAATATTTTTTGAAAAGTATTTTTGTTGATTCTTTTTCTTATAACTTTCAGTTTGGAAAGGACTGAGAAAGGCATTATAAAATATGATGCAAGTATGAATTAGCATATCACAAATAAACAAGTTTATCATGAAAATACCTGTCAGAAGATGTGCCATGCTATTAGTTGAAAATAATAATAAATCTCTGCATAATAATAATTGTGACTAGAAGTAAGGGTTTATCAGTCAACCCTTTATGTCAGATTAAATATGGAGCAACTATCAAAATGTATGAACTGCAGTAGAGATAATTGCAAGTAGGTGTTAGCTCAACAAGTTAAGGTTTATTTCAATAGGGCGTTCATGTTTGGGGTGTCTAATGGTCCTAGTAAAGTAAAGATAAACCTTTTGTGTTAACATCTTGCTCTTTTGGAATCAATGCATGTGGAACTGTTGCTCCACAACTGAGATGTTGATAGTTTACAGACAGCATCATCTGCTGAAATAACATTTTTGATACTTCAGCCTTAAAACCCCAACTCAATAGGATTTTTCTTTGATCCATGGAGCAAATTCTGAGATAAGCCCTTTACTTTAATCTCAATACAAAAATCTGTCTGAACACAAAAACATAGAGTTCTGAGAATTTTTCCGTAATTATTTTCATGCATAATATTAACAATTTTGTAACCAATTTCAAATAACAATTAATGAAGATGAAAAAATGTGCATTATTCATATTTTCATTATTCACAAACTTTCTGTATCCCTCTTTCTTCTTCAAGTGAAATTCCTTATTGTTGGAGTGTTGAGCATGTTTTCCTTATTTAACTGTTTTATGCTTTCCAGCTTTTAATTTAGAATTTTGGAATATTTTTTTCCTACATCATTTATGTACATGGACATCTTTCTAAGCAATAAATTCTTAGGTTTTATTTCCTCTTTTCTTGTTTTAGCTAACAATATCCAGAATCAGAAGATTTGAGGGCATTTTAGAACTAATAAGTTCCTGGTTTCTGTGAAAATGTATATTTATTTTCAAGTGTATTTATAGTCTACAAGTATTTTTTATGTAAAACTGGTTCCAGCAAATCTGTTTTATTGTGGAAATTGGCTCCATTCACTGTATCTTGCCATTGAACTTCATGTGTCCAAAGAAATGTGTTGTGTTTTTTTAACACCTCAGGAACAATGCAAGGAAATATTAACATAGTTGTAATTTACAAAAACTAGGCTTAGAATTACGATAATGGATATATCACAATAGAGAGAAATTATTTTCTAAGATTGATGTTTGATGTTTTTCATTTCATTTTTCAGTGTTATTTCTGTGTAATGAAACTAAAGGGTCAGAGAAGTTTCTTTTATTATAGACAATTTTCATTATATGGTGGACAGCAAAAAGAGCAAATTTCTCAAAGACATAATGTCTCAAGTTCAAATCATCTCACAACTCATTTTTCTTTTTTCCCTTTAACATATCAAAGAGTGTTTTACATCAAAACAAAGAAGAGGAGTAGAGAGGTTGTGGTGTAGATTATAAACTTTTTTTGTTGAGCTGATAAGTGGCCGAAGAAAAGCAAAGTGCCATTTAATATTTTTGCTCTTTAAAATTTCTTTTTCACATTCAGTACATTCACTTGGCTGGAAAAGTTAAGTAAACTATTTATAATACGTGGATATACATTTCTGCTTATTTTGCTCTTTATATTCTTAGTGTTACGTATTTACAATTGCATTTCAGTAGTCTGTCAATGTAATACAAATTTATGATTTTGGTAATTTAGTGCTAAAGATTGAATTTGAAAAACATTTTGACTATAGGTTTAAAACAAGGAATTAATCTAATAAGTATATATTAGTAATATCTTGCGCAATTTCTGCATGGAAAATCTCTTAGAAATTGTAATAGTTGGTTGATTTTTTTTTTGGTAATTTCAATGTGTCTTAATTGAAGGTGACGTTTGCTTGAAATTTATTGATCACATTAAATAAGAAAAAATGTTATAGAGAGTATTTTCCAGCAATTTTCATTTAGTGCAGGTGCCAGATAGAAAGAAAGGGCAATCATTTGGGGCTGCGTAGCTGGGAAGCACAAAATTTAACAAGTAAATTGTTCAAAGCATATTACCATCTGTGAATTAAACCTAGGTCTTCTGATTATGCCCAGTTGTTATAACCATTGAACCATTGACCACAACCAATAACCATTGACAACACAGCCAAAAGATAACAGAATAGTGATCATTAAATAACAAAATTTAATATTCTGAAGTAAAATCTAAACCAAATAGATAAACATTAGGACTTCAAATATTTTCGTCCTAATTTTGTTAAGTCATTTGAAGGTAGTTGGTTGTAGAAAATTTGCAATTAATGTAGTTTAAATATATTTTAGATAAATCCACAAGAGAGTAGTATCCTTAAGAAAAATTCTGTGGTTAAATATTATTATTAATATTTAATTTTAAATTGTAAAGTTAGATGCAATTTAACAAAAGTCAACAAATATATTCTTCATTAGACTTTTATTAAGGAGAGACCTGAATTTCAGTTTATCAAAGGGCCCAAAAGTGCTTACATGATTTTTTTTTGTAATGTATGAAGAAAGTAGAGACCTACAGTAAACAATAATGAGATCACACTTCACTTCCAAGGAAAGCAATGGTTATTACCTTTCAAAAGAATGCTTCACAGTTATTTGAGACAAACTTTTTTGGCAAAGAGAGCTTAAGTTGCATCCTTAAACTGCGGAGGGGGACCTCCATTAATGCAGACATGAATCCACATGGGGGGAAATGAGGGAAATTTCCTCTCCCAAAATTTTTCAGTAACTATTAGTTTTAACTTGTCATGAAACTTTCAAACAAAAACATTTTCCTATAAACATTCAAACAAATAAAATTATATCACAACATGAGCTGAGTTTAGCCTGCGTCTTTCTATATAATCTGTAATATGACACATTCAACCAAAACATTTTAAATAAAAAAATTTCCCCGACCAAAATTTGCCTCACGATCCACCCCTGATTAATGGAAAAGTGACACAACTCAAAAAATTTCGTTTTGCAGGAGAATGGTTTTACTATGAGTACTGCTATTTATTTCATGACCAAAGCCATGACCATGACTGGAATACTCTGTATACTTTTGAATTTTATTACATTTTAAGTAGTAAAAAGAAAGTATTTTCTAAACACACTTCTTCCCTGATGTAGAGACTGTGTCACTTTCCTTTCAATAAAGTGAAAAGTGACCTTCTAACATCATCTTCAGAGTAAAAATATAAATCAGATAAAAGAGGAACCTACATTTAAAACTTTTGTGCATTCTTGTTGATTAATCAATTTTTTTGAAATTATTATTTCTAAGTGGATCTGTAACATAAAAAAAATCTAGAAAATAGAATAAATGAGAATGTGATAATTTATCATTTATATGTCTGTTCATATTTTATATTCATTAAATTAAATTCCATTTGGCTCTTATTATTTAGAACAGACTAGTATTACTTTTGTAAATTGTAAAAATAATTCATTTTAATGTGCATTTCATTTAGCTACATTTTCAAGGATTATTTTCCTCATCTTCAGGCTAGAATTAAAAAAAAATATTGAAAAATCCATTTTAAGAAAAAGGATTTTTAATGATTTTGATATTTTCATCCAAATAATGATTACTCAATATAATCATACGGAGTTTACCTTATATTTATAAAATCCTTAATTTCCAAGTCTATAGCAATAAAATTTATTAGATTCATTTGACTTGGAAATAAAGGTTTATAAAGAATATAAGGTAAGCTCCATGTGATTATATTGAGTAACCATTAATTTGATGAAAACATCAAAATTGTTAAAAATTCTTTTTCTTCAAATGAATTTTTAAATAATTTTTTTTTCTAGCCTGAAGATGATGAAAATAATCCTTGAAACTGTAGCTATATGAAATGCACATTAAAGTGGATTATTTATACAATTTACAAAAGTAATACTAGTCTGTTCTAAATAATATAGGCCAAAAGGAATATAATTTAATGAAAATAAGAATGTGAATGACTTTGTTTTTATCCTACTATAACTCTACATAAAAGAATAAATGCACTGTTTCATATATATATATTTAATTGTGCTTATTAACAGGATAAAATAAAATTTTTAAAAGTGAATGCCCTTGTGGTTGTGGTTGCGGTGGGTCAGTCATTCAGTTGGAATGGTTCCCAAATTGTATCCCCTTGTGGACCCATTGACCCTATGGCTTGTGTAAATAAATATTATGATTAGATCTTCCATTAAGCTATTCAGTTTGCGGGATTGCCGAATCGAATACCATTGGGGGGAAGCATGAAAGATCTATAGTAAATAAATTGGGCTGGCCTCCGTCAAGTTTGAAAGGTTGCCAAATTGAATCACATTGTGGCCATGATAGGTCCATTGACTTGGGTAAATAAATGGGGGCCAGCCTGTCATTCACTTTGACGGATTGACAAATTGTATTGGTTTTTGTCGTGAAATAATTCATTGTCTTGTCTAAATTGGGCTGGTCTTTTTGATGGAGGTATTTAGAGTGTTCATTCAGTTTCATGGGTTGCTGAATCATATCACTTTGTGGACACAAAAGTTCCATTGTTTCATTTAAATAAATTGAGCTGGTCCTTGTGAGTGGTGGTGAGTGTTCATTCAGTCATTTGGTTTGAAAGGTTGACAAATAGTAACCCATTTGGGCACAAAAGATCCATTGACTTGGGTAAATAAATTGAGTCAGCCTGTTATACCCTTTGGAGGGTCACTAAATGGAATCTCATTTGCGAGCCTGAAATGTTCATTGTCTGTTTAAATAAATTGGGCCGAAACTTACGACACATGGTTAGTGTTCATTCAGTTTGAAGGGTTGTTGAATTGTATCCCATTGTGTACATTAAAGATAGATATCATGTGAATAAATTGGTCTGGCCCTTTTGACAGAAGTGGTTAGTGTGTTTACATAGCAATTCAGTTTGAAGGGTTGTTGAATTATTTCCCATTACAGTCACAAAAGATCCACGTGTTTAAATAAATTGGGCAGGCCAGGCATTAGGTTTGAAATGTTGTCAAATTGTATCCCATTTTGGGTATGAAAGATCCATTGTCTTATCTAAATAAATTGGACAGGCCCTTGGTGGTTAATGTTTACTAATTAGAGATACATAAAGTACATACATACATATCTCATTGCGGGAGCGAAAGAGTGTCTTCAGTAAATAAATTGGGCCAGCCCTTGTAGCAATTGGTTAGTGTTCTTTCAACCATTCAGTTTCAAGAGTTGTTGAATCGTATCTCATTGTGAGCATGAAAAATCCATTTCATTCTTTAAATAAATTGGGCTGGCCCTTGTAGCAGATATTGTTTCAAACATTCAGTTTGAAGGGTTGTTGAATCATGTCTCATTGTGTGCATGTATTGACTCCACTAAATACATTGGGCCAACCCTTGTAGCAAGTGGTTAGTGTTCTTTCAACCATTCAGTTTGAAGAGTTGTTGAATCGTATCCCATTGTGAGCACGGAAGATATATTGTCTTCTCTACATACATTGGGGCTGGCCCATGTAGCAGGTATTGTTTCAAACACTCAGTTTGAAGAGTTGTTGAGTTGTATCTCCTTGTGAGCATGAAAGATCCATTGACTTCACTAAATAAATTGGGCCAGCCCTTTTAGCAAGTGGTTAGTGTTCTTTCAACCATTCAGTTTGAAGAGTTGTTGAATTGCATCCCATTGTGAGCATGGAAGATGTATTTTCTTCTCTACATACATTGGGGCTGGCCCTTGTAGCAGCTATTGTTTCAAACACTCAGTTTGAAGGGTTGTTGAATCGTATCTCGTTGTGAGCATGAAATATCCATTGCATTTTTGAAATAAATTGGGCTGGTCCTTGTAGCAGATATTTTTTCAAAAATTCAGTTTGAGGGGTGGTTGAATCGTATCTCATTGTGAGCATGAAAGATCTATTGACGCCACCAAATACTTGAGCCAGCCCTTGTAGCAAGTGGTTAGTGTTGTTTCCACCATTCAGTATGAAGAGTTGTTGAATCGTATCCCATTGTGAGCATGGAAGATCCATGGACTTCACTAAATACATGGGGCCAGCCCTCGTAGCAAGTGGTTAGTGTTGTTTCCACCATTCAGTATGAAGCACTGTTGAATCGCATCCCATTGTGAGCATGAAAGATGTATTTTCTTCTCTACATACCTTGGGGCTGGCCCTTGTAGCAGCTATTGTTTCAAACACTCAGTTTGAAGGGTTGTTGAATCGTATCTCATTGTGAGCATGAAAGGTCCATTGCATTCTTTAAATAAATTGGGCTGGCTCTTGTGGCAGATATTTTTTCAAAAATTCAGTTTGAGGGGTGGTTGAAGCGTATCTCATTGTGAGCATGAAAGATCTATTGATTCCACCAAATAATTGAGCCAGCCCTTGTAGCAAGTGGTTAGTGTTGTTTTCACCATTCAGTATGAAGAGTTGTTGAATCGTATCCCATTGTGAGCATGGAAGGTCCATGGACTTCACTAAAGTTGGGCCAGCCCTTGTAGCAGTGGGTAATGTTCTTTCAACCATTCAGTTTGAAGAGTTGTTGAATCGTATCCCATTGTGAGCATGGAAGGTCCATGGACTTCACTAAAGTTGGGCCAGCCCTTGTAGCAGTGGGTAATGTTCTTTCAACCATTCAGTTTGAAGAGTTGTTGAATCGTATCCCATTGTGAGCATGGAAGATCCATGACCTTCACTAAATGCCTGGGGCCAGCTGTTGTAGCAAGTGGTTAGTGTTGTTTCCACATTCAATCATTGTGAGCATGAAAGATCTATTGACACCACGAAATAAATGGGGCCAGCCCTTGTAGCAAGTGGTTAGTGTTGATTTCAGTATTCAGTATGAAGAGTTGTTGAATCGCATCCCATTGTGAGCATGGAAGATGTATTTTCTTCTCTACATACATTGGGGCTGGCCCTTGTAGCAGCTATTGTTTCAAACACTCAGTTTGAAGGGTTGTTGAATCGTATCCCATTGTGAGCATGAAATATCCATTGCATTTTTGAAATAAATTGGGCTGGTCCTTGTAGCAGATATTTTTTCAAAAATTCAGTTTGAGGGGTGGTTGAATCGTATCTCATTGTGAGCATGAAAGATCTATTGACGCCACCAAATACTTGAGCCAGCCCTTGTAGCAAGTGGTTAGTGTTGTTTCCACCATTCAGTATGAAGAGTTGTTGAATCGTATCCCATTGTGAGCATGGAAGATCCATGGACTTCACTAAATACATGGGGCCAGCCCTCGTAGCAAGTGGTTAGTGTTGTTTCCACCATT
Organism: Acheta domesticus; assembly: GCA_031308135.1. Lineage (NCBI taxonomy): Eukaryota > Metazoa > Arthropoda > Insecta > Orthoptera > Gryllidae > Acheta > Acheta domesticus. The sequence goes on along the minus strand of JAHLJT010005437.1, from coordinate 26,429,521 downwards.
CAGTATGAAGCACTGTTGAATCGCATCCCATTGTGAGCATGGAAGATGTATTTTCTTCTCTACATACCTTGGGGCTGGCCCTTGTAGCAGCTATTGTTTCAAACACTCAGTTTGAAGGGTTGTTGAATCGTATCTCATTGTGAGCATGAAAGGTCCATTGCATTCTTTAAATAAATTGGGCTGGCTCTTGTGGCAGATATTTTTTCAAAAATTCAGTTTGAGGGGTGGTTGAAGCGTATCTCATTGTGAGCATGAAAGATCTATTGACGCCACCAAATACTTGAGCCAGCCCTTGTAGCAAGTGGTTAGTGTTGTTTCCACCATTCAGTATGAAGAGTTGTTGAATCGTATCCCATTGTGAGCATGGAAGATCCATGGACTTCACTAAATACATGGGGCCAGCCCTCGTAGCAAGTGCTTAGTGTTGTTTCCACCATTCAGTATGAAGCACTGTTGAATCGCATCCCGTTGTGAGCATGGAAGATGTATTTTCTTCTCTACATACCTTGGGGCTGGCCCTTGTAGCAGCTATTGTTTCAAACACTCAGTTTGAAGGGTTGTTGAATCGTATCTCATTGTGAGCATGAAAGGTCCATTGCATTCTTTAAATAAATTGGGCTGGCTCTTGTGGCAGATATTTTTTCAAAAATTCAGTTTGAGGGGTGGTTGAAGCGTATCTCATTGTGAGCATGAAAGATCTATTGATTCCACCAAATAATTGAGCCAGCCCTTGTAGCAAGTGGTTAGTGTTGTTTTCACCATTCAGTATGAAGAGTTGTTGAATCGTATCCCATTGTGAGCATGGAAGATCCATGGACTTCACTAAATACATGGGGCCAGCTGTTGCAGCAAGTGGTTAGTGTTGTTTCCACCATTCAGTATGAAGAGTTGTTGAATCGCATCCCATTGTGAGCATGGAAGATGTATTTTCTTCTCACACACATTGGGGCTGGCCCTTATAGTAGGTATTGTTTCAAATTCTCAGTTTGAAGGGTTGTGGAATCGTATCCCATTGTGAGCATGAAAGGTGTATTGTATTCTCGAAATAAATTGGGCTGGCCCTTGGAACTGGTGGTTAGTGTTCTTTCAACCATTCAGTTTGAAGGGTTGTTGAATCGTATCTCATTGTGAGCATGGAAGATCCATGGACTTCACTAAATACATGAGGCCAGCCATTGCAGCAAGTGGTTAGTGTTGTTTCCACCATTCAGTATGAAGAGTTGTTGAATCGTATCCCATTGTGAGCATTTAACGTCCATGGACTTCACTAAATAAATTGGGCCAGCCCTTGTAGCAGTGGGTAATGTTCTTTCAACCATTCAGTTTGAAGAGTTGTTGAATCGTATCCCATTGTGAGCATGGAAGATCCATGGACTTCACTAAATACATGGGGCCAGCCGTTGCAGCAAGTGGTTAGTGTTGTTTCCACCATTCAGTATGAAGAGTTCTTGAATCGCATCCCATTGTGAGCATGGAAGATGTATTTTCTTCTCTACATACATTGGGGCTGGCCCTTGTAGCAGCTATTGTTTCAAACACTCAGTTTGATGGGTTGTTGAATCGTATCTCATTGTGAGTATGAAAGATCCATTGCATTCTTTAAATAAATTGGGCTGGCCCTTGTAGCAGATATTTTTTCAAAAATTCAGTTTGAGGGGTGGTTGAATCGTATCTCATTGTGAGCATGAAAGATCTATTGACTCCACCAAATAATTGAGCCAGCCCTTGTAGCAAGTGGTTAGTGTTGTTTCCACCATTCAGTATGAAGAGTTCTTGAATCGCATCCCATTGTGAGCATGGAAGATGTATTTTCTTCTCTACATACATTGGGGCTGGCCCTTGTAGCAGGTATTGTTTCCAACATTCAGTTTGAGGGGTTAGTGAATTGTATCTCATTGTGAGCATGAAAGATCCATGGACTTCACCAAATAAATTGGGCCAGCCCCAATTCTCTAAATACATTGGGCCATCTCTTGTAGCAAGTGGTTAGTGTTCTTTCAACCATTCAGTTTGAAGGGTTGTTGAATCGTATCCCATTGTGTGCATGAAAGGTGTATTGTCTTCTCTAAAAACATTGGGCCGTGTCTTGTAGCAAGTGGTTAGTGTTCTTTCAACCATTCAGTTTGAAGGGTTGTTGAATCTTATCCCATTGTGAGCATGAAAGGTGTATTGTATTCTCTAAATAAATTGGGCTGGCCCTTGGAACTGGTGGTTAGTGTTCTTTCAACCATTCAGTTTGAAGGGTTGTTGAATCGTATCTCATTGTGAGCATGGAAGATCCATGGACTTCACTAAATACATGGGGCCAGCCGTTGCAGCAAGCGGTTAGTGTTGTTTCCACCATTCAGTATGAAGAGTTGTTGAATCGTATCCCATTGTGAGCACCAAGAGGGAGGCAGACCACTATGCTGCGAATTTCCTTATTGCGCCTGTGATACAAATCAGCTGCTTCGCTGCCATCCAATTGGGAGCTTAAATTTAGCTTCAGTAGAGTCACAATGGTGATGTTCAAGGTCCTGATTGGATGAAACCGTCAACAGCTGATTTGTGTCAGCAGCAGAATAAGGAAAATGACAGTGTAAAGAGATGGCAACAGCAGGCACACTTGGAAGACTAATAATCTACCAAGACTACTGTAATAAACCAAAGGAAACAGGCTGTAAAGCCTAGTTTCTGGTGGGTTCATGATGATGATGATGATGATGATGAAATGATGTTGAGCTGGTCCTAGTGACAGAGATGATTAGAGCATACATTTCACTCTCTTGGTTTCAAGATTGTGAATCCTTATCTCATTGTGGACATGAATGATCCAATAAAACTTGTTTGAGTTTTTGCCAATTAATCTCTCTCACCCAAAATAGTCTTCAGTGCTTCATGCAATAAAAACAAGAGGATCCTAATAAAAAGAAGCAATTGTTTTGTGAAGGCAGACCTCCCTCCCTGTATTGAACATTTGTGTGTGGACTCTATACATTTAATTCTTGTATCCAGGCCTCATGCAACTGAAATTCAGGAACCCCTCTCCCAACAAAAAAGGAAAATAAAAAATATTTGAAAAATTTATATGCTTATGAGAAAGAAAGTAAGAAAATGAGTAAAATGAACAAATAGAGTTACTTTTATCAAAAATGGAATGGCCCCTTTTTTTTCCTTGGATGTCTCATTTACTTCACACTGATAGTCTCTTACAACAATTATGTGCCAAATTTATTTGATAATAGTGGCCTGCAGCAGCAAAAATGCTGTTGAACACAACAATACAAATGGTTTTCCAAAATGCAACACACACTGCTCAATAACAACAAATAAAATACTCTCGTATAACTCTACAACAATTTAAATTTCATATTTTAATAGAAACACCTTTCACTTGGCTGGAGGCTGCACAGTTATCTTTCCATATCTGCGCTCATTGAAAATTAGTTTGATGTATATAAAATATACATTGATATAGATTTCATTAAAGAGAAAATTTCATTAAATACAGTTGAGCTAATGCACCTTTTTAATAAAAACATTGTCTTAATTTCATTTCTTACGGAATAACAAGGAACATGAGGGTGAATTGAGAGGTTTGGGTGTAAATATTGGTATCAGACTTTTTAAAGGAACTTGATACTAGCTTTTATGAACTTGTTCATAATGAAATATGGTAAATTTGAATGAAATTATAATTTAGAATCCTGAGGAATCATTCATAAATTATGTAACACTAATGAGGAGGGAGGGGGTTTGAGGCAAGGTGGCACTGCTTTACGTAAGGAGAAGGTATTAGATTAGCGTTTTGTAATGCTGATATTTATTTTCTGAAAATTTTCAACGTTTTTCTGAAATAATTTTTTTTTCTGTCTTATACCAATGAATTAAAAGCTATTATTGAAATATTAATAAATTAAAGTAAAAAATATATAAATAAAAAGTTATTTCATGCTTATAGTATTATTGTTACAATGTGTGTGAATTGTTACAATAAATAAAAATATTTTGTCATCAATGGTGTATTGGTTGAATCTGTTAGATTTCAAAGAAAATATTCACACATTGACATTCTATTAAGCTGATGCAGAAGACTCTCGTGCTTGTATCCATGACAGTATGTTGCACAGCTTGTCTGAAATTTTCTTGCCTGAGCATCCTATTTCTTCATTCAAAAATTGTCCTCAAACTTGTTCTTTGGTGTAGTTCACGATATGAACTAATGGTGACTTAAAATTATTATAAATTTTAATATATAACACAAATAAAATGAATATAAATTATTTTACTGGCATATACTTTGTTTTTATGTATTGTGAAATGGGAAAAGTGGTGTTGCAAGTGTTATGTAATTATTTAGGGGGTTCAAGTATGCATTCCAGAGAGGAGAAGAGATTCAAAATACTCCAGATTTGCATTACATAATTTATGGATGGCCCCTACTCACTAATTTTTTTTCCTGTCCCACTTTTGGTCTCTGACATTCAGGGTCAGGGGGAATCAATTAGGCCGAGGATCAATCAACTTTATATTTCAAAGTTAGACTTTGTGAAGACAGTGGAACTTTGGAAATATAATTAACTTAAGTGACAATACAGGATTAAGTGGTTTTTAAGAATCCCGCCAGTGCACCTCTGAAGTGTATGAATTTATATAAAATGTCTGATAATAATGACACTTCTAATATGGATTTGTGAAACTTTGTAGTTTTGTAATTTTGGTGACAATATATGATTGTATTATCTAGTCTTTCTGTACATGTATGCTCTGAGGAAGGCCACAATATGTTTGCCGAAATGTTAGCACCACACCAGAGATGCAGCTTATCCTGGATCGCCAAGATAATATAAACTCCAGCCATGAAAGCCTTCATAATCAATATATGATTGTGTCAATTTTGAGGGTGATGCCCTCACAAATCAGAATTTTATAATTCATATCAAAATTCTCTTTTCTAATGAAAAGAGTTAATACTCTTAGTCTGTCTTCGATGCCTGAAAAATGATTATGTAGTTTTGGGGATGTTGCTCACACAACCTACCTTGCTGAACATCAAAAGTGATCTTTAATTTTTTAAACATTATGTGAAAAATTAAACTTATGTTTCTTCTCTTTCTTAGTTTCTCAAAGAGATGTTAGCAAGTCGATGTAATTTTTTGATTCATGCATTTCTTAATCTGAATTTTTGACTTATATTTTCTAATTGCAAAGTGACTGAGGTACATTGAGAAGAATTTTGACACCTATCTATATTTTTAATAATTAAACTGATCTGTTTCTCTACATTATGTAATGGACTGGGCAAGATAAAAATCAACATTGTATCAAACATTTTCCTTAATATGTAAGAAATAATTACTCTTAAACCAAAGAGATATGTCTGTATGTGTATGACATTTTGACTTTGTCATACAAAGTTGTGAGTTTGTCTTTGAATATGTGAAGGGAAATTTGATAGGCATGTTATACGAGCTCTTGTTCTTCATCTTGAGAGTTTTATTTTATTTTCAATATTTTATGTTTCCTTATATGATCTACAAGCTCAATATTTTCATTAATGAAAATTCTGTTTTAAGGAAATTGCCATGTTGAGATTTGATTGAATTTCATACAATTAGGGAATGAGTTACAGTCCTTTGTTAATTTTTAATGTAAGAAGTACATTTGTGGAAATGAATTATATTTTGAGGAGAAAATTGTGAACCTTTGCACAGGCTTGAAAGAACATTAATACCATTGTAGCAGAACTGGTTGTACTAGTCATTGCACGGTATGCAAATTTTACATGTAATGTTAGTTTAAAATCTGGCATTTGCCTTGATTCATCTTTTATAGAAATTTATTGTGAAAATTGTTATTTAGTGTTGAGGAAATCTAAATGATTTTGTGTAGTATGTTGAATACCTTTGTTTTGTTGTTCCTACTTTCATTCTAATGTGTTCAGCTCAAATTATTTTTTACTGCATGTAATGTTAATGTTTTACATTTCTAGTATACTGATCTCTAACTACTGCATGTATATTCTCAGTCTCTGTGATCGAAAGAGATTCATGATCAGGAGTGGATGCACTAAAAAAACAATGAATTTATAGAAATTTTCAACAAAATGAAATAAATTTACCTTTTTAACATTTTGCAATTAATTATGTGCAAGAGAGCAACATTAAATAATGTTGAATATTGACTTCATCTTTGCAGCTTTAATTTTTGACCATTCTGGATCTACCTCTGAACATGTAATATAGTAATAGTATCTTGTATCAGAAAAAAAATTTCTTGTTCAGAAAATAAATCAGCCTGATGTGAACAAGCAGACATTTGAAGTCAAGAACATCAGAAGTATATCAGTTGTGAGGACCGAAATATAGTTCATAGAAAAAATGCTCCAAATTGTACATAATTTATTCATTGGTCCCAAATTATATATAAATTTATATGTAGTAATTCATATGTAATTATTGAATTAAAAAAAATTTCTACTGGTAAAATAGAATTGTTTGATATTAATATGAGTGAGAAAAGCAAATTAAAAATAAAATAAAATTGTTTATTAAAGTAATAGTTTTACTTACCTTTAAATACATTCAAAATTTGAGTTTTTATTTTGTAATTTGTGTAATTGTTATTAGTGTAATAATTTTGTCATTTGATGTGTGTTTCTGAAGGTGGAAGGCACCCCTTTGATAAAGAGAAGCTATTTGTTCTCTCTGACATATACTTTTGATGTCCCTGTGTGAAGCTGGTTTATTGGAATTGTTCACATAACTGCTAAAAGTATTCAGGTTGTCTCTGCAGTAGTTAGGATTACAGAATGTTAGTGTGTGAATATTATAATGTGTGTGTGTTGAATGTCTTGACACACATGAAGACTTATTTGGGACCCAACCAATAATTAATTAATAAAAAGTTTTATGTGATAAATACTCAGAATGGTTGTCTGCAGTGGTGACATGTATTTTGAGGTAAAATGTATAAATGTAAGGCAGATTTTTATATCAGTGTATTGAGATTTGGACAGTATGGCTGCAACAAAATAAAGTGACAAATCCGTAGAAAAAACTTGACTCTTGTATTGTTTCCTTTTCCTATTTTTGTGAGTGATTTTTTTTAAAACCTGTAATAAAATTCACTATATTTTGAGATAACTGATTTCTAATAGCATTACATAATGTAATGATAATGTATGCAGTGTTCAATATTTCCCCAAATTGTACATAAAATAGGAAAACTTTGCAATTAACTGGATTTGTGCCAATTGAATTTTTTCTTGCTATCACAAAAAAGGAAACCATAAAAAGTAATTTCTTCATTAAAGATGTCTTTTTGCTAAGTGGTGAAAATAATTCATTTCATATATATTTTTAATGATACACATTACATCTGATATTTGTCTTTTGCCCTGGATGGGGCATACTTTCCAACAGTATGAACTTCTAATTAATAATCCTTGAATTCAAAGAACTCTGTTTCTTTGTTAATTGGTTATGTTAATATCATTCTATTTGATTCTCTTTCTACATTGCTTTGACTAATTTATTATTTATTAGGAAAATTAAAACAAATTAAAAATATTGTTTTCATCATGTAATTTTTGTATTTGCAAAAGAAGGAAAAAGACCTGCTTAAATTGATCAGATCTTGCCTGGTATTGTAAGATCCCCATTTGGAAACGTGATAAAAAAGTCACTAAACAGTTGAGATTTTTTTAATCATGTGAAAGGTGAAAATGTGTAAGTTTGTGTAGTATTTGCACATGATTGAATACTGCATATGTTGTAGGGGTAGATGAAGGAACTGATTTCATGCTAGTAAGTATAAGTCCATATGTCGTATCAGAGTGTGCAAGTATGAATAAGATTTTGAATTTCCTTTTTCAAATGTTTGGAGTGGAGTGGAATTAGAATTCTTTTCATTGTATGGAATTCATAAAATGTATGCTTCCTCACTTTCACCTTTTCCCCAACTTTTGCTTGCATTATTTTGCAGCCAAGTCTTGAGGACATCTTTAATTAGGTAACATTACATAATACTAAATGGAAATGTATATGTAATGCAGGGGCCGTGGTGTTTCAAGGCTAATAGTGTCGAATTTTAAAAGCAGCTTCTATTGAAACATTGTATTTCACTTGTTTTAATTCAATTTAAACATTGTAATTCACTTATTTTGCATATTTATATTGCTTGGAAAATTTAATTTATTATCATTTTCATTCTGGAACAAAATTGGTGTATATTTAAGCACAGTTATCTTCAGTTTCATATTAATTTAATTTTTTTATTGATTGGATGCAATTAAATATTGGACTGATATAGTTCTTGCATTGATTGTTGTATTGTTCATTAAAAACCATAATAAAATGACATTATTTTGAAAATATCCTTTTATAACTATTAATCTCAAAAAATTCACAATGTTATATCTAGGTAAATTAATCTTCATTCTTTTACAATGTCAAGAGTAATAAAAAGAATGTGTAAAATATGAATATAATCTGTACTATTATTTTCAAATTATAATTTAAAAGTAAAGTGTTTATAATGCTTTGCACGGAACTTAAACTCTATGTATAGTTTTACATAGTTTTTTGTAATTTAATTAATGGCTTTGAGCAAATCCTCCTGGAATTACATATTACAATATTGTTACATATAGACAAATGCTTTAGAAAGAATAATTTTGTATTGAACATTTTCTAATAGTATTTACACATACATTACATCTATGTGTAAATATCTTCTTACATCATGGTAACATATTGTGTTTGAATTATCTTTAATTGCGTTGTATCATCCTTGATGTGGCACCCTTTCACACAGTAGTGAAGAACCTTCTCAAATCTAAGAGTGAAGTTCTTCTCGGATGAGATATATAAGTTGAGGCCATGACCTTGCAGTCAGTGATAAGGTTATTAATTTCAATGAGATGCTGTCTGTGACGTCATATCAAAAGACCAGAAAAGTCTCCATATTTTGCAGACTGTATGATAGGTGTGAAAAAAAATCATTGAGATATTTTAAGCAGTAATTTTACAGCTGCTCAACTGTCATTATTATGAGGGTTACTATTTTTCTGTCTGAATAATCTTTTGAATATTATTCAGCATTTTACTTTGGATAAAAAGTGAAGTTGTGTTTAAGTAAATGACCCAGTGTCAGTCATTTGCAAGTCAGCTTTTTCTGTGATGCTTGACATTTAAGAGATCACAATAATACACTGCACTTTACAGCTGCTTTCTGATTCTGTGCTCAGCTTTTTCTTCTTTCTTATCATTAAGTTGCATGTTGTCATTTCCAGTAGTACTGAAGGCTACATCCCAAATCGTCAAATTTGGATTTGACTAGATTTTTGACAATTATAGGATAAGCATCATGTACTCAGATTGGAAATATAATTAATGCACCTGGAAGATTCATATCTTCTCTATAGTTTTTGCATTACTCTTCATGGAATGTGTGAAGGAAACAATCAATTTCCCATCTTTGCTGTGTCAAGCTTTTAATGGATTAAATTGTCCTTGCTTATTCTACGTCATTTCTTTGAAGACCCCAATTATGGACTTTTTCAAAACCGAGTATATAACAAAATAATTCACAACTTCCTTCAACCGAGAAGAACTTTTTGAATCATTGAAGGATTAGCAGAGCAACATGCTTGGCCGTCTTCTTGCGTTCCTTGAATGCATTTAGAGGAGCACAAGTACTGAAGCAATGGAATGCGATATTTTCCACAGAAATCCACAAACTTGATGTGTTCCACTCTATTGTCAAAGTAAACACCTGCCAAAAAGAGAAAAGTTATTGAAGTTTGTTTGTACTTTAGGACCATCTATCTATTGGGGGAGAGTTACAATTTTGAAAAAGAAAAACAGTTTTATTTTCTCCTCCTTTTCTAAGTTTCAGTTAAGTTAGGTAATTATAGGTAAATACATTAATTATAGGTATTGTTTTAGTTCAATAATTTTTTTATACTTTTTATTTCACTTGCTTTTCGTGTCTTTTTTTTTCCCCCTTCAGTGCTAACTTTTTGTACATAGAATGAAGGTTAAAATATTACATTTTAAAGTAATGTTTTAAATTATGTAAGACTGATGACAGTGTAACTATGTGGTTAATTTTTAAGTAAAGTTGTCTCTACAGCAAATTGAAAGAGAATATTGTTGGACTTTTAAACTTAGATTATGGAATATACAATCCTCGGAAAAAGTGTTTGTACATGTAATTTTTCTTTATTATCGAAATTTTATGCATATTTATGTTCAACAGATCAGTTTAAAACCTAACTAATTGCATGGCAGAGCAGTTCTTCATATTAATCCTTTCAATTGAGAAAACTTAAGAAAGATAGTCATACATAAACAGGGTTGTCAAAGAGTTCTTTGGTTAGGTGCTTATAAAATATTCGTAAAAGTGTATTGCTTGCAATATTTATCATTGTATAACATTTGCAGTGCATGCAGGGAGTGGAATGTCAGTGGCCCAGCAGTGTGACCCATTTTGTTCACTTATTTTGAACAAATGATAACAAGTTCATCATCAAACTGGTTCATTCTGTTTCTAGAAGATTGGAGACCCATCATCAAGTCAAAGGGTTTTCCAACTATTTATTAAATAGGAACATGATGTTAAAAAGAATATCATATGAGCATGTACAAATACTTTTTACACATTTCAGTTTTCCCATGTTTTATTTGTTTACAATTTTATGAGATAATATATTATCAAATTTTGTATTTTTGATGTTTATTTATGCACTTCTAGAACACACAGCATATAATTTTTTTATGTAATGTAAATGAAGGGAATGCAATAAAATTCATTAAGTTACGCAGGCACACACAATAAAAGTTGTCAGACCCAAAGACTTGACACATGTTTCTCTATGTATATTGACATGCTGAATATGAATCTGAAGCTAGAATTGTACCATCACCCTCCAATTTTTTTTATGCAAAAAAACATTGCGGTATTATATTTTTTGTTTTTGGGGGTTGTCCGACCCCAAGACTTGACACATGTTTCTCTATGTGATCTGACTGGATTTCCCCTTTCTCTTTCACTACCATTAATTATATCGAAATATCAAAACACTAATAATGTTTATACTGTGACATACCAACATGTCACATATTTTTATGCACTAATAACTGTCGTAAATGGGGTGAATTACAAGGGTAAACAAATAGGAATATGGCGCCCTAGCAACGGCAGTCGAGGGGTTGTCAAGGTCAATAAACTTCATTCGGGCCTTCAACCTGAGGGGTGCGGCTACCTGATGGTGTAAGCGGTGACGAGATAGGTTGAAAAAGCAATGACAGTCTAGGGCGTAGCTAGTCGATTTGGTAATCAATTGAGGGATTGGCCAGGGGGGAGAGTGACAGTCTATTCATGACGGAAGTGCGTTTTTTTTGCTGGTAAAAAACAGTAGAGGAGAGAGGCCGAGTTTTGAAGGGATGAAGAGAAAGATTTTTTTACATTCGGACATACGCCGTGGTGCTGTGCGGGTCGCTCGCGGATAATTAATGCTATGAGATTGGGACTTGTAAATTTCTCTTTAGAGTGAATAGTTCTCGGACTCTGAATTTTTGTGATGTGTGGAAATTAGAACTTGTAAGACTGAGAATTCTTGAGTGCGATGAATGTAACTTAAACTTTGAACTCATATGAATTCGTTTGCAACAGGACTCGGAATATTTGTTAATAAGCAATAGTTTGTTGAACTTTAATATTTTGCGTCACGTAGTCTGGAAGAACTGGGAACTTTCGCAGTAAATTGAATTAGAACGGTCAGATATTTGAGGCGGTGAGGGTTGGTGACTCGACGGCAGTTGTGAAGAGCAGAAGAAAAGAAGCTGATATTTGGACTTGGAATTCTCGTCACCGGATGAAGAGAAACTGGTTCTGCGGGCGTCATCGAACAAGCGCGCGCGAAGACGGTACGAGGTTCGCGGTACGCAGAAGACGATACGCAGTACGAGGTTCAGAAAGGTCATGCCCAAAAGAACATTCCGTATTGTTATTATTTTTAAGTAATAATTTTTGCCTGGCAAATTGAATAAACTGTTAAATTTCTTTTGAAATAGAAAAGTTGATTTTCATTTGGCCAATTCCAGTTAATAAGTAGCTAAACATAATTTTTCAGATTCCTCGCCACTCTGTATAGTTTGCAGATCGAATAATCGGCTATCAGTAGCTAATAGCGATTATTTCTTACGAAACCCATCAGCCCAGCTAGCCGGATATTTATTCTATTTCAGATAACAGTTGAAGCGTTAATTTCAATAATAATAAACGTAACCTTTTCCTGGCGCCCATATTTAACATAAATTCGGAACGGGTTACGTCGAAACAATCGCCCAATAATTTTTATATAAGCAGTTTGTGTGCAAGGGCAGGACATTTTAAAATTGATGATTGATTCAATATCCACGGGCTATTTGGTTTACCAATCTGACAGTCCCTACTTTTTGACCCCTTTCAATTACTTATTGTATTTAAATAAACATTTGAACATTCACGCGACCGTAGCCCATAGGTCCTATTGAGGTTGTCCAGTCAAGATAAATTTTATTTAGCGGGTTCAACAGGCCCCCGATACAGGATCTTGGCAGTGAAATATTTACGTACAAAATTATTGATATTTTTCTACATGGGATCAAGAATTCTCCTCGCTATTACAGAAAATAATAATACTTTCGTTAGTTGAATAACATGTGCTATTTGTATTCTGCAAGAAACAAACATGGAGACAAACATCCCAGTTGAAAATAAAATCTCAAATTCAAAACTAATATGGACAAGACATTATTATGAAATTCCTTATTGTATTTTGCAAATTATTCTTTTGTACTTCCCTCTCTAAGTGCATGTATGGCCATCTACACTTTTGAATATTGATTTAATTCTAATTTTAATACAAAACTGGATCTTCCTACACTAGATTTTTTTTACATTTTATTAATTTTTCTATTTCTTAATAGAACTGAAATATTATTTGAAGAATATTAAAGAACAGTAAAACCTCATCCTGAATGGCAATTTTCTTTGGAAAATTTGAATCAGTTTTTAAGAAAATGGCGTTTAAGCGCAACCCGGAAATTCGAAATTTGAAGATCTTTTAACAGAAAACTTTTGAGTTTTCGAAATACTTCATTAGAAGGCATTTTAAGCACTTTTACTCACACAAAGAATCATCTTTACAAATTGCCGGAAATGTACTTAATAACTGCGTGAGAAACCTTTAAAAAATAATTTGTGTAATAAAAAATAATTATATAATATAATAATTATAAATAATAATAATAATTTTAATTCTAAACTTTTCCTAATATTTACTCATCATAAACTCATTCTTAACTCATAACGTTTTCACCCGCGTTCATAACTATCGCGTAAAACATATTACGAATTCAATTCTATTACGAATTCAATTCTATTCAAAACATATTACATATTAAGAATTCAATTCTAACTTAGCAACATCGATATCATCATCCTCCCATTCGATCGCCACCGGGTCCAAGCCATAGAGGAGATATCTCTCCTCTATGGTCCGAGCATCGTCTCTCTCCTTTGTTCATTTCTCGCGCCCTTCATTTGTCCCAGAGTTTTGCGCGAACTAGTACCCAAAGGCGTTTCTTCTTGCTTCCGACGCATATCATTCCATTACTCTAAAATAACTACTTAACCCTATTTTCTGATTGGTCACTCACGCTTACGTACTTTTTTACGTATACGCAATGCACGCTTACGCATGTTTTTCTCCAGTTCTTGTCATAATCATTTTACAAATTTATTTTCATACCCACGGAATTTGCTCACGTGTCCTTTCGTTATTTCAACTTATGAAATTGTAGATTGTAAATTTCATGCTGGCGTTTCACGATTCTAATACTAGTGGTGCTACAGAATGGCACAGACTTTCCCGTATTAGTTTTCCATTTCCTTGGGTCTGGGCTAGGTATTCGGAATTGCCACACACTCTTGCCAGCTGCCATCTATCGCCGCTCAAAGTACATTTTTTTGATATTTTCGTAATTTTTCAGTTTCCTAATGGTAGAACGGAAATATTAATTTTAGAATATTAAAGAACAGTAAAAACTCGTCCTAAATGGTAATTGTCTTTGAAAAATATGTAGCCGTTTTTAAGAAAATGGCGTTTAAGCGCTACTGCATATTCCAAAGTTGAAATTCCTTTCCACAGAAAATTTTCGAGTTTTCGAAAAACTTCATTAAAAGTCATTTTAAGAAATTTAACTCACAAATACAACAGTATTTACAAATTGCTGTAAATGTGCATATTAACGGCGTGAGAGATCTTTACAAAAATTACATTCGTGTAATTTTTGAAAAATAAAAATGAAATTTGTTATATTAAAGAGAGCAACTAGCACTATCCGTTCCAAAAGATTTAAGAAAAAAATTTGAGCCATGTATGAGGAAATAGCATTTGAGCGTTTCTGAAAATGCGGAATTTTGAGCTATTTTTCACAGAAAACGGTTGAGTTCTCGAGAAACTTTGTATGACTTTATTTAAAGCACATGTACTCATAAATATTATAATCGCCGCTAGTGAAAATATTAACGACGTGAGATACAAGTAAAAAAATTTTTTTTTGTAATTTTTGAAAAAACAACAAAAGAATAGAGCAATATGGCGTTTATGTCATCTCATAGAGTACATTTAGTATTATCCCTACTAAAAGTTTAAAGAAAAAAGTTTAACCGATTTTGAGAAAATCTTGTTTTTGTACTTTTTTAAAATTGCACGTATTGCACACATGAAACCTACTAAAATTTAAAAAAATGTACATGACCTTAATGAAAGAACTCACTTTGGAGAACAAATTTTATTTGGAGTAAACATTTCTGTCTTCAATTTTGTAGTTGTAGGAAGACGCCGACAAAAATTCAAACTTTTGGAATTTTCGATAATTCAGTTTTGAACCAACATGAGACCTTATCTTAATTGACTTGATTCTCTTAAATGATCTTCAGAGTATCTAATAAAAAAAAGTCAAAATTGTTGGCACCATTTATTTGAAAATTTTAAAAATGTCCCAGGGGCGTCATGTAATGTACCCCCAAAATTAAAATGTCGGTTTCAATTTCAAGAGACCACGAGATCAGTCAGATCGATCGGGGAATATCAATTTTGGAGAAAATCGGCTGAACGGTTTAGTCGCTAGCGTTGCTCACAGACAGACACGGAGATACGGACGGACAGACGTTTTGCTTTCAATTGGTTTTTCGGTATCAAGGACCCACAAAACAGGGATTCTGGCTGCACCACACGTTAGGGGATTTTTTCTTAATTTAGCAACTGGATTTATCCACTTTTTCGTTATCAGGGCGAGGCAATTATTTTTTTCTGCCGAAAATCCGCCGTTTTTTCGCGCAGCATTTCATAACTTTCCCTATACTACGTATACACTCTGTTTATACGTACGTATACGGGAAAGTAAGCACTGGAGGGTCATGGCGCAATTCTGGCTTCAGATACGGATTCAGTACGTCGATATACACAGAGAAACACGTTGACACATTCATGTGTCAAGTCTTCGGGTCTGACAACTTTTGCGTGTGTGTGTGGCTGTGTTATTCTTTGGTTCCACTAAAAATACTTTTTCCTACACCTGTATTTCTAACCATTTCATCTATTTGTAACCATGTTTTCTTTTATTTCTACTTAATAAAAAAAATTCAAAAGTCCAATATTTTTTTGAAAAGATTGTCAAATTTCTTACTTTCATTGCGTAGTCATTTGATGAATGAATAAAAGCATCAATCTCACCTTGACATTTTGGGTTGACACAGTGATGTGCACTGCCAAGGTACTCCACCAGATGGTGTGGCAGGTCTTCTGGATTGTAGGGGATGTTATGTAGTTTGATTACTCTTCCTGCATGCTCCAAAAGGCTGGGTGGGTTCAGTGACATAGTATTGACAAATCTCACCACCAAGGGGTTGTCACGTAGACTGAGCTGTAAGAAATAAATTAATTGTTCATGCGAATTCTTCACTTTAGCTCTAATTTTAATTAATCTGTTAACTTAGAAGGTTCTAACTTTTGCCAAGGATAGTGACCCCAACTATTTTTATCATCAAGGAACAGATTTTTCATGTAAATTTTTGTTTTTATAGGAACAAAATACCTGCTTTCAATAATCCTTTTACCTTTTATCAGTTTTTATAGACGTTCTGAATGAATTAGAGACATTTATTTTACATATTTTGCTATTCATATTTTGCTTTTCGTATTACTAGATATTTCTTCCATATGTCATTTCATTTTAATATATCGAAACGGAACATTTCAGATATGAGTTGCCAATATATGTTACTAGAATTATCTTTCTCGTAAAGCAACATAATACTACTGCGCTTCTATGGCCACTGGACCTTTACCGTGAATTGCCAAACTTACCCCCACCTCCTCATCCATTTCTTGTAATTCGACAGAAATTTGTCAAACATTTTTTAAATATTATTTTCTTTTCGCACTTTAGGATTTAGGAGGTGTACACACACTCAGCCTCGCCCCTTTTCCCGCCCCGAGGTCCATCAATTACATTCAGTAGACCTACTACACTTGCGCATCGGCTCCTGCTAAACAACACTGTGCGGGTGCGTACATACTATTTTATACTTCGAATACAACTCTTTATTGTATGTTGTAGCCTTCTGTAGAGGTAGACGTTTCTTTCCGCCTCTGCGATTCTATTTTAAGGATCGACGACGAAATCGGCTATGGTTTGGAAATTTGAAAATGCTTGTAAGGAGCTACACTATAATGCATTTAAACAGTATTTTACATTTTTATTTTTCAGTTTTTCTTACATATTATGGAAAAAATAAATACATTTGTACACATTTTGCTTTTTTATTACATTTAATTCCGTTCCCTATTTATCACAAATAATTTTTTTCCCGGAGAGCGAAAAAAATAGACAATTTTTGGTTGCCCAAAAGGAAAAAGATTAAAAACCCTAATTTCCAATTAAGAAATTCTCTAAATCAGGGCCCTCAAGAGCCACAATTAGAACCTTAATATGGTTGCCATATTGCCGCTTTCCGCGACTCCGCTTTAACCGACTCCGAATGCCATCGGGAGGGGGGCACAAAAATTAAGTCATGATGAATAGTTTTTATCATTTTTGTTATAAAAAATTTAAATTTAAAAACTTTAAAATATCTACAAGTGATTGGAGACCGTAGAATTTAGAATTTAAATGTGAGAGATCTTTCACAAAAATTACATTTGTGTAATTTTTGATAAAACAAAAAAAAAACTCAAAATAAACTTTACGTCATATTAAAGAGTGCAATTAGCACTATCCGATCGAAAAGTCTGAAGAAAAAATTTGGAGACATTTATGAGAAAATGGCGTTTGAGCTTTTATGAAAATGTGGAATTTTGAGCTTGCACAGAATGCTTGAATTTTGCACAGAAAACGGTTGAGTTCTCGAGAAACTTTACTCGAAATTGTTTAAAGCACATGAACTCATTAATATAATAATGTCAACAAATCGCAGCTAATGAGAATATTAACGACGTGAGAGACAAGTCAAAAAATTACATTTTTGCAATTTTTGAAAAAACAAAAGAACAGAGCAATAAGGCGCTGATGTCATCTCATAGAGTACATTTATCACTATCCTTACCAAAAGTTTAAAGGAAAAATTTGAAGCCGTTTTTGAGAAAATCTTGTTTTTGTAATTATTTAAAATTGCACATATTGCACCCAATATTGCGTGATAACTACTAATACTTTCAAAACAATGTACATGACCTTAAAGAAAGAATTCACTATGAAGAACAAATTTTATTTGAAGGAAACATCACTACCTGTAATTTTGTAGTTGGAGGAAGACGCCGAATAAAATTCAAACTCTTGCAATTTTCGAAAATTCAGAGTTAACCGTGAAATTAGGACCTATGCCACCTTAATAAGTGTATTTTACTCTATTCGTACAAGAAATTTAAAGAAAGAATTTGGAGCCGTTTTTGAGAACATTTTGAAAATGTCCGGGGTGCTTCAGGTAAAGAACCCTCAAAAAATGCTTTTCAAAATCTCAGAGCTTTGACTCAGGCCAGATGGAAAAGGATTTCTTCAATTTGGAGAAAATCGTAAGCTTAGTTTAGGCGCTAGTGTTGTTCACATACACCGCGCAGACGGACGAACGGACGAACGAACGAACGGATGGACGGATGGACGGATGGACGGGTGGACGGGCGGACGGACGGACGGAAGGACGGACGGACGGACGGACGGACGGACGTTTTGCTTTCAATTGGTTTTTCGGTATCAAGGACCCACAAAACAGGGATTTTGGCTACGCCACGTGTTAGGGATTTTTCCTTAATTTAGCAACTGGTTTTATTCACTTTTTCGTTATCAGGGCCTGGCAATGAATTTTTTTCCTCCGAAAATTCGCTTTTTTTTCCGCACAGAATTACATAACTTTCCATATACTATTTACTATTCCATATACATATTATTCCATATACATATACATATTATTATATATAATTCCATATACATATTACTCGGTATATATGTAAGTATACGGGAAGTAAAAAATATATGAATTTGTATTTTTATGGGTTATACCATGAATTCCTAGAGAAGGTAGAAGGTACTGAAGGTAGCCATGGTAATACATATTCACGACGCAAAATATAAATATTATAGTGATCTTACAGAGAAAAATCTCACGAAGTTCATGCGCTCCACTCACATATCGGATCATGGCGGCTTTCTAGGTGCATAGATTATTCGCGCCGCACCGTTTATTTTTGGATTTGAAATTACGTAAATTCAAATAATATCTTGTTGTATGAGCCAAAGACAAATACTGCTATCATGCGCATCACATTCATATCACGTATCGCTTCCAAACAATTCCGTATATATTACACAGCGAGTTTAATTGCTTTTCCACAGTAATCCGGAGCCCGGAGACTTCGAGTCAAACCCTACAAGGTGGATACCCTAGACATCGGCTGAATTCCACTTTGCTATCTAGCTAATATCGAAACTCCTGCCACTGACGGGACTCGAATCCGATGATTCTAGGTCAGAGAGGGCTGATGGAAGTCACGGGAAAATAGAAATGATAGATCTTTTTTATTTCAGCACAAGTCAACGCATGTGATCTAAATTAATATAGTTTCATCTGAAGTAATTTACACAATTGTCTCCTTTCTTCCTCTTAAGAAACGTGTATGAGCCGGAACTGATTTTCATCTAGAAATGTGAAAAATACAACGTACCTCTGCTAAACACTTCAGTCCAACTATTTCAGGAGGGAGCGTTCGCAACCGGTTTTTATGCAAAAGAAGTGATCGCAGGTGTTTGAGATTGGCAATTGAAGCAGGCAGGCTTTCCAGTTGGTTGTCACTTAGCACCAGAGCTTGTAGATTTCCCAGTTTTCCAACAGTCACTGGAACCTCAGTCAACTGGTTGCCACCAATATACAGAACCTGTAAGCTGAAACAATATCTACATATTAATACGTGAAGGAAAATTTCCCCCGTTTCTAAGCATATTGCGCGCATGGGAGAAAGTGAAATTTGGCATAGTTAAATTTTATACGAAGGAGTGCAGAAAGCTGTAATGTAATTATAATAAGTGTTACAAATGTATTAAATAAAATAAAATAATATAGGGCGCAGATGCAACCCGCGGAACATTACTTTCGTACATCATACATAACTCGGAAATGACGCATTTTAGAGCTTTAAAATCTCATTTTCATTACGCGAGTTTGGTTTTATGTGGACTATTCTACAAAATGATACATTTTTAGGCGTTTATTCTAAGCGTTTCCATTTTTAGCGTTTAAGAGAAAAATACTTCACATATTTGCATTTGTATACGTAAAAAACAATAATTGTAAAATAATTGTAGGCCTAGTAATAATAATTCTCGCACGTGAACGATTTTAGTTTTTACCAAAGTTCGTAGTGGTGTTATTTTTACTTTCCCGTATACGTACGTACGTATGGAGTATACGGATGTCCCAGAAATGCGTTTACACTGATCTTCAATAACTCCAAGAAAAATTAAAAAAAAACATTTTTAGTCACAATGATGTTCATTTAAGATGTTCAAAATGTCATCCATTAGCAGAAATACACAGTCTACAACGTGTAACAGATCGACAGACACATGATACTGTTTCCATAGGAATGGATTCACAAGCAGTCTCGACAGCCGCTCTCACGTCATTCAATGTAAGCAGTTTTGTGGCGTAAAAAGTGATCTTCAGAGTTTCCCACAGAAAAAGTCTAATGGCGTTCGGCCCGCAACAGACCACACCGAGGAATGTGTTGCGACAAATGTGCGACGAAAAATGTGGAAAGAGGCCTGCGAGGCTGCGTCCACACACTACAAAGAGTTTATTCGATGTCTCGAAATGCCTTTATGTGCCACAAGCCGAGAGTGATGGCAGCAGTTTTAGCTATGAGATGATCTGAGAGTCCCATTTCTTGTTTTATTAAATGCTCTTATGTAATTTTAACTCGTGATATCCTTGTTTTGTTACAATAATCGTAAACCATTTGTTTAACGAGTTCGAATTGCCTAGAGAGAAACACACTACTACATTGCATACAAATCATTATTTAATGTAAAAAAAATCAGGAAGTTAAGTGACATATAAGGAAGAAGTTGTACATCAGCAAATTTTCTTGAACTCCGCAATCTCTACCACGCTCTGGTTTACTATATTTGTTGGTTAAATAATGAATAGATAATGAATGATGAAATAATTCATAAAATTCACAATTAATAAATTCATTCATAAATACCAATTAAGAAAAGTAATAAATTAATTCAGTTCTTTCAAAATACCCTTTCAAGTTTCTTGCTTCAAATTTTTATCTTTATATTACTCATTATGAGCGGGTTTCACACAAATAAGAATATTTTCCATACAAGTTTTTACTTGTTCATTTCCGTTTTAAGAGAAAATTCAAGAAAACAATTAAAAAACTGGTAGTGTATCGCATCTTTTACTGCCAAATGTTATAACCTCACTCAGTTCTATGCACTATTTGGTGTTTTCCTGCGGCAGCGAACGCCTAAATGTCAGGAACAAGTGAAGGAGTAGAAATGTATCCGAGAAAACTCGCTCGCCGACCGACTCGAGCGAGGAAATCTTTCGCCTCCGCAGAGGCGAACGAGGAAACTCTTTCAAGTGTGTGTGGGGGTCCATAAGAGTCCCTTGTTTTGATTTTCCACATTTCTGGAAACACATTCCTCGGTGTAGTCTGTTGCGGGCGTTAGATCGGGGGATCTGGGTGGATACTCGAGACCTCCCCGTCGGCCTATCCACCTCTCAACAAATGTTTCATTGAGGAACTACCGCACGTTTTGGTGGTAATGCGCCGGTGCGCCGTCATGTTGAAGAAAACAATCTTTACCTGGGTAGAGTTGATGAAGAGCTGGCACAATTGCTTCCTGCAAAATCTTAAGATACACAGCACCTGTCACCATTCTTTCAAAAAAGAATGGCCCTACAAGTCCTCTGACACACATACCACACCGCACTGATAATCCAGGAAGATTAACAGCTCGTTCTTCCACAAAATTGAGATTTTCTTTTGCCCAGTACACACAGTTGTGGCGATTGACAGTTCCATTCAATTTAAAAGTCGCCTCATCTGACCAATCAATCAAATCAGTCAATTGTTTATAATCACACTTCCATTCACAAAATTGGAGACGCCTATCCCGATCGACCTCATTTAACGCGTGAAGCAACCTGGGAATGTAGGATTTCCTCTTTTTCTTGGAGTAAAATGCGGTGGATACTTGACTTGCTTATTCCTGACTCAAGCGAAGGTGACCATATAGACTTCTTTGGGGATCTTAAGAATCTTTGTTCCACTGCTTCAATCCCTCTCTCGTTTGATACTGATTTCTTCCTACCACACCATCCCTTCTTCACATCACACACAGTTCCATCCCTCTCAAACTTGTCGCGTAATTTTGTGATTGTTACACGTGATGGTGGTACCAGCATTAAATACGTCCCGACATTGTCTTTGCACTTCTTTCATGTTCTCACGTTTCCAATAGCACTTTATAATCCACTTCCGTTGCTCAAAGAAAGGTTTCCAGTCATCTTGTCAGTTACTTGTCACTGTTGGTAAGTGAACCGAAACAAAAGAATCAATAATCAATCACGTTATCTCCAATATTACATCTGTTATTAACATTCAAATAGTGTAAACCCCTTTCTGGGACACTCTGTATACGTTGTATAGGAAAAATTATGTAATGCTGCGCGATAAACTGATTTTCGGCAGAAAAAATTCATTGCCAGCCCTGATAAGGAAAAATTTGATAAATCCAATTGCTAAATTAAGAAAAAAAATACCCTAACACGTGCTGCAGCCAGAATCCCTGTTTTGTGACTCCTTGATACCGAAAAACCAATTGAAAGCGAAACGTCGGTCCGTCTGTCTGTGAACAACGCTAGTGCCTAACTGTTCAGCCGATTTTCTCCAAAATTCATATTTCCCAATCGATCTGCCCAATCTCAGGGCCCCTTGATTTTAAAATCGAGATTTTAATTTTGGGGGGTACTTTACTGGGAGCCCCTGTGACATTTTCAAAAATTTCAAAAAAATGGTGCCAACAATTTTGACTAAATTTTGTTAGTGGATAGTCTGAAGGTCATTTAAAAGAATGGCTTAGGTTTGACGTTGGTTAAAAACTCTGATTTTTCGAAAATTGAACAAAATCAAAATTTTTTCGGCGTCTTTCTACAACTACAAATATGAAGGTACAATTTTTTTCTTAATGAAATATGTTCATAAAAACACCTTCAAATAAGGTCATGTTCAATTTTTCAAAAACATGAGTATTATTTTCGAGAAGCCCGCTCGGAATTGACTGCCTTTCGTTTTTGGCGTCTTATTACAACTACAATTCTGCAAATACGATTTTTTCTCAATGAAATGTATTTATCAAACGTAATAGCTAGTTGGTCAAATTCAACAACTGTGAGGAAAATTCTAGCGGCCTAATGCCCTTATAGGTACTTTTCCATGGTTTCTCCGATCAACACCGGACACCCGTTGTATCTCAACTGTGCAAGATAAGAAGATGCCGTTTGGACAATCGATTGCATAAACAGGGGCTTCTTGATTGATGATACTTCGTCTTCGCTCTATTTTTTACTAAGAAGATGTAAGGTCAACTTTGTTTTTTTGTAATGGAACCAAATGCTAAATTTTGGCTATATATATATATATATATATATATATATATATATATATATATATATATATATGTGTGTGTGTGTGTGTGTGTGTATGTGTGTGTGTGTGTATTGTTCCAGCCTGTATGTGTATATACATATACACATATATACATACATACACACAGGCACTTTCTTACACTACATTACCATACATGTGGGAAGAGCAGCCGGGATCTTAGAGCTTGTGTAGGTCGGTGGCGGATCTCGCTATCTAGCGGGGGAGGGGAACACCGACACCTCCCCGGATAAAAAATTCACGGCACAAATGGATGTAATGACCAAAGCAGTCGATGTGCCCAGAAACGTCAATCAATCGATCGATCGAGTGGCGGGAAGGACATCCTGTTTCGTAGTTCAAAACAGCCTTGCGTGTTTTAATTTATTAAAAAAGTATTGTGGCGTAAAATACGTTGAAAACTTTACTTTGAATGGATTCTAGAATCGTTGTACGTTAATCACGTTGATCATCTTTATGGACTTTGATACGCGTAGCGAAGCGTCAATTTGCCTAAAACGTTTGAGTTTATAAATAAGATGCCATTCCCTCGCGGATCCATGATGTCGTTAGTCAAATTCTCGCGGAAGTGAGTGAGGGAGAAGAACCTCTTTCGGTTTTAAAAGTTGATAGGACGCAGTACAAAAGGAAGGCCTTCTTATCGGAGCTATGACAGACCCGTAATGTTTTTCAAGGTATATCACAACTTTTGAAACATAAACCCCACAAAACTAAAAATAAAAGATTTTTTTTTAAAATTTTCCAAATTTTTAGTAATAGTTATTTTCATTTTTATTTGAGACAATCGGTAGTGCAGTACCACAGCTGCGTACGAGTAGCCCAATAAGAGTTAAGGACTGTAATCGTCCAGAAATTTGTTTTGCCTGAGCTAGTTGCATTAGGAGGACGTCCGGATATTTCGTGTCTTTCTTGGTCTTGCCGCTAGATGTTGCATGCTCGCCAGCACTGCTCGATACGGTCGCGATTATGCGACATCTAGCGGCACAATCGAGAACGACGCGAAATGCCGTGAGATATTCCATCGTGAAGACAGGCCTTCATGCGCCAAGAAATAAAAACTCAAGTACATTCATTGGCTTCCTTGCATGTTGTCTTCAAGAAATGTGAACGTAGTTTTTTAAGGCCGAGGCTGCCTGTCGAAATGTTAGGAAGTCGATGTCGTTTTGAGACGGCACTCAGTGCATTCGGCGGTGTTTTCCTCCGCTGGATGGGGAGATCCAGCGCAGACATACACGGTGGCTTGCGAGGTTTCCTCATTCAGGAATCTCCCCAGCGAGGTCCCAGCCGGGACCAGCTCTAACTAAGCTCCCCACTGGTCTCCTGACGTGGGTTTTGTGTTTTAGGAAGGGGTGGGGATGAGACAAGGAAGAAGAAGGAAATATTACGAGCTGTCCGTGGACAGTTACTGCTCCGGCATTCGCCTGGTGTTGATAGGAGAAATCACGGAAAACTAGCAATCAGAGCAGCCAGCCGCTAGAAACCTCATCCAGACAGCGGGTGGATTCGCTCCAGCTATGTATCTAGCTATTATCTGGGACCGTCGGGACTCGAAGCCTAGGACCTCCCGGACGTGAGATCTGCGGAGTGACGAGCTGCTGCCCTGAGCCACCTCAGCCGGCGTGCCTCCTCTGTGACGCGCAGAGATTGAGGCCCTCGCCATCTGCACGCGGTCCCGGAGGCGCGCGCCTGGAGACACTGGCCTGCCGGCCTCGCCGAGAGCCGGCTGCCTGAGTGGTTATCGGCGGGGGCTCGCGCAGGGCAGAGGCCGCGGCCCGCCCGATAGCAGACTCTCCGCTTCGCGGGCGTCCACCGGGCTGCAGCACGTGCAGCGGGACGTGGCGGCGGCGCCACTGGCCACTACAGATATAAAAAGAAGTTGCAACTCCCTATTGGACAGTTTTCTGAAGAAGCCCAAGAAGGAAGAAATAAGGACAACGGAATGTTCTGAGAACTACTCACAAAGAAAACAAGACACTAACACAGTTCTCTGAAGACGCCCAAGAAGGAGTCGAGGAGTATATGGAGTATTGGGCGATTGCCTGTTCGATAAATGAATAAATATAAATGAATCGTTTCTGAAAGTGGGTGGTTTTTTAGTTATTTTGAAAAAAAAAGGGATTGAAAATTCTGGATTTTCGCACTTTTTTGCTCAAAACAGTTTTTCCAGGCAAAATTCTTGTTCAGAGACTGATATTCTGATATTAGTATTCAGAGACTCCAAATGCATAGAAGTTATCTATCAAAACTTCACGAAAACGTTCCCTTATTTTCTACCATTTGACCGAACTGTATGAGAATAGGGGGAATAACGCAATCAAATATTTGGATTTTTCTGTGAAAATGGAAACTGTTTCATTGTTTTCGGAGTTTTCTGGAGTTCCTGCGTGTCTGATGAAAGTATAGTCACCTCTCACTTTCCCGGAAGGTTAATAGTTTTCTTTCAATTTCTGCACTCATTGGAAGTTAGTAATACATTTGTAGACATACCATTGAAATTCATTGTTTCTAAATCTAATAGAACTTTAATATTTTATGATCAAAGAATGTATTACTTTGTGACATGCAATCAGATGTAACTTTCTTATCTCTTATAAAACGATTAATCTGTGCAGCACGAAATACTCCAGCTGTATTGCTATAACGTAAGTGTTAGAGAAAATCCAGAACTGTGTTACAGTCGCGGAAATGAAAGAAAAGAAAATTGTTGGATTGGCATTTTTAATGTAGCTCAAAAGATGGACAGCTTTTGTTGCTTCAGTGCACAAGTTGAAGCATATTTGCGTTCCATTGAGTAGTTTATTATCAATTTTTTAACGAAATTGATTATTACAGTTTGGCGTAGGCCTCATCATATTGCAAAATAGGACACTCCATCTAAATCAATAAGTTTGTGTTTGCTGACAAATAAGACGCTTATTTTCCAATTTCAAAAGAGGATACTTTTTATATTTGAATATGTCTGGTTTTGATAATAGATGAATACTCATTGCCCCAAATACGAGGCCGTCAATCTTTAATTTATTTCCACTGCTCAAATGTCTTATGTAAGTAGTGAATTTTATATCCTCAACGGACATAAACATCCTAAACGAAACAGCAAGTGTCGGTATTCTTGAATAATTGATGTTGAGTTAGCCGAGATCGCTAAAGCGTTGTCCGCTAAAGCGTTGTTCATGACGTGCGTCGAATCCTCATCTAAAATAAAACCATGCTCAGCTGTCATATGCCATTAGGTAAGTCGGAGTGGCCGGAGGAAAGCAAACGGTTTGGTACGCACCGAAGTTGACGGGGCATATGCAGTTAAGATCTGACGGTTTTACCACTTTTTTAAAAAGAAAATCACTCATTTACCAATTGTTTGGAGGGCTCTAAAAGTATAATTTAGTATCATAACAATATGACATAATGTTCGCAAATAAATTGCTACGAAATATCTCTAACAATGGGCGTATGACATGTGCAAGCAACAGCAGGAAAATTAATAAGAGAATACACTGTTTAATGGATTCCTTATTATTCCTCTTCTAGACAAGAGGAAATGCTCCAATAACGTCACATATACTATTGTTCAAACATTTGGACTGCAGAGTTGTATGAATGAAAAATTGATTTGCGCACAAATATTTATGGGACTGGGTCTATTAGTACGTAAGACGGTGTTAAGTGTCCTAAATCTTACGATATAAATGAACCCCCGTCAAAATACAAAATGCCGTGAAGGAATGAAATAAATAACAAACAATTAAAAAAAAGATTAATTTTATTTGCCTTCCTTTGGAGCAGATCTTAGTTGATGACCTATTTAAAGATTGATACGCTCCCCAAGTTTTCAAATGAGTCATTTGACACAGGTTGTCTATAATTCAAGTAAGAGGGATCTATTATAAATTTTAGAACAGAGCTTAATAAAACATCTAAACATATCAAAGAACAAATATGAAACAAACAGCTCTTCAAAACATAATTTTATTCACTATCTGAAAATGACACTTAGTGCTAAAATATCTTCATTGTCATTTTAAACACTTCTTGCATACTACGGCGAAACATAAATTGCATTTACAAACGTTTTAATTCATAAATTATTTTATTTTATTTTAAGAACTTTGCCTTTCAACTATAGAGATAGATCGTAGATTTTTACTCCGAGATAAATCGAAGTCATAACACTCGTTAAGGTTAAAGTGCAAGGAGTGAAGTACACAATGACAATTTATGCGTTTAATACGTCTTATGACGTGGCAAATACCTAATTGGTTTCTTGGAACTCGTAATTCATTGTTTGAAACATCTGGTGTTCCAACAAACGGATGATTACGTTTGGCATTCGAAACTACCAAATTTTTTCTGCAATTTGCAATAACATCGTTAGTTGTGCTCGTGGCAAGAATATATTACCAATCTGCAAATCGATCATGAATAATTTCAGAATTTTCTGTAAAGGTTTTTCAAAACCGTGGCGCCTCGAGTGGAACACGATCGGTCGGGGAATTTCCATTTTGAAAGAAATCGTACTGATGGTTTATGCACTAGTGTTGTTCTCAGACTGTCGGACAGATAGACGAACGGACGTTTTGCCATCAATTGTTTTTTTGGTATCAGGTATCCACAAAACAGGGATTCTGGCTACACCACGAGTTTGGGGATTTTTTTTCTTAAGTTAGCAAGTGGATTTATCCATTTTTTCGTTACCATGGCTAAGAGTCTTTGCGAAAATGGCGCAACAGAACTAAGAGAAACTTGTAGTATGATTTATTCATTTACTTGTAAAATATGTCACATATAAGTAAAAGGAAAATGGGGCGCAAAAGTATTGACCCCTTCTTGTTTAGGCTGCGCACGCCTTCGTTTTATTTGGCGACTTTGCATGAACTGCGGTTTGTTCTCGTGAAAGAAAATGCATTTCGGCGTTATCGCTGAGAAAAGCGACCTTTGGCTTCTCTTATGCCCTCTCCCTCCCTGTAGTTATCATGCGGACTTTCTTGTTTTCGCGTGATACACCGTAGGAACACGTGGTGGTGATATATAGGCAGTTCAGGGACATGTATTTGTGTACGGTTTTAAACAAGCGACTGACGATGGCAGAGGGCTGCCTGAGATTGAAATACTCTTATCAATGACGGAATAAGTTAATGCTTGACCAAGTTATGAATAAACTGTTGCACATGAACGTCACTGGCACGCAAAATTGGGGGGGGGGGGAAGCGGTCTTCAAAAAGAGTATATCATTCCGCGGAAATATATTTAAAGCCAAGACATTTTACTTTCCTACCCCTATTTCGTAAGAAGAGAGACCGGGAGAGATGGCTCAGTGCATGTCACTGCAGTCCCTCTGACTGGGAGGTCCTAGGTTCGAGTCCCGACGGCGCGTGGCAGGCTTTACGACACTAGTTTGTCAGCTAGGTCGAATTCAGTCGCTGTCTGGAAGAGAATTCTAGCGGCCGGCTGCTCTAATCGGTAGTTTTCTGTGATTTCTCCGATCAACACCAGGCGAATGCCGGAGCAGTACCCTAACAAAAACGGGCCACGGATCGCGCGCGATCTTTCCTTCCTCTTCCTTGTCCTCTCCTCTCCTCTTACACACACACTTACACCAACATGCAATACACTACTACACATGTCGGGAGATCGGTTGGGATCTTACAGCTTTTCCCGGCTGGGGTGGTGCCCCGCTGGTGGGAGATACCTGGTTCAGGGGAAAACCCCGCTAGTGGACGGTAGGTCGGCGCCAGATCTCGCCATCCAGCGGGGAAAAGATCATCGCCACCTCCCGAGAAAAACACGCATTACACTTATGGGACTAATGACCTAAGTAGTTGACGTGCCCGGAAACATCAATCTATCAATCAATCGTAAGAAGAGAAAGTATTGTAATCGTTTGCCGCGAAATGACAAATTTTCTACAGAAAAACCCTTATTGCCGGATCCTCGTTTTTATTGATTTATTGAAGTTAATAAGTTGCACCCAGAGATTAAAAATGATCAAGTTACGTCTCAGCTATTCCTGAATTCAATGATCATATACTTTGCCAATGCACTTAGAAAACGACAGGAGCCACGGAGGAGATGTCGGTGGCGACGCGATCGGTTTAGATGGTTCATGTTATCAGTTGACGTCACTGCAGTGCCCCTGCCCGGAAGGTCCTAGGGTTCGAGTCCCGAGGTTGGCAGGAATTTTGATACTACCTAGATAGCTAGGTCGAATGGAGTTGCTACCTGGAGGATAATTCTAGCGGCCGGCTGCTCTGATCGGTAGTTTTCCGTGGTTTCTCCGATCAACACCAGGCGAAAGCCGGAGCAGTGCCCTAACAAATGAGCCACGGACCGCGCGCGATCTTTCCTTCCTCTTCCTTGTCCTATTCTCACCCCTTCCATTCTCTTACACTTTCATTTCCATACACTACACAACCACACATGCCGGGAGACCAGTCGGGAGCTTAGAACTTGTCCCAGCTGCGGCGGAGCCCTGCTGGTGGGAGATACCCGGTTGGGGAAAATCACGGTAGCTGACATGTAGGTCGGCGCCAGATCTCGCCATCCAGCGGGGAAAATTACCCTTACCTCCCGCGGCAAAAACATGCATTCTACATATGGGACTAATGACCTTAACGAATAACTAATCAATCAATCAACGGACTTTTCGATCAATATTCAAGATCTTATTGTTGAGATGACTCCTATACTTTTCCTACTGTATCTTGGAAAAGTACAAATATGACGATACAAATGGGATTGGTAAAGATGGAAAAGAACAACCCTTCATGGCAATTTCATTATTTATATGAACGCTGATCGCTGTAAGAGCGTTAAATTATCAGAATGTAATGTTTGATTACATAACTCACTCCGTAGTACATCTGTCTGGATAATAGAAAGTCCCAGGCTTGGATCCCGATGAGATAAATTATTTGCCCTTAGGGGCAAAAATATTATTTTTTTTAAAAAAAACTATGGGGTTGGTGAGCTGAAATTGCGTCCCTCTTTTGAAATACTTTCTGGATCTGGGTAACTCAAGTATACGAACAGAAATCTGTGAGAGGGCTTGGTGTTCACTATCTTTATAGAAGCACAATGACAGCTTTCGCCTCTTGCGAAATAGATCATATTTGCCGGGGTCATCTAGTAACGATGAGTTCTCTCTGGCCCGAACTAGACTGATAGCCAACGACGAGAAATCTAAATCTATTCCACTCTCACATTACTATCACACACACGTCATAATCAGGGTTGTTACTGGGTACAGGATGCTTCATGTCTAGACATAATTATGGTTACGAGGGTCTAAACCAGTAAAAAGTGCAATTAGTAATTATTAATTTATAACCAAGGGTATTTGCAGAGTAGGAGCTCCTCCATCATCATTTTTAAAACACTACTAGTCATCATTTAGATATGAATTTGAGCTTTTTATTCTACCAAATTTTGCTTTAAATGAAAAGTAGGGCCTCAGATATGTTATCGTTTGCTATTTTAACCAGTTTTACAGTATAAACACTAAATTTTAATAATATATTAAAATTAATAGAATTAACGCTTTTCTTCCGTTATTTCCTGTTCATTTCGTGGTTTAGTTGGGTCAAGACATTTTTCAAAGAAGTTCTGTTTCTTGACTTGGCGCGAGCCAGGCCAAGTGTGTATGTGTATGAGGTAGTAGCGATGTGAAGATTTTTGGTTGATTTTACTTTCTCGCTACGGGGTAGAGGCGGGTGTAATTCGGCGCGAGAGAACTGCTCATTTTCGCCAGATAACTCTTATTACAGGGCTCTGTTAACGAAAAAGTAGATAAATCCAGTTGCTAAATTTAGAAAAACAATTCTCTTTCACGTGGTGTAGCCAGAATTCATATTTTGTGAGTCCTTGATGCCTTGATGATGATATTTTGTGATGTCCTTTTGTGAGTCCGAAAAATCTAATGACGGCAAAAAGTATGTTCGTCTGTTTGTCTGTCAATCTGAACAACACTAGCAGCTAAACCGTTCGGCGTATTTTCTCCAAAATTGATACTCCCAATCAATCTGGCAGATGTCGCAATCCCTTGAATTTGAATCCGATATTTTAATTTTGGGGGTACTTTACATGAAGCTCCTAGAACATTTTCGAAATTTTGAGAAACATGCTCGCTCGTTTTTTATTATATTTTGTTGTTGGATAGTGTGCAGGACGTTTAAGAGAATGGTGCAGATTTCATGATCGTTGAAAATACTGATTTTTTTAAAAATTGCAAAACTTTAAATTTTTTTCGGAGACTTCCTGCAATAAAATATTAAAAATAGAGATTTTTTCCATTAATGAAATAGATTTTGAAATAAGGTCATGTACACTTTGTCGAAAATTTGAGGACTTTGAGTCGCATAATTTTGCGTGAAAATACAGGCGAGGAAGTACGGGTTGTTTTAGCACCACTAGTTTTTAAGTTCGAAGAATTCCTTTAATTGCAAACAAGTTCGATACACAAGTGTCTTTACAAAAATAAGTAATTTATAATTTTTTGTAATGCACTACGTCTTTAAATTAAGAAATTTCTTGTATAGTCTACTTCAACATATAGATTCAGATCTTGGAAATTATAAATTACATTCCGAGAATCGTGTGTAAGTCTGCTTCAACAGTGAATCGCGGTTATGTTATTCCAAAATTTGCAAATCTCCATAATTTCTTTAGTCTTAAATAGTGAAGGACATGAAACTATATTTTTGGGTTTTCGATTTCCCGTACAGCGCACATGCACTCTTCTGATGTAACTTTCTTTTTGTACGAAGTAATCTCAAGGGCTTGTTTGTTCTTAGTTTCATTCTTACATTTTTATTTGAATTTTTTATTTTAAATAATTTTTATTTATTTGTTTTAATATTTTAAAATAAAAATTTGCTGGACTCGTACGAATATTCTGGACTTTGTAAATCATTATGTTTTTAACTGAAAAACATTAATACTGGATCCTAATTACGAATGGCCAGACCCAGAACTGTGTGTTGGAGCCCTATTCGCCCGGAATGTGCGCGACTATACATTCTGATATTGTTAAGCATTGATATTAAATTTCACATAAAATCAAATAATCACTGCAATTGTACCGTGGATTATTATTTTGATTCTATTTCTTTCATTTAACTTTCTGAGCTGCCACATATCGTATCACGGAGGGCTCGATATTGATCAAATATTCAACTTATGTGGAACTTTTAAGTACTTTAAAGAACAAAACCAGAAAAGACAAAGAGATCGAATTTTATAAAACCACGGTAATTCCAGCAGGGTTATACGGGAGTGACAGTGGATTATGACAGCAAACGGCAAAAGTACAATACTAGCTGCCAAAATACGTTTTCTAACAGGAATTGCCGATGTTTCCAAATTAGATCCCAACTGGTACTTCCCATCAGCGAGCCTCCAACCCAACCGGGACGAGCTCTAAGCTCCCGACTGGTCTCCCGACATGTCTCTATACGACATGTGTAAGTAGTACAGCATGTATGTATATGTACGACATGTGTACGTAAGGATTGAGGATAGGAGAAGGAAGAGAAAGGAAAGATCGCACGCGACCCCTGGACCGTTTGTTAGAGTAGTCTTCCGTGATTTGCCTGGTGTTCAATCACGGGGAACTAAAGATCAGAGAAGCCGGTCGCTAGAATTCCCCTCCATTCAGCGGCTGAATTCTACCGAGGTGACAAGCTAGTGCCGCAAATCCTGCCACCATCGGGACTGGAACCCGGAACCCTAGGACCTCCCGCTCAGAAGCATTGCAGTGACATCTGTTGCCGCAGCCTGTCTCCCTCCTGTGTGACCTCAGCCGGTGCACAGCCTCATGGGGATTAGACGTAAGGTTTGAGACGTCTGTGCCCACACTTCAACGTAATCAGAAATATTAAACATTTATAGACGCATCTTGCATGGAGTAAAGACGATTTCTGGACAATCCAATCCGTAATTGAGTATTGAAAATAGGAATGTTGTTTTGGTGAAAGGTCGAGAAATTAATGCACTGTGACGTGAAATCTAATTTCGTTCGCGGACACGTAAATGAGCATTTGGAAGCCCGATTTCAAAACAAGCAGTCCTGGTTTGGTCAGGGCGTTGGAATAACGATAGATAGAATTTATTTCTTTTCGGGTGTAATAAATGTTACAAATAAATACCTGAGCTATTCGGGCTAATAAGGCGCAAGTCTGAAGTATTGGAATATGCAGTAGTACTTTCATGTATCCGCCAATCAACAGTTTATGTGATTTCTGTTAGCTGATCGGCAAAGTTGGTTAATCGACCGAAAATGCTTCACACATTCACACATGAGATTTATGTAAAGCTTATATAAATCTAAATGTTTCAGAAGAATACATTTTAAACCATTTATATCCTGGCAGATAGCTGAAGAAGTCATGACCATGAAATTAAGTTGAAGTTTCATAATAAAGTACAAGTTAGTTATTCTATGGACTCCAATCGTACTATTACAATTTTGCTAAGCTTCGACGTGTAAATGCGATTTATGAGAAGGGATATAATAGAAGTTTCCCTCGATGTTACTGCTGTGAAGGAATATTGTGAGTACGGTCTTCGGTAGTTTTTGAACCGGCTGCGATGGCTGAGTAGAATCGTGGCTCTGAAGCGAGAGTCCGCGGGAGTGGGCCCTGACGGTGGGGGATTTTGGACACTAGCTACTTCGCAGGTTCGAACTCAATTGTCTGGAGGAGAATTCTAGCGGCCCGCTGCTCTGATCGGTAGTTTTCCATGGTTTCTCCGATCAGTACCAGGCGAATGCCGGAGCACGATCCACGGTCCGCGCGCAATCTTTCCTTTCTCTTCCTTGTCCTATCCTCCCCCCTTACTAACACATGTTCTTACAGTAACATCCACTACACATGCCGGGAGACCGGTGGGGAAATTATTGAGGCTGAGGGAGATTCCTGGAGGTGAATGTTCCTGCTATGCCGACGAACATCGCCGCTTCCCGCAAAAACACATTCACTACACTGACGGGACTCTTGGAGTAAGTAGCGCTCGGAAACGCAACACTCACTCACTCGAAATTTATTGACTGATGTTTCCGGGCACGTCAACGGGTCAGTAGTCCCTTCAACGTAGTGAGTGTTTTTACCATCTGAAGGTAAAATTGTTCCACCTCCCCTGCGCGGTGAGATGAGGCGCTGACCTACACGGCCGAGGAATTCCTCCGTCAGGACTCGAACCTGAGAACCCGCCGCCTACAGAGACAGCGGCAATGCTGAAGCAGCTGATGACTCGCTCGTGAGTTTTCCGGGCGCGCGCCCTCTGAGTGAGAAAGTTTCGTGTACTCCGAAACGGACGTTCGGCGCCACTGCCAGGCGAGGTTGCCGGCTGCTCGCGTTGGCGCGTTTCCTCCCCGAGCGCCTGGCGCGCCGTGTCGCAACGGTCGCTAACCTTCGTTCCCGGTCAGAGTTATCAGAATTGGATCTCCCGGAAATCTCATGCCGCCAAGTCATAGTAGACAACCCACCTCTTATCTAATGTTTCTCTTTTCACTGTCGCTGCCTTTCTGATCGAAAATTCCATAATCTTTACCATCCACCATTCCACGTGGTATGTAGTATAACGGATATGCTACGGAGATTTTCAGCAGAAATATTCATATTACAGGTCCCCATTACGAAAAAGTGGAGATCTTGTCCTTGTAAGTACTTAATTTACCTTTGACGCGTATGTACGTATGTACTTAATTGTATGTA
This sequence comes from Acheta domesticus, assembly GCA_031308135.1. Classification (NCBI taxonomy): domain Eukaryota; kingdom Metazoa; phylum Arthropoda; class Insecta; order Orthoptera; family Gryllidae; genus Acheta; species Acheta domesticus. The sequence continues at coordinate 26,394,547 of JAHLJT010005437.1, read as the reverse complement.
ATTATTTAACCTTTTACGCGTTTCATAGGTCCAGATTTCCAAAATGCACGTTTATGGGTCCTTGATACCGAAAAAACTGGTTTACAGGCAAAGGTCTCTCCTTTGTTCATAAGCAGGATTTTCACTATAATTAGTATTAGATTATTAGGGTTTATTGAAACAAGGGGAATGAGAGATAGAGGGCATACCTGAACTATCAATGGGAATCACGTTTCGTCTAGAGAGTACAAGATAGAGAAAATCTTCGTTTGAAAAATGTTAGAGGGGTCGACAATGAACTTTGATTAATAAACGTAAAATGTAGAATTATGAACTTTTTATAAAACTAGCGGAACCCGGCAGACGTTGCTCTTCATCTCCCTCTCTATCTCTCCGTTTCTCTCTCTCTCCCTGCCTCAGTCTGTCTCTGTGTGTCTCTGCCTCTCTCTGTTCCTCTCATTCGCATTTAGTTGCAGATTCTTCACGTCTCTGAGCACGTGGGGGTAATATCGAGAAGTGCCGGACCAGGAAAAATGTAATAGAATGTTAATGAAGGTCTCATCCTGTACATTACGGTCTGAGAAACGTTTCTTTGAGGCCTCAAAATGTTAGTTTTTAATGCCCTAGAACGCTTCGTTTAGGAGTTACAACAATTAACAGCACATAAACATTCTGGGTGAAAAAAACACGAGAAGTGCCAACTTTCATGGAGATCGGTGCACACGGTGTCGGATTTATATATGAGGTGTGTGTGTATATATATATATATTATATATATATATATATATATATAATAAATTAATATAATATAAATAAAATGGATATACCAACATCCAATTTTATATTTATAAATAAAATAAGCAATTGTGACAATGCAATGGGATACAGTCGGTTAAACTGCAGTTGGTGAAGGTTAGGTTAAAGTGACAGTTAAAGAACGAGTTTGGTCGGCAGATACTTTCGCAAAATACAATGTTCGGATAATGGGCAAACCTAACAAATGAGGTTATATATATATATATATATATTATATATATATATATATATATATAGAGAGAGAGAGAGAGGAGAGAGAGAGAGAGAGAGAAAGAGAGAGAGAGAGATGAATTTTTTTGTTATTAATTTTTTCTGGAACGAAACTTCGACAATTGTTTGTACACAATCAGTATCGAAAAAATCTAGAGAAGCAACTTACAAGACTGATTCCTTTAATGTCCTACAAACGAAACAGAAGTCAGAAAATTATATTGTAACATTCGCTGTGGTTGATATCTAAAGCTATGCGCGAAATTCAAATGTATATTTTTAATGAGAGGTAAATTAATAACCATAGGATAATTTTACGATAAAACATAACTGATACACGTATAAATACGTTATATGCAAAACTAGCGAACTAGGAAAACCCGGCAGACGTTCTGCCCTTCATCTCCCTCGATCCCCTCCCTCTTCCGTTTCTCGCTGTCTTTCCCTCCCTCACCCTGTCCCTGCCTGTCTCTGTGTGTCTTTGTCTCTGCCGCTCTCACTCATTCACATTTACTTGCAGATTCTGTACGTCTCTGAGTAGGTGAGATAATATCGGGAAGCGCCGTACCAGCAAAAATATAATAGAATGTTCAGGAAGAGTTTATTCTGTACATTACGGTGTGAGAAACGTTTGTTTTAGGCCTGCGGACTCAACATTTTAGTTTTTAAGACCCTAGAACGTCTCGTAAATGCAAGTCGCTGGTGAAAATAACTAAAGAGAGTGAATACAATGCTGCAAGTAATGTTTATTAGCAACATAAAGTAACGAGAATAAATAAATGGGAATACAAAGTAATTTTCTAATTACCCCACAGTAATAATATATTAATTTTTTTCCGCCGGAAATTGACCATTTTTTTTCGCGCAGCATTACATAACTTTCCCTATACTACGTATATCACTCCGTGTATACGTACGTATACGGGAAAGTAAACAGAGAGATTACAAAGGGGGCAGGAAATGATACAGCCAGACAGGTTTGAGTGAAACGAAGACCGGTAGAGACGAAGAGGAATTTCAAGGTGGGAAAAGAGGTGTCAAGGAGATGGGAAGGTATGAAAACACTCACTGTAAAGGGAATACCCGTTTCATTAGTCATTTATTGAATAGCAAGTAGCACGTTTTGCGGGAAGCAAGATATCGTATACGCTAAGCATCAACTTTGGAACCTGTGCGCGTTCGTGAACCCTTGTTACGTTACAGGATGTGGGAATACGACATTACATTTGATGCCTTAAACGTGTACGATTAACGTTACGACAATGCCTCCTAGACACTAGTATAAGGCCTACCGACTGACCAGCTTTGTCGACTGACACTCTGACGTGGGTAGTCATCCCAGAAAACGAATCTTTCGCCTGCTGCTCACAGTCAATGTTTCTTCAACAGTCAATCACTCTTCTTCACCCCGTAATAATGATATTTTACAGAAAGGAGTTTCATTCGATTAACAGTTACTAATTTTAACTAAAAGGAGATAAACGATTTGAAGATTTTAAATTTAAAGTATTGCCATATTTTAAAATATTGGACTTTCCAGACTGGCACATTTTTGAGGTAACTAAATGATCATAGATTAACATCTATTCATTCATGAAACGATGCTGTATACGTAACACCATTTTCCATATCAAGAAAATTATTTTTTTGGTTATATTGATTTAACCATTTGTTTCTTATGGACTTCAAGAGATGCACACTGTCAAAAGGAAGAAAGTAATTTTGTCTGGGATCTGCATAGATGTTCATAAGCTATTTCTAGTTTTGGAGGATCGGAAAACAATGGAATGGCTTTTTGGTTCACAGGATTCTTGTCAGAAATCACTGCAATCACTTCAAAACCAATCTTTTCAAGCCATACAATTATTGATTTGTTTTGGTTTTGATAAAATGGTTTTGATAAAATGGTTTAGCAATTCACCTGTCAATTTTTTGGCAGGAAATATATGAACTACATTTTTATATGATGAAAGCTTTCTAGTTACCATGAACACACAAGCTGTTGATGAATTTCCATCTTTATTAATGGCAGTTACAACAATACTTCCTTTTCACTTTCCGTGTACGTACGTATACACGGAGTGATATTACGTAGTATAGGGAAAGTTATGTAATGCTGCGCGAAAAAATGGCCAATTTCGGCGGAAAAAAATTAATTGCCGGGCCGTGAAAACGAATAAGTGGATAAAACCAGTTGCTAAATTAAGAAAAAAATCCCCTAACACGTGGTGTAGCCAGAAACCCTGTTTTCTAGGTCCTTGATACCGAAAACCCAATTGAAAGGAAAACGTCCGTCCGTCCGTCTGTTAACGCTACTAACGCCTAAACCATACGCACGATTTCTTCCAAAATGGATATTCCCCCGTCGATCTGATTCTAGTCGAAGCTTTGAGATTTTGAAAAAGATTCTTCAAAATTTGGGGGTACTTTATATGAAGCCCCCCGGAGATTTTCAAAATTTTCTCAAAAACGGCTGCAAATTTTTTCTTTAAATTTCTTATATGAATAGAGTAAAATAACTTATTAACATGGCATAGGTCTGATTTTCACGCATAACTCTGAATTTTCGAAAATTGCAAATTGTGAAGGTTTGAATTTTTTCGGCGTCTTTCTCCAACTACAAAATTGAAGATAGAGATTTTTTCTTCAAATAAAATTTGTTCTGCATATTGAGTTCTTTCATAAAGGTCATGTAAATATTTTTCAAAATTTTGGTAGTTTTCGTGCAATATTGCGTGCAATATGTGCAACATTAAAAAATTACAAAAACAAGATTTTCTCAAAACCGGCTCCACATTTTTTCTTTAAACTTTCGGAAGGGATAGTGGTAAATGTACTCTATCAGATGACATAAAAGCCATATTGGTCTATCGGTTGGTTTTTTTCAAAAATTACAAATATGTCAAGTTTTTACTTGTCTCTCACGTCGTTAATATTTACACTATCGGCGATTTTTACTTTATTATATTTACGAGTATATATGCTTTAAATAATGGCAAGTAAAGTTTCTCGAAAACACTACCGTTTTCTGTGAAAAGTAGCTCAAATTTCGGCATTTTCAGAAATGCTCAAACGCAATTTTCTCATATATGGCTGCAAATTTTTTCTTGAAACTTTTGTAACAGATAGTGATAATTACACTCTTTAATATGACGTAAAGTTTATTTTGAGTTATTTTTGGTTTTCCAAAAATTATAAAAATGTAATTTTTTTGAAAGATCTCTCACATCTTTAATATGCCCATTACCAGCAATTTGTAAACATTATTATATTTGTGAGTGTAAGTGCTTCAAATAACTTTAAATAAAGTATTTTGAAAACTCAACATTTTTCTGTGAAAATGAGTAGTAGTGCTAAATGAGTTTTAGTAGTGCTAAAACGCCATTTTCTCTTAAACGGCACATAATTTTTAAAAGAAAATTGCCATTTACGGCTAGGTTTTTGTGTTCTTTAATATTCTAAAGTTAATATTTTCGTTCTACCAATAGAAAACTGAAAATTAAGAAAATGACCAAAAAAAATGTACTTTTGGCGGTGATAGATGGTAACTAGCAAGAAAGAGTGTGTGGCAATTCCGAATAGCTAGCGAAGACCCAAGAAAATAGAAAACTAATACGGGAAAGTCAAGTCTGTGCCATTCTGTAGCACCACTAGTTTATAGCTAACGCCTGGCTTCAAGAATGTTTTATCCATTAAGAGTATCACAGTCTTGTGCTTATTCAACAAATTAAATTTCTTTCCTCATAACGCACGCTCTGTTTTTCCACATAGTTGCTGAATTTTATAGAAAGCAGTTTTATAGTGGAAATGCGCGGAAACTTCAGATAACGTCTTTAGAAGTTGTTACGAGTGTTTACCTTCTCTGATGCAAAATTGCTCCTCTACAAAAATATTATCATCACACAATTTTAAAGCATAGATTTTATTACACAATAAAGTGGATAAAAACACATTTCTCACTTTCTATACACAACATTCACAGTTCACACTAATTCGCCTGCAAAACACGCCTTTGCCATGCTGTAAGGTTATGATCGGTTATGACTAAGGATAGTGACGTCAGAATCAAGATGCCCGTCTGGCCATAGGCCTGATGATTTAAGTGGCATTGCGTTACGATTAAGGAAAACGGATGTGATTTCAACTGGTTAAGTCAGAGTATGCTGGCAAGCAACTCGCGCAAGTAAACAAATGCAAAACGAAATACGTAGTATAAATAATTTGGATGTGTGCTCCAACTTCCATTCATTAGGATCTGTTATCTTGCTACGAAACGATTTCCGTTAGTCTAGGAAAACGATGTGTAAAACGCAAACAGGATATGAAAGTTAAATTACTACGCAGGTGCCTATTAACGGTTCATGCTATTAATTTCACTCTTTGTAAAAGTTCTCTAAAGTTAGGAAAATGAATCATTGCTTTTTAATAAGTATTAACATGGGAAAATATTATTAAATCCACAATGCATGTTTTCTTGAACTCTCGAATCCCTATCTCTTCTCATTTACCAACATTTAGTTGAATTGATAAAAGATAAAAGAGAATTGTCAGCCGTTGATAACAAGAAATGTTTTCTCCCTGGTAACAGAAACTATTTGCATTGAAAAACAAGCTGTAGATTTGATATAATGGTACTGCCTTCGAAATAACCAACACTTTCACTGCTTTAGTATCTAGTGAAACGAAAGCCAAAGAAACGTACGCGACGAAGGACCTGAGTTCGAGTCTCGGCGCGGAAAATAATTTTTGCTGGTTCAAAACACTTTTGCTTGTTCATGTTGTAGTCTAATATAGCGGATCAGTTAGAAATAATGCGAAAAACGATGCGCTATTGTAGCACCACTAGTTTAGTAAAAGTTGTTACATACGAGATAAACTTTAAATATGGAGAAAACAGTTATGCGGTTTTTTAGATTTTGTTTAGAAATTGAATAAATTTCAAGCGTAAATTACCCGAAAACTACTGTTTTTTTCAAATAATTGTACATGATCTTTTTTAAAGAGCTGTTTTTTTACAATAGACTCGCCTGGGGCAAACATTTCGGTCTTAAATTTTGTAGGATTGAAATTATTGTAACAAAACTTTTTGAATTTTTCGAAAAAAAAGAAAGATGGCCGATAATGAGACAGCACCTATTTTTTACTGTCCCTTATTACATATGAGGAGAAAATTTAAAGAAAAAATTTGGAGTGGTTTCCAAGAAAATATTGTTAAAATCTTTCCTATATTTCGTGCAAAATTACACGAAAACCACTCTTATTTTCGAAAATCGGAACATGAACTTATTTGAAGATGTCTTTGAAGGACAAATTTCATTAAGGAAACAATCTGTATCTCCAATATTTTTTATATTATACCTGAACTTATTATACTTGAAGTAAGACGCCCACAAGAAATTACACTTTCACTTGCAATTTTCAAAAAATCTGGGATTTCAATAACATGACACCTACACCTACCTCTTAAGCGTCATTTATGAAATCCGTGGCCAAAGTTTAATAAATAAAATTGGTACCATTTTTGAGAAAATTTTGAAAATGTTGAGGCTTTGCGTAAAAGTATTCTCAAAAATAAAAAAAAAATATCCGTTTGAAACTCTCAATGCCTCGAGTTTGCTCATATCAACAGAAGAATAACAATTTTGTAGAAAATCGTCTGAACGATTTAGGCGCTAGCATTGACCCCAGAAGGATAGCCAGACATTTTGGCGTCAATCGAGTTTTCGGTATTAAGGACTCACAAAACATGGATTCAGGCTAAAGGATTTTTTGTTCTATATTTAACAATTGGATTTATCCACTTTTTCCTTACAAGGGCCCGGCAATCAAAGTTTTTCTGCCGAAAATTCTCCATTTTTCGGCGCACGATTACTTTAACTTTCTCTTCTTACGAAGTACCTTCGAAAGGGCGAGTTAGTAAAAATTAAATAGTTTAATAATTTAAAATCTTTATATAAATAAATGTTAATACATTATTGTTTAAAAATAATATAATATAGAGTATAATATTTAATATATTGTTTAAAATAATTAAAACATTATGTGTATGAATAACCTGCTACTGTGCATTAATGATAATAATGAATTGTATAATTTTTTGTTGTTGGAGTGTATATTACGCATGCATAAAGTAGATATAAATTCAAACAAAAAAGTGAGTTTTAATAATTTGTTCTAGTAATGACGCTTACGTGATTTGTCCAAATTGTAATGTAGTGCAAATACAAAACCCCGAAAGGCCATAAGGGCCGAACGGGAAGTAAATAAAGTTAAATAATACAAACAAATTAAATTTAGTTATTGGATATCAGGGCTCCACGATACGATTTTTTTCTGACAGAAAATCGCTACTTTTCGCTGCAGCATTACAATATTTAATTTTTACTGCGTAAGTTCGTAGTAGACAAGAAAGTTTACGTGAAAAGCAGCTAGTTTACGTGAAAAGCAAACGGCGTAAAGGAAAAAAAACAGTTTCGTATATTAACAATATTTCAGGTAAGGTGTTTCATCATAAGAATGCAAATTTCCTTTAAATGATAATGAAAAAACTTTAAATGATATTGAAGCATTTGCACACAATTCACACAAATTTTGCATGCGATTGGTTATTAGATAATATTATATATTATGAATAATTTGTATTAAAAGGTACTGTCCTCTTAAACCGCCTCTTTTCCTTCTCTTTGAAACGGGCTACCATTATGACCCCCCGGCTACAAACAATTAGGTCAAAAACAATTTACAATTACACAAATAGATATAACAATGCATTTACTTACCTTATTAGTTTGCAGATATCTCTGGGGACACATGTTATTTGGTTTCCTCCCAGGTACAAATATTTGACGTTGGATAGTTCCAGGATTTGCGGTGGGAATGCAGTTAGTCGATTGCCGCTCAGGTTGATTTCCTTCAGTGTCGTCATAGTAGACAGAGATTTTGGAAGAGATTCATCCTCTAACGCATTATTCTTTGCTGCAAAGGTCACCAAGGGACAGACAGCGATCTCTTCAGGAATGTGTGTCAGCCCATTTGAACTTACATCCAAAACTCTGAGGCTACTCAAAATATCAATGTTGGGTGGTAGAGAGCGCAATCGATTGTTTTGCAACAAAAGAATCTCAATGTCTTTGATCGCTTTTTTGTTAGCGCTTTTCACTTGTTCCAAGTTGCAAGACAAAGTGCTGGAGTCGAGCATGAGGTGTGCATAATCCAATGTCTTCTCCGAAGGCAGATTGTCACTGTCACAGCTGCTGTCTGAAGTACACGGCTCCATTGTTGTGGTGGAGGTGAATACGAACGAATTGTGAACGACACGCGACGAGAACTAACAGCTACAGCCACAACAGCTCATTTTCGCGGCCTGAGGCGATCTGTTTTATCTCCCGTCGTGCGGCACAGACATATAACCGCCTTATCGCTTCGTGCTGGATCGTTCGGAAAGCAAAAACGACCACCACAAGAACGTCTGGAGGGGCAGAGAAGACGATATAATGCTTACTAATCAAGTGTTCGTGCTCTGTCAAACTGGGCAAACAATGAGATTGCACTTGCATAGTGATTTGATACGAAAACATGACCCCCCAGAGAAAACAAGTCGGAATTTCTACGCGTAACAAACCACGAGATGTGATTACTTCGTACTAGTCATGCACATAATCTCGTTTGTTCATTGTACCAGTGCAGAAAATTGATTCAGTTTATGAAACCACTTGCAGCAACATTGTATCACGAACCACTCACGTTGTGTTGGGTCACTAGAGAAAAAATACACTGGATCTGTGACCATTCGTTTGTAGTGTTTGATCCCACACCGAAGCTGTTATGTTTGGACCTCGGCTTTGTAGTAGGGATCCCGTACGTCCCAGTTTTCCCGGGACAGCCCCATGTTTTTAACCTTTGTCCCTTTAAACGATACTGAACTCCTGTGTCCCGACAATTAAATTTCTGGACGCTAAAATGTCCTGGGTTTTGTGCAAATACAATTTAATAGTACTACAACAGCACATACTTTCTCGCAATATTGTTATTGGTTATGTAATATTATAATGTGACAATTTCTGTCATACATTTCAGCTACCATTTGAAAAATGCTTAGACAAACGAAGCGCGAAAAATACATATTAAAACTAGTGGTGCCATAGAATCGCACAGACTTTCCCGTATTAGCTTTCTATTTCCTTGGGTCTGGGCTGGCTATTTGGAATTGCCACATACTCTTGCCAGCTGTCATCTATCGCTGCCCAAATTACAGTTTTTGACATTTTCTTAATTTTTCTGTTTCCTAACGGTAGAACGGAAATATTAAATTTAGAATATTAAAAAAACACAAAAACCTCCTCCTAAATGAGAATTTTCTTTTAAAAATTTGTAGATGTTTTTAAAAAAATGGCGTTTAAGCGACTCTATAAATGCGAAATTTGAAGTTCTCAGAAAACTTAGTTTCCAAAAAAAAACTTCATTTGAAATCATTTAAAGCACTTACCCTAACAAATATGATAATGTTTACAAATTGCTGATAATGTGCATATTAAAGATGTGAGAGACCTTTAAAAAAATATTTGTATAATTTTTCAAAAACAAAAAATACCCCAAAATGAACTTTACGTCGTATTAAAGAGTGCAATCAGCACTATCCATTTCAAAACTTTGAAAAAAAAATTGGAGTCTTTTATGAGAAAATAGCGTTTGAGCGTTTCTGAAAATGCGGAATTTTGAGCTAGTTTTCACAAAAAATAGTTGAGCTCTTGAGAAACTTTACTTGATATTATTACACGTTATTAGTACACGTGAATATAATAATTGAACAAATCGCCGCTAAAGTAAATATTAACGACGTGGGAGACCAGCCAAAACAATACATTTTGGTAATTTTTCAAGAAACAAAAGAATAGAGCAATATGGCGTTTATGTCATCTCATAGTGTATATTAGGCACTATCCTTATCAAAAGTTTAAAGAAAAAATTTGGAGCCGTTTTAGAAAAACTTGTTTTTTTAATTTGCACATATTGCACGGAATGTTGCGAGAAAACTAATGAAATTTTCAAAAAAAATGTACATGACCTTAAAAAAAGAACTCACTATGAAGAACAAATGTTATTTGAAGAAAAATCTCTATCTTTAATTTTGTAGTTGTCAGAAGAAGCCCGAAAAAAATTCAAACTTTTGCAATTTTCGAAAATCCAGAGTTATCCGGAAAATTCGGACCTATGCCACCTTGATAAGTGTATTTTACTCTATTCTGTCAAGAAATTTGACGAAAACATTTTGGGTCGTATTTGAGAAAATTTTGAAAATGTCCGGAGAGCTTCATGGAAAGTATCCCCAAATTTTACAGAATCTTTTTCAAAATCTCAATGCTTCCATTCAAGTCAGATCGACAGGGGTTCTTCAATTTTGAAAAAAAAAATCGCCCGTATAGTTTAGGCGCTGGTAGTGTTCACAGACGGACGGACTGATGGATATATTGCTATCAATGGGTTTCTCGGTATCAAAGACTTACAAAACAGGATTCTGGCTACACCACGTGTTAGGGGATTTTTACTTTCCCGTATACGTACGTATATACAGAGTAATATATGTAATATAGGGAAAGTTGTGTAATGCTGTGCGAAAAAATGGCTAATTTTTGCCAGAAAAAATTCGTTGCCGGTCCGTGACAACGAAAAAGTGGATAAATCCAGTTGCTAAATTTAAAAAAAATACCCTAACACGTGGAGTAGCCTCAATCCCTCTTTTGGGGGTCCTTGATACCGAAAAACCATTGAAAGGGAAAACATCCGTCTGTTCGTCCATCTGTCCGTCCGTCCGTCTGTCCGTCCGTCTGTCTGTCCGTGAACACTGCCAGCGCCTAAACCATACGTACGATTTTTTCCAAAATGGGTATTCCCCGGTCGATCTCGTTCGAGTCGTAGCTTTGAGATTTTGAAAAATATTCTGTAAAATTGGAGGGTACTTTACATGCAGCTTCCCGGCCATTTTCAAAATTTTCTCAAAAACGACTCAAAATTTTTTCCTTAAACTTTTGATAGGAAATAGTGACAAATGTATCCTATGAGATGACATAAACTCCATGTCGGTCTATTCTTTTGTTTTTTGAAAAATTGCAAAAATGTAATGTTTTTTACTTCTGTCACATCGTTAATATTTACATTAGTGGTGTTTTTTTACATTATACTTAGGAGTTCAAGTGCTTTAAATAATGTCAAGTAAAGTTTCTCAAGAACTCAACCATTTTTTGTGAAAACTAGCTTAAAATTCCGCATTTTCAGAAACGCTCGAATGCCATTTTCTCATAAATGGCTTGAAATTATTTCCTCAAAGTTTTGGAACGGAGAGTGCTAATTGCACTCTTTAATATGACGTAAAGTTCATTTAGGGGTATTTTTTGTTTTTTCAATAATTACACAAATTAATTATTTTTAAAGATCTCTCACATCTTTAATCTGCACCTTACCAGCAATTTGTATTGTACCAGCAAATTGTATTGTGAGTTAATGTGCTTCAAATGAAGTTTTTTGTAAACTCAAAAATTGTATATGAAAATGAGCTTCGGTAGCAATAACAATAATCAAACTAATATTTTCACCTTTGAGTACTAATACCATTTGTTACCATTAGAAACAATTTAGTAGGCTTAGACTTCACTTCGGTAGATGGGAATGTTGCTCAAATAATGTTTGCATATTGAATATCTTATCGAACCGACACCTTGAGTTTACTATCAAGCGGCGTATTATTTACAATATGAATTTGCTGCTGGGCGTACATACTTCCAGATATCGCCAACATTTAAATCGTATGTTTGGACTGCGATCATTGGCACCTGTCGAGTGACTTGCGCTATTCTTTCTATAATTTTAAATTTAGTTGCTTTTAAAAAAATTAATTCACCTAGTATTGTTGGCTAGCGCATTTTGATTTTTGTTTTTCATTTATTTCAAGCTATTTTAATTAAGCTACCCTGTACCCTACAAATGTTTTCTCTACTTATACTGCCATTTTCGTAACTTTGTCCCCGACAGGAATCAGCTGTTTCGCTGCCATCCAATCAGGATCTTATATTTCGCGACAGTGACGTCACTATGGTGACCTTCAAGCTCCCTATTGGATGAAACCGTGAACAGCTTATTTCTGTCAGGGACAATGTTACGAAAATCGCAATATACCTCCGCGTGCCCGTGCAAGAACTGTCACATGTTAGACCCCACACTCATCCCTATCCTATTTCCATTCTAAGAGGAAAATAGCGAAACGTGTTTATTTGTTTCAAAATCTATTAAGGTAACATGCAATGTACTAACACGATTAAAAATTTAAAAAAATGATGCAATTGATGTTTAAACGAAATTTTCAATAAATATTTATTCAATAGCATGGAGAATTTTCTTGGAACTATTCACAACACTTCCTTAAAAACACCATTTGAAGTAATTATTCAATATTCTTTGTCAGTTAGTTTTAGCTTTTCGTGATAGTCACAAAAATATTAGCTTTTTACTTTTGAGAAAGCTACGTGTCTGAACCCGCTGACTTGAAAATTCCATCGATTGATAACGAAAATATTGGTACAGGTGAAACACAAACACAGTCATCACTCTTCACTATACTTTCACATCACTCCACAATTAAGTACACACGCACTTACAGACCACGGCAAAACGGTAATTGAATCGTTTTACTTCACGCATAAGAAACAATCTTCATAAGTATCAAGCAACTATAACAGTATTTCTAGTTGTTGCTGGAGGAGCAAATCTTGAATTAATGATTGTGCAGTCTGACGAGGTTTCATTTGCATAAACCACGGTGTATACAGAAAGCGTAAATATAAGATTGAGTAATCTATGCCTTCTAAGTGTGTCATCACAAAAATAGTTACCAGCATCAAGGGCTGAAATATTGAGGTGGCCTTTATTGTACTGAAGTGTGGAACCGAAAATTTAATTGAATGTCGAAGAATATCTCATCTTGTAGATTATGGTATGAAAAATGTTTCTTTGAGGCCATCGGCCTCAAAATTTAGTTTTTAAAGACCCTAGAACCATTTGAACCCATGAGTTATTTGACGAAAACTTTGGCAAGTGTTGCGGGGGTGCATTTGACTTGAATATTTAGATGCGTTTTTTTAAAACAAATCCTTCAAATTTTTACAGTCAAAGTGCAATTCGTCACGTCTCCGTGAAAATTATCTTTCTTAGAGAACCTCAAGTATAAAGATTGGTTGCGTGTGAGAGCCGGACGGAAAGGTATCACTACTGAAATAATTCAGGAGACGATTATTTCCTGTTAACAGCGAGGAGAATTCCCGATCCCATGAAAAAAGATCAATAAGTGCATGCGTAAATATTGCACCGCCGAGATCCTGTAAAGGCGGCCTATCGAACCCGCTCAATAATAATTTTCTCATGACCAGACTACCTCTAACATTACACTAATCAACAAAGGTTTCGGTACAGACAAAACAGCATGGTGAAGCACTTAATGCATAAGTAGGTAACGTAAAATGTGAAATCAAAATGTATCCATCACGTCAGGATTACCAGTTATGGACCAAAAATGTTTTAACAGTGTAAATGAAGACTCATTTAAAGCGATTTCACTGTAGTTAACGTAATATGGGGACGGTGACAAGTGACAAGTGTTTTGTAATTCCTACCCAAATAAAAGTCTTCTAAATTCAAGACTTAGACAACTATGAAGAAATACACACGTGGATGTATTCATCATCCTGATACATTTTGTATATATGTGGTGAATTCACAACAATAAAACAAAGACGACCGATTTCGAAACTTCTCAAGACTGTATTTCAAGTGTCAACTGGGAGATCAGGATAAGAAGAGGGTGCCGCACGTAACGTGCACAAGATGTAATTCACACAGATGATTGCTTCTTCTGTATGACGAATGTTGCGGGCTTTTCGTCCAAGATAAAAAACATATAATATACCCCAATGTACCTTCAGCAATGTACGACCCATAACCCATGGACAAGACCAGTGCTCACAGATCCATCCACATGGAAGAAATACCTGAAAATGACTCGATGTCGACAAACTCTGAAGGTGCTCAATGTCATTCAAGTGAGGAAGAACAGTATCCAGAAGAAGGCCCACATTTAATGAAACAGGCGGAATTAAATTACTTGGTAAGCGATTTATCCTTATCCAAAGAACATTCAGAAATTTAAGCGTCACGTCTTAAGGAATGGGACGTTCTTCATGAGAGAACAAAGATCTATTTCCGAGGACGCAATAATGAGTTGAAGAATTACTACAGTTCGGAGGGGAACATTTGTGCTTCAGTAGATATATCTGGTTTAATGAAAGCACTAAACATACCATATGAGGGGGAGTGGCGCCTGTTTTATCGATACCCAAAAAGAAGCCTTAAAGCTGTGCTTTTATATAACGGTAACAATTTGCCAACTGTAAGTTATTCTGTGACAATGAAAGAAACTTACGAAAATTTGTCAGAGGTACACCAAGCAAATAGTATAAGGAACACAACTGGAAAATATGTGGCGACTTGAAAGTCATTGGATTATTGCTTGGTCTTCAGAGTGGCTTCACAGAATACTTGTGTTTCCTTTGTCTTTGGGCAGTCGAGCAACAGACAGGCATTATATGATTAAACACTAGCCCCAACGAGAAGAATTTGCTCCTAGGCGAGACAATGTGAAACACATTCCACTATTGGACCCTCAAAATGTTTTCTTACTCCGTTGTATATTAAGTTAAGTCCTACGAAAACTTTAAGGGAATGGACAAAAGTGGTGATGGCTTCAAATATTATATTCAGTGTTTCCAAAAATTAATGATGCGATTAGTGCTTGAAGGAAGGCATTTCAAAAGGCCATAGATCAGAAAGTTAATTAATTAAAAGTAAAAGTAAAATCTTTTCTGCTGCAAAACTGTTTCTATACAATTAGAGACTATACTGATCGTGAAAAAAGAAAATAATGTTTAATGTAACAAAACAAAGATATATAATGAATTAGTTTATGTTTGCATTGTATACATTTAAAAAAATATTTAATACGCCTGTAACAAGTAATGTACTTCAGCTTCCGGGTCAATGACCCCATCTCGATCAGGTTTTTGTCCAGTTTCCCTGATCCATTGAGCAAATGCTGAGGATGGCCCCTTGTTTTGCTTCTGGACGTAAATGTAGCTTCACTGTGCGCACGTTTGTTGAGCACTCCTTTTGCTTGTAGTTCATTTACAGTTGAAATTGATTTTCTATAACCCGGGAAAAAACATTTTTCAAATATCTTATTTTTCTAAAATAATTATTTTCTAAATTCATTTTTTCGTTTTTTTGTGTTTTTTAAAATAAATTCTGGCCCTCAAGAAAATGTGCGCAGATAAATTTCTTTCCCCACAGGTCATATACAGTTTTTACTGTTTTTTTGACAAATAAATAAAAAATTAATGATTGAGACTGCGCGGCAAAGTTACGTCTATTAGAACTGGGGCCTGGCGTTCCTTCAAGGATGTTGTCCATGGTTTCCTCGGGAATACAAGAGCAGAGTACAGTGACTTATTGAAAGGAAATCTTTTGGGGAACTACAAAACCTTGGATGTAGAATGTCCCTAAAATGCACTTCCTCCATAGCCATTTGGATTTTTCCCCTCTCAACATGGGGGCAATAAGAGATGAACATGGAGAAAGGTTCCAATAGGACATAATGCGGATAGAAATTCGCTATAAAAGGCAGATGGAACCCTCAATGTTAAGTGACTATTGTTGGTTTTTGAAACGGAAATCATGGCATTCCATAAAAAGAAATTTTCGTCAAAGAAATCTAAGCCTGTTCCATCAAACACTTAATGAACTATTTTGTTTGACTATATTAATGCAAAATGGAGAAACTGTGTACTTATACACTATATATTGAACATAAGTTAGGAACATGTATACACCTGTAAGTACGGTTTCATATTCATCCTTAGTCATTATTTTCTATTTCTCGTATCATTCATTTTTTAATGAAATTAATTTAAATGTAGTAACTTTCAATTTGAGGGTGATGGGGCGTACATATTTGCATTTTCGAATTCACCAGATTCGAAATAAT
This sequence comes from Acheta domesticus, assembly GCA_031308135.1. Lineage (NCBI taxonomy): Eukaryota > Metazoa > Arthropoda > Insecta > Orthoptera > Gryllidae > Acheta > Acheta domesticus. Next base: position 26,378,460 of record JAHLJT010005437.1, on the reverse strand, counting down.
GAAGATCACCATACTTTCTTCTGTACCTGACAAAAAAGTATTTTTTGTTGTCTAGGGTTATTATTATTTTAATATATAAATCATGAATGGTAGCGGAGGAAAAAAAGGAGAGGTCGGTAATAGTATATTAATCCTTATATACGTACGTATACGGGAAAGTAATAATTTCTCCAAAATTTCGATAATATTTTTTTCGGATACAGGAAAGAACGCTTGTAAAAAACCGTGCTGTGCTAATCTCATTTTCGTAGTATTATCTGAATTTTCGAAAAAAAATCTAAAAGTTTAATATTTTTTTGGTGGCATCCTACAACTGCAATATTTAATAGTTATTTTTATTCATTAAGCCTGCACATCAAAATGAGATCTTTGAAAAATATTATAAAAAGGTATCAGAAATATGAATTGTCCTTTTTAACTTTCTTTTTCAAACACCGGGAAAGTTATTATTCGGCCTGAGCCATTTGATATAAGGATATACCCACAGCTTGCCAAACCTAAGTATAGACAAGGAATTCCAGAATGAGCAAAAAGTTTTTGTAAATGGAAACCACTTTTGCGAGTTAATAATATAATGATACG